>VYXH01000385.1:98489-108930 GCA_013397275.1 Burhinus bistriatus
CATAGCTCGCTGCGCCGCCACCCTTTGACCCCGCTGGTGAGAAGCCGAGGTTCTTCCAGCGGCCGCCGGAGGCCGCAGGGCAGCGGGCCGAAGCAGCCCAGGAGGCGAGAGCGCGGCAGGCAGCCCAAAGACAGCGACAGAGCAACCCCGCTCCACCGGTCCTGCCTCTGCACCGTCGCGCCCCCTGTGACATCACAGCGCGGAGCCGAAGGCCCCTTTCCATGATGGCCAGCGACAACGCTGCCTGCGCAGAAGTAGGGGAAACTCGAGCCGGACTCGCCCCTCTTCCAGCTTCTGGGCGTCGCGCCGAAACGCTGAGCGCTTCCGCGGGGCGCCGCCGCGCCGCCTCTGGCCTGCCTCTGCGCTGCCGCCGCTCGGTTCCGAGCCGGCACGGTTCCGGGCAGCCCGGCGTTGGGACAAGCGGCGAGGGGGGGCGAGGCCCCCCTCCCCCCTTTCCTGGGCCACCCGGTGGTGGGAGGGGGGGTGTCCGTCACGTGGCTGCCATGGCAACGCGGCCCGCCCGCGCGGCGGCCCCTCCCCGTCCCGGCCTCCATGAGGCGGAAGCGGCCGGCAGGGCTGTGGCTGGTGATGGCCGGCGGTCTGCTGGCCCTGCTGGCCCTGCTGTGGGGCGCGCAGGTGGGCGGCGGCCTGAGGGAGGGGGCGAAGCGTGAGAGCTTTGTGCAAGCCCTCCAGTTACGGCTTGCCGCCCGAAGGCGGATACCGGGGGAGGGGGCCGGGGGCTGGGGCCTGCTTGTCCCCGGCCTGTGCGGGGATCCTCAGGGGTGCGGGCAGGGCCCCGGGCCCCGGTTCGTCCTGATGCCGTCCCGCGCCTCGTCTGGCTTAGGTCGTTCTAGGCGGAGGTTTGATTATGTGGCTTTAAAGTCCTTCCGCGGTAAATGCGGACGCTGGGTGATTCTTTTTTAGGGGTTTTGAGGCAATGCACTCTGCTGGTCAATAACTTTGCACTCTTAACCGTTGGATTTTTTTCTCTGCTTTATTACACTCGGATTTCCTTCATGCTAGTTAGTTTTTCTTAAGCTGTTCATAGTTCTCTGTCCATCAACTTACCCCCACTTCTGCAAGGCAATTAATGGAAATGTTAGATGGCCCTGGTCCTTGTTACTTCTTAGTTCTAGCCTGATCTTTTCCATTTTGGTGCTTAGATCTCCATCCAGTACTTGCTGTGGCATAGCTGTGCTTAGCTGCCATTCTTCTGCCAGAAAAATAGAACAAAAAGGTGGAAGGTTATTTTCTTCCATTATCTGTTAAAATGTATGCATTGACTTGAGTTTTGCTATTCCTGGTATCTTACACTTCACTATTTCTAAGATGTAGTTTTCTTTCTTGACCTATATTTTCCCTTTATTCTGATTTTTCTGGTATCTTCTTGAAGTGGTTATTTATTCTCTTGCATTTGGAACCTGTCTACTATTTTCTGCATTTTGGAGTGTGATTTACAGATTGTAATAGCAACTTTGATGTAAGAAATTTCAAGAGTGTTTTTTACCTTCTAATTCCAGAGCTCTCCAATCCAAAGGACTTCATTAGCTAATTTCTAGTTTGTTGAAATTTTTCCCATTTGCAGTCCAAAACCCTAGCTACAAACCTATTTCTGTTTGTCTATCTTCTTAATTTAAATTGAATAAATCGATTGGTGATGTTTCAGAAAGTTACTTTCTACTGCTGGTTCTTCTGATCCTGCTATCGTGGGATTTAACTACTAACGGACTTCTGTATTTTCAGGTTTTGAAAGCATTTGATTACTCCTCTCCTTGGAAAGGACAGCAACAGATGTACAAGCTGGACATAGGCTGGCCTAAAATTCCAGAATATTTCACTGGTCAAACATTTTGTGTTGCTGTTGACTCTCTTCACGGTTTGGTCTATGTGGGACAAGTGAGTGAGAATACTTTATTTCTCTCCTTGTTAACCTAGTGTATTTTTGCCTTTAAAGTGTCTGGTTTAGATCAAGAGATGTGTATGTGTGTATATATATATGAATAATTATTGTTTCAAAATTTGTGAAAATACAAGTATAGATATCTCTGCTATATCCATTTTTTAAAGCAGTTCTGGGACTGTACTTTGTGCTTTAAAAGCATTAAATTTCTGTGATATGAATGCATGATCCAACTTAACTGATTTACAGTAGCTTCTTCTCTAATTGTAAGGTAAACCATGTTTCTGGGGCAACTGACTAGTCCCCTTCCACTCTTTCAGCCTTTGTCCCATGAAATCAAAACCACACAACTCTTTCAGCCTGTTACAGTAACTGGAGTTCAATTATTTGCTTTACCCAGTTGCACGCATTGGTATCTCTAGGTCATGGATAAGACAATCTCTCCATGGGAAGTGCTGGGATTTAGTTATAAAGCACAGTATGAGTATTTGAGTGCCATGCAACTAATAAGTACAGTTATATTTTTTCAAGCCTCTGTTATGCTTGCTGTATCTTTCAGCAAGAACATAAAAACATGATCGAAAATGAAGATCACGATAGCTGCAGGAGCTTGACTGCTCTTAAAATTGGACTTTCTGTGATTTAATTTGAAAGTGTAGAATGAGTGGAAGATTTTGCATGCTAAACTTAGAGCATTCTCTCTCTTCTAGCTGGAAAAAATGAGATCTAGCAGACAGTCTCGGGAGACTCATGATTCATGAAACAGTGCAAAAACCTTACAAAGAGGAATTTTCAAAAATATGATTACTTGCTTAATGTGTGTTCTTAATAGACCTTTTTTCTGCCTTTTCAGAGGGGAGATAATGTACCAAAGGTACTTGTATTCTCAGAGGAAGGCTATTTTCTTTACTCCTGGAATAATACAGTTGAAATGCCTCATGGCATCTTTGTATTGAACACTGCAACAGATAGCTCAGTGTGGATCACAGATGTTGGAACAGGTATGCATGGTGGTGATATGAGAAGTATTAGGTGGGGAAGAAAATGCTAATATTGTAGATATTACTTTAAACAATTCATTTATTTACATTTCAAAAAATTCTGAGACAGATTTGTGCTTTTCTTTCCATGAACAAACTTCTCAGGTGCTATACAAAATACTCTGAAGGTTCATGAGTTAAGCTGTATGTCTGTTTATAGCTTCTGAACTTAGTAAGCAAGTTTTTTTGTTTGTTTTGTTGTGTTGTTTTGTTTTGTTTTTTTTCCCAGGAGAAGTATCAGGGAGGAAAAAAATCTTCTGGCTAGACTTATCTTCTGTCCTAGGTTTGGTGGCCCTAATACAATGGATGAATATTGTTGTAGCCTATGGATTTACTAACCCACAGTCATATTCTCACTATAGAATTTTGTCTGTTTGATTTATTAATATCACTTGTGAGTATCAGGAGATTTTCTTTTTTATCTTTGTAATCAGTTGTTATACTTACATTTTGTTTTGTTAAGATGTCTTTGCACTCTTTTTTTCTGAATTCAGGGAAATATGGGCACACCGTGAAACAGTATAGCCCTTCGGGTAAACTTATGCAGATCTTGGGCACGCCAGGTAACGCTGGTTCAAGTTTGATTCCCCTACAATTTGATCAGCCAGCAGAGGTCTTTGTAGAGGAAAGTGGAGATATCTATGTTGTGGATGGAGATGGAGGAATGAATAACAGATTGCTGAAACTATCCAACGGTATGGAAAAATTAACTTCCGCAGTAGTTGACCATTGACAATTGAATTTTAAATAGCACAGCTTGAGAATACTTTTATGTGAGGACTAGGCAGAGCTGTCGTTTAACATTAGTTTGAAGACTTTGTTGGATCAGGTCCTGTTTTACTGCTTGTCACTTCAGGAGAAATCTCCTAATTGTTTATGACAAGAGGCTGAGAGAACGAGTTTGCTCAGTCTTCCAGAGAGAAGGCTAAGGAGGATTCTTATTGCTGTCTTCAAGTCGGTAATGGGAGCGTATAGAGAAGACAGAGCTACACGTTTCTTGGAGGTGCACTGTGAAGAACAAGGAACACTGAGCAAAAGATATAAGAGGGGGGAATTCCAGTTCGTTTTTTGGAGGGAAAGATTCACAGTGAAGGGTGGTCAGACAGTGAATAGTCTGCCCAGAGAGGGTGTGCAGTCTCCACTCTTGGAGATGCTCAAAACTTGATGACTTATGAACAACCTGATTTAACTTCAGAGTTGGATTTGTTATCAAGGCTAATACTGCTTGGAGGAGCAGGTTGGACCTGATGGTGTCTGGACATCTTTTATACTTAACTTATTCCATGATTCTAATTAGCTTGCTCATATTCCCCAGTTAGATGGTCAGTGTTGGTTAGGGCAGTGAGTGAGGAGTCTGCACATATCTGCAGTTCGGGAAATGTGGAAGAGCTACCATATCTCCTTTGCGCTATCATAAAACAGTCGGTTTGCTAATATCTAGTTTGCAAAATGCTAAATTGTTAAAACTCAAAACTGCCAGGTAACAAATGTAAAAAATCAATTTAGCAAAACAATTTAATATTATAATCAGCCAACTGTTTCTATATTGTTTTTATTTTTTATTTTTTTTAAAACAGTGATTAACAGAACCTTGGACTTTTGTGTGCTAGTGGCTACATTTCTGTAACCATAATCCTGAATCCACTAATAACAATCCACTAGTTCCTGTAGTAGTTCCAATATTTCTTGGGTTTATGTATCAGTCGTGCTGTGTTTAAAAAGCCTGGGTTTAGAAATTCCACCTTTTAAAAATGACATGAAGTAACTTTACAAGGGAATGACATAAAGCTATTTTATTTGTTGTTTTTCTTACTGTGATTTTTTTCTTTTTTTTTTAAATTTTATTTTTCACGGTGCTCACTGTTTAGATTACAAGGAGATATGGCTGACTGGAACAAATGGGACTGGCATTGGTCAATTCAAGATTCCTCACAGTGTAACAGTGGATCCTTTTGGACGGGTAAAGAATAAAGGGAGAATTTTTTTTTTCATCTTCCAACAGACTTGTTTACATGTATTTGAACAAAACAAATTGTATTTCTTGTTAATTGAACTGTTGTGATGTGGGTCATTTTTATGTGGGTTACAGTTTTCAGGCTGATAGCAGTCATAAGCTGAAATTTCACACTGCCTACTGAAGTAGCTGGCTGCAAGGTTAACACAAGGGCTCTGACCGGTTACATTGTCAATGTCCATGCAGCAACAGACTCTTCCTGCTGCAGTTTCTGACAGGTTGCCATTGTGAAAGTGCAGGAGAATTATATTCTGTAATAAATATCTTCCCAAGCACTTAAGTTTCTTCCGGGGACTTTAATTTCATATTTGGAAATTCCAAGTAAGTTTAAGATGATAGTAAGGCTCTGGCTAGGTTGTGAACATCAGTCCTTTTCTACGTGCAGCTCAAGGCATTCAAGAGTCTACTTCTGCTAGGTGTTAATCGTAGTCTGGCTTTTGCCCTGCTGCTCTTATAGAGGAATTGAGCTGTTGCTCCTTAATCTGTTTCAGGGAAAATAAG
This sequence comes from Burhinus bistriatus, assembly GCA_013397275.1. Classification (NCBI taxonomy): domain Eukaryota; kingdom Metazoa; phylum Chordata; class Aves; order Charadriiformes; family Burhinidae; genus Burhinus; species Burhinus bistriatus. The sequence continues at coordinate 103,945 of VYXH01000385.1, forward strand.
ATTACTTGACTAAAACATCTCAAATCACTGGTTTGAGCTAATTTTGCTGATGCTGTCTGAACCAGAATAAGAAGCATATATAAAAGTCACTTCTCTGCCGAAACTGGCAGAGCAGGAGGGAGAAGAGGAGGGACATGGCTGTTTTGTGTTGAAGGGTAACCGTGAGTATATGCAGTCAAAGACAGCAGTTACAATGGGCTACAATTTTATAGCCAACGTGGTGTCGATCATCAGCCTAGGTTAGAAATAATTACCAATTCCTAAGAAGTCTAAAAGACTGCTGTAATAGTGTTTCATTTTAAAATAGTGATGAAAGATCTCAGGTCAACTTGTTTATTGCTCCCTTGCGGGTCATATCCCAGAAAACTTATCAGACTGAGTTGTTAACAGCTAAAACTTCAATGATTGTAATACAAGAGAGACCTTCACTGGACCTGTCTCATGGTATTGCTAGCTTGCAGTGTTTGTGAACCCAGTTAGCACAGGGTGGAACAGAGATAAGCACAAAACTGATTAGACAAAACATTGAAAATGCTCTTAATATTTAAGTTGCTCAACATTTATAGTAGTATTAGGCATATCAGAGTGTTTGCTGATGCAGTTGTCATAGGCCTGGACCATGAAATGAGACTACTGTTGAAAAACAAATTGTTAATGGGTGACAGACCAGTATCTTTAGAATTAAATAGATGGGAATATGTCCTCACGGGGGGTGGGGGGAGAAGTCCTACTAAATATATCCATATCACGGCCACAAAAATGAAGAGAAGGCACTGATTTCTCTGTTAAAGTAGTATAAAATAATTTGTGTATCTTAACTATGTGGCAGTTTTGTTTTCTATCTGGAAGTCATATCTACTTAGTTTTGAATGTGGAGGCACATGTTTCCAAGGTGTACTTTTTTTCCTACAAGAGACTTTGCTCGTGTAAGAAACTAATGCGTTTGATTTTTTTCTATTTGTGAACAGCCATGATTTTTGTTCTTAACAGGTATGGGTTGCAGACAGAGACAACAAAAGAATCCAAGTTTTCGATAAAGTCACAGGAGAATGGCTCGGGTCTTGGAGCAGCTGTTTTTCAGAAGATGGACCCTATTCTGTCAGGTATTGTTGAACTGTTCTTCTAGAAGCATGCAATTACATAAATAAGATGTACTCTTACCAGCGAATTAAAATGTTGATATTTAATGCCTGATAACAAGGAGTTAACCAGTTTAACTAATAGGGTGCTGGCCCCTAATCATATGCAAAGATCTGCACAGTTGTATCTTGACAGGGAAATCCTGGCTTTATAACAAGCCCCATGGATTTGAGTGCAGGACTGGGAACTTAATTTTAAAGTTGTGTGTTGTTGACCTTACTGTTGCAGCTTTTACAGGAAGAGAGATTATCTTGAATGAGTTTTCTGTAGCATAATCTGTCTGAAGGAGCAGCAACATGTAGAGTAAGGCTCACAAGTTAATTCTCAATGTTTCACTGTGTTTAGTCTGTTGTAGCCTTCAAAACCTTGACTAATAAGGAGGTTTTGTTTGTTTTAAAGTGCATGGGTGTGTTAAAATGAGGTGTCATATGGAGTTCATAATTGAAAAAATACATTTCTGTCTTTCACAGGTTTACTGCCAATTACAAATATCTGATTGTAGCTCAGCTGAATATCAACCGGTTAGCAATCTTGGTGGCACCACCGGTTGGCTCTATTGGAGACTGTGTTATGGTCAATACAGTCCAGCTGGCAGATGAAACCAAACCACACCTTGTCGATGTAGACATGAAGAGTGGAGCAGTCTACGTTGCAGAGATTGGAGCCCAGCAAGTACAAAAATACATACCCTTAAGCTGACAGTTTCCCATAACTGCGGTGGCACAAGCTGTGTGACATATAAGACCTATGACCACATTTCCTTGAGTTTTCTGTAGCTTGTGTTTCTTTAGGCAAGCACAGAACATTGTGCTCCCAGAACTGTAGAGCTGGGAATCCGTCCTAGCTGTTCTGCAGTCCTGGAGAAGTACTTGGTCTTGAGCTGTTACTCATTTTAGTAATGCTATGGTGGCTTTTGCTTTTGTTGCTGGGAATTGTAAAATGATTTTGATAAGCATCTTAATTTTATTATATAAAACTTTACAAACACAGCTGCGGTTCTTAAATGTATAGGGTCATCTTGGGGCTCCTCTACTTAGCCTGTGTGTGTTGTTAAATGAAGGTCAGAACTGTCTGAAAGAAGTTTATAAATGATTGCCTGGGAAGTGAGCACCTCATTTTAGTGTTTCTTCACTTAATTTTCAGGATCGTTGTGCTGATACTGCCCAACACCGAACACAGAGATGCGTTATGATGTTGAATAAGATGCTGCTAGATACTGGTGTCAGTGCTGATACTGGCATCTGCCTTAGGTGGTTAATGACATAAGCATTGAAATCTAAGTTTTCAGCTCTAGCTAAAGCAGCAAAGTCAATAAGAAACATAAGCTTAAGTTAAATTGATATCAGGCACTTCAAACTAAATTTAAAGTATGTGCAGAGCAGCCAAGTACTGAATCTTAACTAAATCAATTCTTAACCTGATTTGCTTTATATCAGCATGAGTTTTCTGTTCCATAAGATTTCATAGTGGAACATATTGAAGCTCAGCTCACTTAAGTTCCTCAAGATAAACAAATTGCAATTTGCTAGGAAAGTCTTAATCAGCATTAGGGACTGGGAGACACCTGATTTTCTCCCAGTTTTATTGAAGCTCTGCCAGTTAACGGCAGTGCATCTGTTTTGATTTGGGGATTTTTTAACTGTTTTATATCCAGCACTTAGACATCATCAACTCTATTAACATCTAGAGTTAAGTTTCTTATGCTATATCCTAGCAGATATCTCCAAGCTCTGCCCTTCAAAAATGCTGTCTCTTTCCATTCCCAGTCCAGGGTGTTTCCGTTTTCTTTACATGTTGCTACACAATTTTATGTTAGTTCACTTTATAGCACAGAGGAAAATGGATATAGGAAAATGGGACGGGGAAAATGGCACGGCAGAAATGAGACAGTGAATAACTGATTACCTCTGTAAAGCTGTGGACCCACATTCCATATTTATCTACTAGCTCTTCAAAATATTTAGGAGGATTTTTGCTGTTTCCACAGACTTATTGTACTGTGTGGACTATTTTAATGTTAATTACCAGCTAAGAGAGGCAATTTTTTTTTCAACTTCCTTCGAAAGGGAATATGGGAAATGAATGATTCTGATGGGAAATACCCACTTCAGTGAATGTTACCAAAAGCAAATGCATCTTAATTTGGCAGGCTTCAACATATGATCACAAATTTCTGGCTCAGCAGATGGGAAAACTGTCCAGGAAAAGTCAGATTCATATGTTCTGTAGAAAGTAACTCAGCTGTGGAGCCTGATTTCAGTACTGTTTGAGGTTAACACACTAAATATGAATGCTTTGTTGTTGACTACATCCACAACAACAAAAGGAGATCTAGCCTGGCTGCTCTCATGCAGGCCTTAGAACCAGAACTTCAGGGTCATACACTAGCAAATATGATGCATTGTTCACATGGTCTTGAATGGGAGCTAGTAAATAATATTTGTTAGCTGAAAAAGTAGCAGTACTTCCTCTAGACCTAGATGGATATGTCCGCATTGCTTTGCAGTGTGTTGTGTGGATTTTCTAACTAGGTTTCCACTAGCTCAGGGATCTCTGCTCTGTGTGCAATTTAGCTATTTCTCACCTACACAAGGTGGATTTATTTTAAAAAAATATTACAGTAATATCATTAACTATATTTGAGTGTATCTTGGTGGTGTAAGGGGTCCAAACACATCCATCCTTCCTCACCACATCCTCTCCTTATTTATTTTTCCTTTGTCACATCCATTTGAAACTGGACTCGAAACTCTCTGGAAACATGTTTGTGTTCAGTAAAAGAGTAGTGCACTTCTGGATGTTGACAAATACGTTATTTCTACAAGGTTCTGTTTGCTGCTTGGATCTGCTCTCAGCTCTTTTTTTACATGGGCTTTTTGCAGCCCCTAGAAATGGGGAGCATTCATCCAGTTTTGTCTGGCTTTACTGAAGTAGGCCATGGTGCCAAAATGTGCCTTGCCTCTAGGCATTTGGGCATCTGTGATAAGAAGGGATGCTCATTGTTAACTAGTATGAGATGCTTAGACTCCTTTTTACCTCTGCGTCTATGACCAGACTGAGAAAATGATTGATTTGTGGACTAACTTGCTAATTCTCTGAAGGTTTTCTTCTGTATCATCTTGAAACTGATCTCTGAAAAATTGCATAATAGGATAATTTGATAAAATAAATCGAGAATTTCCCATTATGAAAGGCTTGGGTGCTTTATTTCTGTACTAACATCAGTACATTCCATTGCAATGGATTACTTTTCTAAATATGGGATCCTCAGCACTTTAATAAGGTATTTAATATTTCTGATACCAACATTCAAATGTAATCTAAAATTCCATGTTATCTTTATACATTACTATTTCTGTGGCCTGTCTCATGCATTCTAATTTATATATCAAGAAAGGCACATAAATCTCTCCGAGATGTTTTCCTCTGAGTAATTAGTAAAATGGGATGATGAGTTACATAAGTGCCATGTATAAAAAAAGTATTTAAACTGTATACCCTTTTGACGCTAATAGGGAAATAAAAACAAACTAACAAAACACGTCTTAATATAGACTCAGATTTTATTTCCAGAAAAGATTTACTGAGCAATCTGTTTAGTTTTTAGAAGATCAAGAAGGGACTTCTCTATGGGTTAGAAATACTTGCACAAGAAGAAAAATAGCATACTACAGTGTTAACTCGACAAAAAAGAAAACGTAAGGTCGTTGCTAGAACCCCCCAAAAATCTAATTTCATTTAATAGATGCCAACTTCTAAGTGCAAGAAGTAATCACTGGAGTATCCAAGTAAAGGAATCGGGAATATCCCATGTTTTCATGTCTCCAACTTTGCAGACTTCCCCCC
>VYXH01000385.1:110209-127125 GCA_013397275.1 Burhinus bistriatus
ATAAAAAAAAAAAAATAAAAAATCGGTAATTCTGTGTCCAGCGACAACTGGGTATGGCGAATTGATTCTTCTATTCTTTATGTCATTGATTTCAATGGAATTACTCCCAATATGTTGCTTTGGAAACATAATAATTTATAATGGTATAACTGTAGCAGCATAATTACACCAAAAGAGTAATACCAGTATATTTCCCTACAGAGGTGACCCTGAGTGAGATTAGATCTAAGCTTACTGGATCTGATTCACCAGCTTTTTTCTACCTCTCCTTGCTTAGCCTTTGTCTAAAAACTTTGCTCTGATTTTGTATTATTATTTTATTCTACTTTTTTGGGGATTGCATCTGCAAAAATTATATTTGCTAGCAGTTGCCATCAAAAACTTTGAACGTGGACTTTTCTTCAGGTAAATGATTCAAAATACTTGAGTCTTGCAGTGTTCATAAAGCAACAAAGTCATGTTGCTCGTATGAAATTTGAAAGTAGGAGCATATTAATTTATGCACACAGGATGATTTGTTACTGCATTAAAGCCAAAGTAACACTGATACAAATGAGATATGAGTAGACACACTTTATCAGAAGATCACACGTTTGAGGCTGAGGAAACCAAATATGATTGTGTAACTGGATCTGCAAAACAGAGGTAAAAAACTTTGCCCAGTAACACCAGGAATGAACCTATTAATTCTGTCTGAGCTATGATGGAATCTCTTACAAACAAATTAAGACTCAAGAAATCTAACTCTGGAATAACTAAGATCTATATATTTTAATCCTTCTTAGAATTCAATAAACATCGTTGTAAAGGGAAGGCTTTACGTTTAGTCCGGATTATTTGTCTTCAACGCCATATTTTCTGTTTTCAATTAGCTTAGAAATCTGTCTAAAGTGAGAATTTTTTTTTCCTATCCCCCATGGAGTCATTTACAGATGACGACTGAGTCATCTCTTGCTCCACTCCTTATCTAAACTGTATAGATCGGAAAACTTGCCTGGCAGTGGAAAACTGGTAAGGCTTTAATTTAAAAATGTTTTCATAGCATTTATTATTAATAACAAATCCAAAAGAATGCTCACTGCGTGACAGGAAGTCTGGATATTGAAACTGCCAGCACTAAACCTATCTGTGTGCTGTACAGGAGTAACACCATCTCCCCATGATGTGATGTGGCTGAATTTGTTTCTGCTAACTCTCAGTACACTACTGTCTCTGACAGTTGTCAAAGGATTTGAGTAACTAGGTGGTCAACATGTAAAGGAACCCTTCTGGAAGAACAGACCAGAATAGATACTGTTGGTTTGTTGGTTTTTGGGTTTTGGGTTTTTTTTGTTTTGTTTTGTTTTTTTTTAATCTGTGCTTGCTGTTAAAGTCCTTAACAAACTTTCCATGCTGTTAACTTTTTTGACAGGGTCTTAATCAGAAGATCTGGCTGAAATTAAAGTGTCAGTAAATGGCTTGTTAAAACAAACTGATAAGTTGCTAGCAGGTGGTCATTTCATTAAGCTAATTCAGTATTTTCAGAAGACTTCTGAAATACTAATGTCTGCTTAGAACTGCCTTAGTATCAGAGGAAAGAAAAAGTGGCAAATATGGTTTTAAAGGAAAAAAACAAACCAAACAAACAACAAACCCACACCTGTGTGTGAGGCTTCTGGAGAGACCCAATAGAATTGATGGCTGTACCTTGCCAATTGACATAAACCATAATGAAAAAATAGATGTATTGGATAAACAACCATTAAATCTATTACAGGTCTTTGGAAGAATCTCTGAGCATGTACATCAGGATGATCTGGCTAATAAAGTTTGCTTAAATTTTCAAAAGGCTTTCAGCAGCATCTCTTGCCAAGTGTCCAAAAAGAAATTTGGTGGAGTAAGGAAGAATAGATAATTATGGATCACTAATTAAAATATTATAAAAGAAGTATATTAAAAACCATTTCTGTGCTGCTCAATATATTGATAAATGATCTGGAAATGGACTTGGGCAGTCAGGGACAGAATTTACTGACAACACCAAGGTACTCAGGCTAGAAAAGACAAAAGCTGCAAAGATTTGCAGAAGGATATAATGAGATTGAATGGGCAATAAAATGGCAAATGGAATACAACACTGATAAATATAAGATCAGGTACAATTAGTAAAGAGAAGTCTAATTTGATGTATACAATGATAGCTTTGATATATATTGCCATTTAGGAAGTGATCCCAGGCTCATAAAAGATGGCTCTATGAAAATACGAGCTTCCAGACTCGGAAAACAAAGAGAATAATGGAAGGTACTGGGAAAGCACCAGATGATCAAACAGAAAGCATTGAAATGTAATTACATGAATTCCTGCTGCCTGCTCATTTTGAATACTGCAGGCAATTCTGGCTCTTCTTCCCCCTTCTAATCTCAGGAAGGCTACAGTGGAACTAGAAATTTAGAGAGAAGGGGAAGAAGGGTCTGCTAAAAATCCTTGACTGGATCCAGCTACCATCAGCAGCATTTCATCATTTAAGGCATCTACATGAACGTGCCTTTTTCTCTGTAGCTTCAGAACTCAGTGCAGTCTTCTGGCGTGCAAAGGTAGGGTGGAGAATAAAGATGGGCAGAGACATGTGGTGTCTATTACCCAGGAGAAGTTAGCTTGAAAAGAAAGTAAGAATTTGCAAATATCCTAAGGTTTTCATGTTGAAGGTGTTTTTTGAATAGAACATACAGTCACTGAGTCACTTCATTGGTCTTACCCAAAATCAAAGGTTTCGGCAAAGGAGGCTGGAGTTGCCCTTACTTCAGTTTGGTCAGCTTTGATGTTCCCCCCAAGGTACATGCCCTGGTGGCCTGTGGCACCTGTCCTCTATCTCAAAGATGAAAAGCACTATACTCACTGCATCAGGTAACAAAATTGCAAAAAATACTACATTTTTCTGTAACACAGCATCACCCATGGTCTGACACAAACATAGGCTAATTTTTGTTTGAAGATCAGAGCACTTGAAAAATCTTGGAATTAAAATGAAAGTGCTCTTTTGAACATTTTAATAATTTCCAGCCAAGACCCAGTGCTGATAGTTGTGCTGGTTCATTCTCATGTGCGTGGGTATAGCTGGAACCAGATGACTGTTAGCTCCAAATGGAGCCTCGTTATACGTCCCAGCTGCAGTGTTCATAGCAGTGGGTGATTGGTCTGCAAGCAAATACCCGTATTTATCTCTCCAGGGATGCTGTAAAAGAGAAATGAAGGAAGATATCATCATATTAGGGGCATGTACTTCAACATGTGTGTAAATCTCACAGTGGAAATGTGTATTTAATCAATTAAAGAGGAAACCTGGAGGTCAGGGGGAGGAGGGGGGAGTGATTCTACCCAGCGTATTCCACACTAGCTCTGTAATAAGGCTTGCAGCACCTTACTTCATGTTCAGTCTAATTTCAGAGCTTTTAGGAACGAAAACTCTAGAAAAATGTTGTAAGAGTGGGAGATTATATGATACCTAAGGGTTACCAGGATGTGCCTCCAGGGTGGTGCCTTCATGAGGCTTTGTAATGGATGATGCTACCAGACAAAACCAGGAGAAAGTCTGAATCATCTGTAAGATGGATAACAAGCTGGAGGAATTAAAAATATTTGTGATAACTTTTAAGGTGGCATCTTTAAAAATGCTGGCCTGTGTTGTTGTGGGGACGCATGGCCCAGGAGAGAGCTCCTGACTGTCATTTTGCCCAATCTCCTTGTTGTAAATTTCTTTCTTTCTCACAGACAACTGAGCCAGGAGGAAACACAGGTCACAGCCAATATTTATTAAACACCTTTTATTAATCAAGCTGCTTCTGTTAATTAGAGTCAAGCTGTTGTTATTAATAGCGGATAACAGCACCTCCATCTCCCTGCTCCCAGCACTCGGGCAGGCAGCTGCCCCGCTGGAGCACCATTTGGGAAGGCCACCCCAGCTCTCCTGGGAGTGGAGGCTCACCCTGGTGAGCTGGTGACGAGGAAGTCCCTTGGGGGGAGGTCCAGTGCTCGTGCGGTGCCTGCATACCCTGCGGTCCCTGTGTGCACAGGGCAGCCACCACCTCCCTTGATGCAGCCAAGTAGCATGGCCACTGCTGACGGCAGGCATGGCTGGCCAGCCCTGTCCCCAGCTGTCCCATGTGGAGCGACCTCCGGAGCTCACCCAGCTGCAGTGGGCTGCCCCACACAGCCCCCAGCATGTACTTATCTTCTCTCTGGCCTGCTGCTGTCTGGTCACTGTCTCTCCATCCCCACGCAGTTTTGAGGAATGCACAAGCCTTCATCCCTGCACACAGCTCCCTGGCAGTACATGGGAGAGGAGGACAGACCTCAAGTCGGGAAACCCTGACAGCGCTGGAGTGGCTTATGTTCAAAAAGTCTCTTTTCTTCACCAAGCACTGCAAAGAAAGACGCAGCTTATCTGAAAAGGCAGACTTGCTGGCAACCTTGGAGAAGCCATCTCTAGGGCAGATCTGGCCACCAGGCTGTCCTAGGAAGGCTGCCAGGTGCTGTGAACCCCCTGCAGCTCTGCAGAGCCATCATGTCAGGTCTGGTGCATCGCGTCGGCTTCTCCCTGTGCGCTCCCTGTTCTGCACGAACCTGAGGGCCCTTCAGTCCTGACGGCTGCTCTCTGAGCACCACCTTCCTTCCTTCTCCAACAGAGGAAGCAATCACCCTGCCGTTGTAAAACCCGTACCCATCTGCAGGCACAAGCACAGCAACATTTGCAAGGAAAAAATAGTATCTCTTGTTAGCACAATTGTGACAGTTTAAAATGGGAGACAAGCTTTTGGGTACGCAAGGCTGTCTGTAATTTTTTTTTAAACAACTATCTCACTAGGTATAATAAAGGATATCACCTCCCACAGCAAATCTCAACTGGCTCAAGAAATGGAAGTCATGTACAAAATTGCAGGTTGTATGTATTGCATCTCCTAAACACGAACACACACACACACACATAGATAAATATATCAGGAGAGGTGTATGTAGCAGATGCAGTATATATAATCTAACATTCATTTATATGTATGTTATTTTTATTTAATTTTTATTGATGTAATCTGGGTCACAGGCATGCTGGGAGAGAAGAGTGGTAACAAATGCTTCTGTAATGAAACTGCCTCAGCCACCCAATATCCGCAGTAGTTCCCTGCTGTGTTTGCACTGTACATACATGCAACAAAGACAGTCCTTGCCCTGGAGGCCATCGCCAAGGAAATGGGCCCATGTAGAAGAAAAGCAATACATAATTCAGTAGGACAAATGAGCCAACCTGAAACCTTCATGCTTTCAAGAAAACGGTTCACTTTGGTGTGAGGGAGCCATTAGATCAGCTCTGGTGTCCCGAGAAGTGCTACTGCACTCATCTAACTCACTGCGCTAATTCCAGTGTATGAATTTTAATGGATTTTTATGACATCCTCAGTTCTCACTGTTCTGCTTGGGGGAAATTTCATCTGGGATAAGAAAGGAATAATAGTTGCTTGACCCAAAATCTTTATCAGAGAAGAAACATTTGCAGCTTGATCTAAAAATCTGAAACCCTGTAATTATTTCAAAAGAAAGAAAAAGTGCTTGGCACTATGCAACACATGAGATGAAAGCCTGTGCCTTGCCAAGAGAGCTTGACATAAGCACATTACAGATAATGGAAACAGTGGAAAAATTAAGAGATAGGAAATTCTGAGCACCTTCTAAAAAGTTTTATTATAAACGTACTTGTTAGCCTGTGGAAGGATTTATTTTTCACTGCAATGTGGTTAGAGGTGAATCAAAGTAAACAAAGCATTCAAAATCTAAGTAGACCACAGTGGCATTTAATGAAAGTATGAGTCCGTGAGACAGGCTGGAAACATATCCTTTTTCTTAGACAAAGCTTTATGCAAGCCTAGTCAAATTAAATGTGATTACCAGTGCGTACATTTAAAGAGCTAGCGCCGGGATAGAACTATCCCTGGAATAGCAGTTTCAAATCTGAAGTGCAGATTAGGCTCCAAATCAGGAATGGTAATTGGTGATATTTAAATAAACACCAGCAGGCCGAGTGGCCGGTAATCCCACTGCTCATCCCTCGCCAGCCTGTGCCTCCTCGGCAGGAGTGGCAAAACGGGCACATCCTTTGAAGCATAATAATTAAATGGGCTGAATCCTGAACGGCTGAGTGTTCAAAATGCAAATGCTGCCACTTCTTTTAATTCAGCGGAGAATTTATTAGCCTTTTATATAGATAATCAGGCTCAGTGGGGGAGGGATGAAGTGTAAAATTGAAGCAACACTGGCAACCCAGAAACTCTGGGACAAGTGGGATTGGGTTGCTTCATTCTTGTCATGGGATAAGACTTATTTTACCTGCTGTAGTTGGTTTAATTGCCTGGCCTTAGTTTTTTAAGCGGGTGAAAGCAAACCTGGAGCCTTGTGTTGGTCCTTTACTTTTTCTTTTCCCACTCACTTCACAAAGGAAGGGAATGAACCAACACGGGAAGCTGGCCACTGCTCCTGTACCTGCCAGGAGCACGGGTGCCACTCTGCAGCCTGGAGAGGCTTTTGCTTTGCAGCAACCCCACTCACCCACAGACCACCCCAAGGGGACAGATAGGGAGAGGGAACAGCACCGACCCTGGCCAACTTCTCCCAGTTCTATGCTGGTGTCTCACCTGGGGACCAGTGTTAGACCCTAGCCTCTGGTGTCCCCTTCCTCTTCTTCAATAAGGTCGCTGAAGAAAGTCCCAGGGTCTATGGTGGGCTTATGAAAATACGAGCTGTGTGACAGGTAAAGCCAATCGTGTCACCAAGCTGAAACTTTCCAACATTTGCCTTTATTAGATGCTAGTCTTGGTGGCTTTTGACCTCTTAAGTTGAACTATCCAGGCTGAAATCATCCATACAATGGATTCGCTTTATCTTCTGCTGAAATCAGTGACTTCCAAGAAAGTATATTGTTTTCCACTTATTTAGAAGAATTATAAAACATGGAGAAGCTTTAATGCCTTCCTACTAAATATGGCTCTAAATTCAGCAAAGGGCATGTCCTCTGCACGAAATAATTTCCACTTGTTATTCCTGTGGAAAATATGTGGATGATTGGCAGTGCAGTGAGCCTGGGGATGTCCGAGGAATGGGGAGCTGGAGGAGGAGCATCCAGCAGAGGACACTGAATAAGAGAGGAGCCCTGGGGAGAAAATAAATTGGCGATCATGTTATTAAAGACTGTAGCCATGATGCATGTGGGAAAAGGACAGATTTAGGGTAACACAGATAGCATTAATTCTGACACTTCCTAGGCTTTTGCCTGCTTGAGTTAGTAGACTTAATAAGGTTTTTAATGTGCATACGTGCATGTAAAGTAATGTTTTTTGACAATGTCGCTTTAACCTGGTAATCCTGTTCGCAATTCACAATACCTCAGCACACAATATCACTCAATGAAAATAACTGTTGTGCAAAGTGAAGCCTAAGACATAGCTAAGGAGCACATAAAATTACAATGCAAAGTGGGCTTTTGGTGTTACTGAGAAAGCAAATAATCTGTGTCACCAGAGGTGGGCTGCTTCTTTGGATCTTATTCTCTCTACAGTTTTTCTTATAGCTATGTCCAATGGCGTTTCCAGTGTATGTGCTTAAGTGGAGGGGAGAAAACTGTTCACTGAAGTCTCAAGAACCTACACCAAAAACATTCTTCCTGGTTTGTCCGTTACTTGTTTTTGTTACTGCTGTATCAGCTCTATGTTCTCCTCCTTGGCTTTAAATTTTCTTTTTCTCGCCTTGCCTGTACACAGATACACATACAGAAGTGTCTCCTCTCACAGCATCAGATTCAAAAAATACCTTTTAATGACAGATACTTCCAGTCTTTTGCAAACAGAAATAGTAATTTGAGTCACAACAAGAAGTATTAAACAAATAATTTCCTGTACTGAACTACAATAGGTGTTTTCCTCTCTACACCTCTTCTAATTACTCACTATTATTCTTACTGCTTATATAGCTTTGATGGGTTTTAATGTGCTTAAGATGTTTCTCCAGAGTATTTTCCTAGATTCTGATGAGCAATTTTATGGTTGGGCTTTTCGTCTTCTTAGCATCTTATTACTTTATTAGTCAAGATTTTATGAGTAGCCCTATCTTGCTAAAATTTGCAAATCAAATTCCTTTTAATGTAAAGGAGAATGATTTGATGGTAGTGTCTGCTGGGTTCAGTTAAAATAAATCAAAACACACTCAACGTAGCTGAAATTGTCTTGAAAGCAGAAAGGCAGTTGCACGGTAAATCTGTGGGGGTGGAGGTGATGAATTATACTGTGAAAGAAAATGAAAACCAGATGGCACTTGCCAAACACCAACACAGTGCAATTATGCATAGTGGAGGCATAACCACATAGCACGTATACAAACCTGTTACCTCGATCCTCACCAGACTGCTGAGCAGAGTCAAGTTGGAGTTTTGCTAAGGTGTCTGGTGACATCGGGGTTTTGCAAGATGAAGGTGAAGCAGCAGCTTAGGCTGAATGAGCCCAGGGTAGAGATGAGACGATGGACGGGCAGTTTGCCAGGAGCTCCCCGGCACTGACGGCTTTGCCCAGAACTGCTGCATGGTTTGGAGCCCCCACCAGCGCCTGCGGGACAGGGAGCTGCTGGCTGCTCTGATAACGGAGCCAGGGGGGTGTTGAAGTCTGAGTTTGAACAGCATGATCTTTCCCACACTCTTTACTACAGCTCAGGCATCACTTTGGTGGCCACGGATAGCTTTAAAACCACGACTTCAGACGTGTTATGAGTCCAAACTCAGCATAGGAGGAATCCAGACTTCATATAGGAGGAGAAAAAACTTGTAGGAAAGATTAAAACCCTGGCTGCACTGCAGCCAGGAATAAAATTGTCACTGACAGCTACAGCAGAAACAGGATTTTCTCCTATGCAAATACACTACCTTTTTTGTTGTTGCCAATACGACCCCACTCACTAGGACCCTGGCAAACACAAGCAGATACAACCTGGTGACAAGGGATTCACATCAGAGCTGGGTTGGTTCTGCTGCTCCAGAGCATCCACAGTTTACAAGCTGGGGAGCAGAGCCGTGAGTGAACAGAAGCTTTTGCGCAGCGAGTTATTGCTTATTAAATGTTGTTGTTCAAATTTCCTTGCAACTTTAAAGTAGATTTTCCAATCAACAGATGAGTCATTCCCCTAATCCTCTTTATTTTGCCAACAGACAAGTAAAAAGACCCTGCTGATACACAGCTTGGCATATCGCCATTTTATGATTCAATTTACTATCATAATTGTTTGTTGTTCTGCAAAATTGATGGATTAGAATAATTATTTTGCATATTGTGTTTCTCTTTTAGTCCTTAGATGTAGAAAGGTATTTGGACCAGTTTTCCTGCAAGTGAACGACAGTAGGGGCATGCCACTTTTATTTAGAGATATCTACTTTAATTTTTATTATCAACATCTGCTATTAGGAATTAAAGACGAAAATCAATTCCCAAGAAAATCTTTCTGGGCATTTTCCCATCAGCTAAAAGGTCACGGCACTGCAGAGTTAAAACCTCATCATCTCTACATGACTATTCTTGCTGGGTTTGTTCCAGTTAAAATATCTTGTGAGATGGTCACACGAGTGCTTTATGATCGAATGAAGCAATTTATAGAAGATATGTCCCCTTTGGCTGGAATTTTCCACCTTGCAGCTGAGATGTAGTAACTGACAGCATGTCTGGTGCATAGGAAGGTACAAATGAAAACGGGAGAGGCTAACAGATTGTGTAGGGACACATTTGTAGCGCTCCTGCCATGCTGTGGCCCTGCAAGGTGCTCAAGATGAAAAAGTTTGGTCCATTTACATTGCAAAACTGAGCCCTCCAGCTCAGCTGAATGTTGCATGTCACCACACAGAAAGCCTCTCTCATGGCGAGAGCTTCCAGATGAGATCTCTCATCCACCACGTTGTGCAGGCAAAGGCCTAATAGATCTGTCACCTATTTTCCTTGCAAAACCCTCCTGCCAGAGGTGGCTTGGAGCAGGCATGGCAGCCTGCCTCTGCCTGCGAGCTGGTGCTGACCTGAGATGTGCCGCTCCTGGCAAGCTGCCCTCATTTATACCTGTCTGATGCTCTCCATGGCAAAACAATGTTTGCTCTTTCCTTTGGGCACCTGGAGGAGGGTCCGAATTCCAGGATCTCAGGTTGAAAGGCTAGATGGCAAAGACTATGTCCACACTGTTAAAAATAAAAAACCAACAGAGGGTTTGGTCCCTCTCCCTGCGTGACACAGATTGTCTCACATCCACACTGCCCAGGGTGTATCCTTCTGTAGCACACCCACTCCATCCTCTCCCTGGATGTCCTTTGGGACCCTGCTGGTGCCCGTCCAGTGACAGAATCATGATTGGGGGGGGGGAGTGTAGGGTTGTGTGCGTGTGTGTGTCTTTTCCTTCTTTTCTTTTTCTTCCTTTAAAATGTCAGAAATAATCCAAGGTTTGCTCTGCAGCTCTGAATGGCATGAACCTTCAAGTGGGTGTTTTATTCACATCAGTGTGTGGCATGATGACATACATCAATGTTGGAGGGTCAAGTCCACCCATGGTGCTTTCTGGGAGGAGTTGCTGGGAAAAACTCTCCCCAGAAGCATGCCTGGGCATTGTCTTGGAAAAAGCTCATTGGAGTGGTCAGGCCAGCCCATGAGCAAACAAAAAAATTCAGTCCAGTGCTCAGGCTCACTCCCTGCCCCACGTTTGTTTAGCAGTACTGGCATACCAGGAGTCAGCACCTTATTTTAGCCAGAACAGTGTCACCAAATGAGCAAAAAAGGAGCGACACAAATCATATCCAACACTGCACACACTCGTTCCTTGCCAGGAAGCAGACATTCTGATCAGATGCTGTTAGTTTAACCAGAAAAGAAAAAAGAAATAATTATATATATATATCTGGCAGGGAAGGAATCTCATGTGTCTCAAGTCAAAGTGCCTCCTGGGACTTCTTCCGGGGAACTCAGCTCATGCCCCACCTCCTGCTCAAGGTCCCATCCAAAATAATGGTTTCATCTCATGCAAAACACCCTAATTTTTTGGCAGAATACTTGAATACTGCAGCACAGTCATGGAAATTCCTCTCTTTTTAATAGGATTTTCTGCCTGCCTAATAAATAAATTGTCTTTCAAATGAAAGCTGCCTCTGACTCTGTTCTCCCACTGGACTCCAGCCCAGCTAAGACAGAAGGAAACTCCAGAGAAGTTCTGCTCTCTCTGACAATGATCAATGCTGTTGACTGACATGTAATGGCAATATCTTTTTTTTTTTTTAATTTTATTTGCCATTGTTAATCTCTGTTGCATTGCTGCCTGCTGTCTCTCCCCATTGATTTAAAAGGAGTGTTACACTTTGGGTTGTTTTTTTCCTCCCAGTGCTTTTGCCATCCACCTCTGTTGTTGTTGTTGTCTCCTGTCTTCTAGCCCTGGGGATAGTTTTCTCCCATCATCATCCTTTATCTGTCTTAGGGTTAGCTCTTGCAGTCCTTTTTCCCAAGGAGTAGGTGGATGGATGGAAAAATGGGGCCAACAAGTGAATGAAAGCAGGAGAGCTGCATATTCCAGCAGGGTATGCTGACTTAACCAATACTGCTTTAGACAATCCAAGTTTCTTCCGAGTTACCTTACTGGTCACAATCTCTGCAGGTCATTGTTGTGCTGTGTAAACACAAGCTTTTCAGACCAAAAAATATATTTTTTCATTTATCTGTGAGGCAACCAGCACAGTAGCGATGCTTCTGAATGTAGATGATAATTCACTTCTGGCACTGTCTTGTGCTGTGTTAATATGAAAATGCAGTGCTGATTTTGTTTGTTTGTTTTGTATAAGGAGATTGATGCTAAGTTTCCCCCTGCAAATCCAACAGGATCGTTGCGCTTTAAGATAATTGCATAGCTTAGCATAGTTGTAAAAACTGGAGTTGATTCTGGCAATGAGAGCCTGCCTTTGATGTGCCTCAAGTTCATCTCCTGAATTGAGTGCCAGTTTGTTCAACGATCCATCATTTATTTATTTATTTAAGTTTAAAATAATCAAGATAGGTTCCCAAGGCTCTATGGACCTGCCATAATAAATTATTCAAAAATACCATTAAGTTAAATCTCAGCAGTTCAGTCAGCCAGCTATCTACCTCCATTGTCAGCTGGAAGGGATGTCTCTACCTCCTCCAAAAACCCTCTCACATGAATGTCTTTTGCAGTGTGCTGGAAAGTCAGCAAATCTGATGTCTTCAAAGGGAAAAGAGGAGCAATTTCCAGAGCCATCAAACATAACACTTGGCAAGTGCTGTGCTTTTCCTAGTTTCTAGGTCCTAGAGCTTCTGAAGAGAGGCCATTTCTTGATGTTTCAGGCCCAGTCCACAGAGGACTTCACTCTGCACACAACACTGTGTGAGAGGACATGACACCATTCATCCAAATTAACGAATGCGGAGAATAAGTAGAACTGCAAGGAAAGACCACAGATATATATTCCCTCTGCTTTCCCAGGCAAACACCATAAACTCCAAGCAGACTCTGAGGCACTGAATACAGCTCCTGAGACACCAATATCTTACACTCCCAAATATTCTGCATGAATACCAGCATCTAACCCTGAGGTAACCATCACATGGATCACATTGTCAGTGTTTGTGCCCAAGAGGGAAGGACGTATGTGCCTAATGGGACGCACGTGGTGAAAACTGGCTGAAGAGCATGCTAGCAAAGGAAGAAGAAAGTGATAAATAAAGCAGGTTTAAAAAAATAGTGAAATTATTTTACCTAGGACTTCCTCTGTAGCAGTTCTAAACTCCTGCTTTGTCCCCTAAAGCCCATGTCCCTGTGATGTCCTAATTAATCTCCTAACCTCCCAGTATCTTATTTCTTTCTACTCTTGCCAGTGCTGTGGCACAATAGTCAACTGGCACAAAATCACCTACGCTTATCCTATTAAATTTCCTTATCCTCAAAAACGCATGGCTACATCCAGTCTGCCTGATGGCACTGCTGTTTGACGTGTAGTAACTCCTGTGCTCATCAATTGTCTGGAAAATTACTTGTGGGGCCAAGGACTCTTTGCAAAATTCAGCACAATTTAGGCAATTTCAGTTGCATGAGCCACCTTCTGCAATCAACAGAGGGCAACAGGCCACGTCCAGCCAAGGATGCTGCCTATCCAACAAAGCTCCTGACCTGGGGGTCTCAAGCTCCATGGCTGAATCTGGGCTTGTTGCCCACCTGCATCTTTGGTCACCTCAATGGCTGTGCCTTGGGATGGACTCCAAGAAGAACCCAAGCAACCAACAGGCCCAGTACTGTATGCGAATAAAGTGCCATTCTGAAACCTGGTTACTAAACTCTAAAAAGGAAAGGGTAATGGAAACTTGACTCAACAGAGGCTAGATGTTAGCTACATCCCTAAATCCCATTTTTCCAGATCTGATCTCTTGATCTTACAATACCAAGTAGGGCCACTTTCAAATAGAAAGGAGTTATACTCTCTTTGAAAAACATCCTCTGCAGCCTTTAGCCAAAGCCACATTCCAAATGGGGAGAAGTGTCTTTCAGCATTTCGGTAAAGACGCAGCCTCACGGGAATGCTAAACACCCTGGGACCAGCATTGGTTATTGTGTCATGTTGGAAGGTCACTTATCATCTTTAGTATTTTCTGAATAAAAGGCTCCTTAGAATGAGAAAAACCAAAAGGGTGTAGACTGTTGCATTGTATTCAGGGATTTCAAAATCAGAAGCAGTAGCGGGATCATCTGTTAGACATCCTACTAAGTGTGGCTGTGGCTTGCCATTTCTAACACGGCTTTGTTGAAGCCGCTAAAACAATTTAGCTGTCAAAGCTTGCAAGAGCGCTAGAAGATTACTCAAGGATCAGGGAGCACAATCCAGAGAACTGAAGCGGAAGAGTCTGTAACTGGTTTTGATAAAATTACCAGCATGCGTAATTAAATCACATGTATACATGCTGTATGTTTCAGCAAAGTTGTGTTTAAGCTGCTTTTCTTCTTGAAAGACAAGAAGAGCTCCATCTTTCCCACAGGTGAATGTAATTTAGATATGTTCATAGGTAAAGCAGACACAGCAGCTGCAGGTTTAATTAAACATTGCCTAACCACGTAAAAAGACAGTGATATATCTTCATAGCATCTGGCAGTTTAACCATTCGCTAGTCATCCTATAATTAGCACGCTGGTGAATTTAATAGAAGACTGTTCTAATGTAGTGCCAGATGGTCCTCCTCACTGACAAGGGGAATGACAATTTCTGTCATGTTTACTTCAAGGGTAGCAGAACAGTCAAAAAGATCCTTCTTAGAGCACAATGTTGATGAAGTAAGAGGTCACATTTGCTCTCCTCGAAAAGCAATGGCTTTGAATCTTGCTAGATGGAGTAAGCATGATTCATGGACTTCCCATGAAAAGTTTTTCTTGGCTCTCCTTGTTTATTTGTCCTATTTTGTAAAGACATTAGCTTGCTTGCTGTTTGCAGAAGAGCTTTGTCAATGGTAGCATCCCAAGGTCCTGTGGGACAGGAGGAGGTGGGGGACATGAGGGTAGTACTGAGATAGGTCGCTCTGCAGGAAGGCCTGTGAGCTGACCCCTGACCATCTCAATGGAACTTTAAATTAGCCCAAACACTACACAAGTGACTCTTTGCTACAGCTCCATTCATTAGAGAAATTAACTTTTACAAAGCAACTAGTGAAATGGCAAGGACACTAAAATGAGGAATATCCATGGAGGAGAAAATTAAAAGACAGAGACGTTTTTGTTGTTGATAAATGAAGGCAATTATTACGTAGCCAGTGGAGAATTTCAATAAACTTCGGTATCGTTCTGGAGTTTATAATAGACATTAGTGGAATTAGCAGTTAGACTAAAGCAATCTTGTTATCAAAGGATGTCCTGTAACTAAGAACCTTTGGGAGAAGACACCGTGCATGACAGATAAATCTTAGTCATGCTTTCATTTTGAAGATGGATGCAGCCTGGTATGACTCCTTCGTGGCAGGTATCGATCATGTTCCAGCTGAGCTCCAACTAACGTTTTGAACATTAAAACTTGCTGACTGGTTTTCATTCAGCCTGTCTCTGTGCAATCCCTTTCTCTTAAATAATAAAACTTTGATTGATCCATCCATCTATACTGTCAAAATGTCAGTGTAGGGACTTCTTACAGACTTCTACCTTATCAGTGTGAGCAACACACTCCATCCCAATATCCTAAATCCCCCTCTACAGAGAACAACTGCTCTTAATGTGAGGCTTTTTTCAAAATGTATCCGGGCTGATGGGGAACTCAAACTACTTTTATGGGCTCCTGCAGTGATCCTGACCGGAAGACCGTGGCACCTTGAGGATTAGCGATCCATGTCACAGTGAACCTGTGTAGACCCAGGGCTGGGCTGTGTGCCTCTCCCTCCGTGCTGGGCAGGCTCAGCTGGGTGATGGTAACAGAGGAGCCCGCCGGCAGCTCCCACTCGGCACCGACGGTTACACACCTGCGTGGCCTTCCCTTTATCTGACAGTGCAGCAACAAGTTCTCATGTGAACGTCCTCTCCGTCTGACAGCAGAAACGATGAATAGAGTTGTTTTCTTGTAAGAAATCCTGTAAGAGCTTGAATGACCAGAATGGGCTAGTCCTTCCTACCGATGGGGTCTGCTGCGCATGGATGGGAGGCCTGTCTGGTGCTGCACAGCTCAGAATTCCCAGCATCTAAAGGGACGTAAGATTAACTACCATTCTCTTTCTTTATACTGTACCACTTTATACTACTTAATAAGTAGTGTTTTAAACGATACTTTACAGAATCCGGGCGCCTTTCTCACTGGGATCNGAGGAGGAGGGGTCGGGGGATCCGGCCGCCGGTGACTGCCGAGGCGAGGGGAAGGGGCGAAGGGGGCCCCTTCCCTCGCCGCCCCCGAGCCCCCCGCCCGGCCGGGGCGGCCCCTGCCCGCACGGCGGACACGGAGCGGGGGGGACGAGGGAGGGGGACCGGGGCCCACCCGCTTCGCGCCGCTCGTAATACAGCGGGGCTGGCAAAATAAGCAACGGGTTATGGCTCTGCCAGGCAGCGGGGCAGGGGTGACCCTAATTCCCAGAAACCCACCCCGAATGAACGGACAAACGTGAACGTATTGGGGGGTGGCGGGGGGGAAGAACCGTAGANCCGGCAGCTCCCACTCGGCACCGACGGTTACACACCTGCGTGGCCTTCCCTTTATCTGACAGTGCAGCAACAAGTTCTCATGTGAACGTCCTCTCCGTCTGACAGCAGAAACGATGAATAGAGTTGTTTTCTTGTAAGAAATCCTGTAAGAGCTTGAATGACCAGAATGGGCTAGTCCTTCCTACCGATGGGGTCTGCTGCGCATGGATGGGAGGCCTGTCTGGTGCTGCACAGCTCAGAATTCCCAGCATCTAAAGGGACGTAAGATTAACTACCATTCTCTTTCTTTATACTGTACCACTTTATACTACTTAATAAGTAGTGTTTTAAACGATACTTTACAGAATCCGGGCGCCTTTCTCACTGGGATCATAACCTCCTGGTGCAAAACATTTGTTGCAGTCGGCAGGTCCCAGGGAGAAACGCCTTTCCGGAGACAGGACACCGAGGGAGAGGGAGACCGGGCGCCCCGCTGGCCCCGCAGGCCGTGGTGGTAGCCCCGCTGGCCCCCGCGGGGGCTTGGGAAAGCGAGGCGAGACTGCCTGGACGGACGCCTCACCCCGGCTGAAGCATTGGCGTGTCTCGGAAATAATGGGGCAGGGAAAGGGAACGGCGGGGAAGGGGTTCCCCCCTCTTTGGTTGTGCTTGAGGTCGAGCAGGCCCGGGCAGCTCCGCAGCCCGACGGGCAGCCAGCGGCGGGGCGCGGGGCGGGGGAGGCC
>VYXH01000386.1:0-47500 GCA_013397275.1 Burhinus bistriatus
CAACCTCTGTGATTCTGTGAAAGGGGTGGAGGGGAAGGTATATAGAAGCTCTTTCTCTTTCTAGCTACATCTACAGTGTGTTCCACCTAACATAATTTAGTTAGCTACGCAGTTAGTTTGTGACAGCAAAATGGCCTTACAAGCTAGTCCAGTGGTCTGTCTAGAAGATCATATGCTGTTTCCAGCAATTGCTCACAGTGAGTGAAAAAGGAAAATCAGAAGAACAAGGAATGCACACAGTGCTTCCAGAGATTTGTAACTCAGGGGTTTCCTTTTGCAATATTAGCTATTCATGGTGAAAACACTTTCAAATAACATTGCTTCTCTTTTAGTTAGGAAATTATATAAAATTTGTATGCTCTCATCATTAAAACTACCTAGTGAAAGGCTTGCCAAAAAATCAATATATACATTTTTAGTTAACTTTGCATGACAGGTAAATTTTTGAATATTTGCTATTTGTAACTGACTACTGACTTAGTAATATAAGCAAGGTAAGATAACACAGGTTGACTATCTCTACAGATGACTCCAGAAAGACATTTTTGTAATACCTCAGACTGAATTTCTCCATCACAGGTAAAGGCATATTGCACAAGTATAAATGACATTTTTCTATTAACATTTTCCGTGAAAAATAAAATCCTTCTCTTGAATTTTAGCGGAAGAGAAATAAAATAACATGAAGTAAAATTGTGATTTTCACTTCATCCAGTGTTTGCAATATATTTCTCTTCTGTATTTAGTTGTAGATGGTAACAGTGCAAGACACTCACAGCAATAAAAACAGTAGTTTGCTTTGTTTTCATAGGGGAATTTAGTTTGTAATCATGCATTTCTTTTATTAATATCAATGGGATACTTGCAACTTATTTTACATATCTCTTGAAAAATAGTTAGCAACAAGACTGTGTCAATACAATACAGTCTTGATAGAAAAATATAGCTATCAGGGTGCAAATAATTCAACCCTTAGATATTAATGGAAATTCAGCTCGGGGGCAGTAAAGATTCAGATTCCAAAAGCTTAAAATAACATTACTATTACCCAAGAATATTGCAGCATCATGAAAGGCTGTGGCTGTAACATACTTGGGCATAACTGGGCCATGACTTAAAAAAAGTGAACTTATGCAAGGGGTATGGAAACATCTTTAGCCTTCTACCTAGCACCCACACAGCATTTAGCTGTGACCCACCTTCCATCACCCTTCATCCTCTCTGCAGCTGCACACAGACTTCCAGCATTTAATCTGGAAGAAATCAACAAATATACACTGGGCAGGAACGGACATATCACTTAATTTAAGCTCTCTGGGGAAATTTATTTTCTCTTCCTTTTAGAGGTGCAGATATACATCTGAATAAGAAAATATGTCCCCAATCTCATTTCTCTATTTTACGTGTATATTTGTTTAATTATATTTTGTTACAGTTTATTATTTGCATTTCAGCAGTCCCTAGCAAGAAATAAACATTGGTTGCTCTGGGTACTGTATATTGTTATTATCTCCTCTTTAAATGTACACATAATTAAACATTGTATTTTTGTTTCAGTA
The DNA here is from genome assembly GCA_013397275.1 of Burhinus bistriatus. Taxonomy (NCBI): domain Eukaryota; kingdom Metazoa; phylum Chordata; class Aves; order Charadriiformes; family Burhinidae; genus Burhinus; species Burhinus bistriatus. The sequence goes on from VYXH01000386.1 coordinate 1,560, forward strand.
AGTATTTATGGAGAAGTAAGAAAAATATATAGATATACAAAAGGGACTAAACCTAACAAGCAGCCCCTGGTGACAGTGATACCAAACAGGCTTGCCTAACACTTGCCTAAAATTACATATTAGTGATTAGGGTCTATCCATTTAACTTCAGCATGGATGGAAGACACAGACTCGCTTGTGTTTAGTAGCCAATTTTAAAGGATGACTCAGACTTCTAAAATGGAAGTAAGTAGAGTTAGGCACCAAGTTCGATCACCTAGGCTCTTCAGCACCTGCAAAACTTTTGTTTTCAAATATCAAAAGTGTTTAGAAATTTTTGCTCACATACCCAAAAGCACTGTCCCCATGGCAAGGTTTAGCATCCTCCTCACCCTGACAAAGGTCAAAATTAGAGCTCCTGTTGCCCATAGAGTACCCTAATCCTGTTCTATTTTAAACCAGGACAGACTCTACAACTTCTTCTGGAGGCACTCAAGGTCTATATTATCCAGATCCTTCGGATTCTGCACGTCATACAACTGAATATACACAACAGGATCATAGCACAGATATCTACCATCACATCCATGCACACTGGTGTAGCCAGAGGCTGCTTGCCTACGTATTCATGTGACCATCCTATGCCTAAAATATAGGCAACCTCCACCACCACATGTGGCAGGTTGTACACAAACCTCGGTCCCATGACCTAACGAAGATGTACACTCGCATTGCACAAGCAGGCATACACCCTTTCTGTGAAAGGACACAACCGTATTTTCATCATGCATGACCTGAGGGAAAACACAACAGCATTTACAACCGTATTTTCATCATGCGTGACCTGAGAGAAAACACAACAGCATTTACGAAAAGCACTCATCTAGCCTTTGGCTAGATGTCTGCTATTTTCTGTTTCAAAAGAACCTTAGTACTGGAGGCAGGGAATGGACTGTAGGCCAGATGATCTTTTCTAGAAAGTTAGATCTACTCCATTGCTGGTAACCTCTACCCTTAATGCTAGAGTAACTGGAACAAGATAGTGAGGGATCTTACTGCTCCACCTCCCCTTCAAATCCACACCTCTACACTGAAATTCATCTGGGCCAAAGAAAAGCAAAGAGGAATTTACCCAGTGACAAGAGTCCTTCTGATGCATGTAATAAACGCATCATGGGTTTCAGGTACTGCTTACGGATTTCCTAACAGAGTCACAAATAATACTATAAGCAGGGACCATAGTACAGAATTTCCTCTTTCCACAAATCCCATTAACGAGTTCAAACTTGTAGTCAAATATCTAAAACTCAGTTGTGAAAGTGTCAGTATCACAGTATCTAATTCATCTGTGGGCCTGTGGTAGCCCCCTCTCATTGCAATAATCACTAAATATGGAAACCATTTTAAATGGTATTGATTAGAGAAACTGCCACTATTGTGCATAGGTTATTGTAATAGACTCTACTTTTTTTAAGTTTTAAAGAGAATACTTAACTTTTTCTACACAGGTGAGAAAATCAAACTAGCTTTTTAAAATTTTTTTCTTTTTTTTTAATGAAGTGGTTTTCTAATGTTTTCCTAATAGAGATTAAATCTAGGGCGGGGGGAAATGCCTCGATGGTACATGAAAGGATTCCCAGAGATCTGTGGAAATCATATAATGCAACGTGGGGACATACTGAAAAAATCCAAAAGGACTTATACCCCACCTGTTTACCCTCATAAATGATTTGTCATGATGTGGAACCTCAAGGTAAGGAGAAGTAAGTACAAAAGCACAATGGGAGAAGGCATGAGAAGTCTCTGGGTTCTTTACGATGTTGCTTTTTATTTTAGCTCTTCACTCCAGATAAGATTAGGCTTTGGTTTTTGTTTTTTTTTTTAAATAAAGCAATGACTGAATTTCACATTCACATTTTCTGTAGTTCAAAACTGAATGCATTCTTGGCAAATTAATCCTGGTCATTTATCCTGAAGTAGTGCAGCATTCTCCTATTCAATCACAAGATTAGCTAACCTGTTGATGCCGAATGCTTTGCTCATTAGGTTGCTGTCTAGAGACATTGAGTGCACACATTTGTCAAAAAAATTATTAAGAACTTTCCTGTACATGCATGCACAGCTAAAACATTACATACTTTGTTAACTGTATTTCTTCCTTTAGAAAAAAACATGTTCTTTACAGATTGCAGCAGATCTGTTAGAAGAATGCTAACTGTTCTAGAATTACCTTGGTTTGTGATTTAAGTATTTAAGATCCTAAGTCTCAGAACCACAAAGAGCAATCACAAATATGCTCTTTCAGATCAGGTAGATATAGAAATACTTAATTCTTAAATAGCAGTATTTTTTTCATTATTCAATATCAAAACATCACTAATGAATGGATCATATACTTTTCATAAAACAAGTCTGAAGTGCCACAAACTTTAATGAGATTGCTTAAGAAAGTAAAGTGAGCAAGATTTGGCCCTACTCTCTCAGCCTTTTCTGACTAGAATACAATTGACTTTAGTCCTGCGAGGAGCAGGGAGTTAGACTCTATGATCCTTATGGGTCCGTTACAACTCGAGATATTCTATGATTCTAGGTATTTGCAGGAATGAGCAGGGAAATATATTGTGACAAACACATTAGAAGTTAGTAGCTGCACAGACAAGGCTTATCTGGGACTAGTACAATATGGCTGCATTATTTCCTGCACTATCATTTTGCTTCTGCATGCAACATACAACTGTATTGTTGCAAAAGTTGCATCTGGGGAACACATGATCACTGAATGTGTGGACAAAAAAATTCTTCATTCTAATATGAAACACTCACATCTTGGCTCCAAGCTACATGCTAGTGTATACCTTAAATAATATTTGAATCAGGCTGTACTGTACAGACAATAGACATCGTGACTACCGAATAGGAAATCTGCAGAATATTTGGTAATACCCTTTGAAGTCTACTCTTTGAAGACAGTACTTTAAGTGAAATGAGCTTATTTATAAAAGAAGTGCTTTTTGTGAATGCTTTTATGGGAGACACATTTCAAATAGCTTTAAATATCATTTCCACCTTGGCACTCCAGCAATTTAACATAACTATTTATTAAAGAAATGTTTCTCTGCTTAGTAAATGAGATAAAGTTAAACAGTAAGATACATTTCATTAGCCTGTAATAAAAACAGCATTTAAGACAAATGTTGTTAAACACACCAATGTAATTTTCACCGAACTCTCTGCTGTGGTTTAATATACAATCTGTATTTTTATGTACTGTATCTGACAGCTTCTAAATTCATTTGTTTGCTGTGGTTCCTTTAAAACCTAAATTACTAGAAAGTTTCAGTAAATTAGCTGATCCAAATAATCTTATGAACTGATTAAGCTAGAATGGTTATATTAATTTAGACAAATCTGCAACTGGCTCCTCTCCATCCCTTTAAACTGATCTACAGAAAGGCCTACCTGGATGTTAGTCAGAAGGGTCTCTATGGAGGACAATCCATCAGGGAATAGAAAAGGAGATGGAAAACCCGGAGGTAGTGGTTGCCCATGCCCAGTTAGAGAAAGTTTGTCAAGGCTGTCTCTTGCGGTTGGTGTGGAGAGCGGGGTCTCATCTGTATGTGATTGAAACAAAAATATAGAACAAGTTACGCTTGTCTGTTTTTATTAGACCTCAGTAATGGCTTCCCTAGTGGTTTCCAGAACATTTATTGCAAATTGGTTCCTGCTATCAGGAGAAAATGCTTTCTGCTGAATTTTCTTTAATGAAAAAGCTGTGGAGATACAACAAGATAACATTAATGAGTAACTTTATAAGCCTTTTAAATGCAGTCTCTAATGAGACTGAGTTTACAGTGCCATAGAATCTTTTTAAAACAAATATTATCTCACATATACTTGTGATAATATATTCAGGCTGACTTTATGGGCACCTTCCCAATTATCTCATTTTAGTTTGTGTTCTATTTGGATTGACAATAGAATATTTTCTAGCATGGCATATATTTTGTATACGAGAAGTATTTGAATACGAGGTTTCCCATACAATTAACCCTTCCCGCTCTTAACAGTTTCACTTACAGCTCAGAAGATTCTGCAACACCAAGAATAACTACAGCTCCTCAATGCATTTTTAATCAAGAAAGTACACCTGATTCCCACAATTGAAACATGCTCTGAACAATACATGAAATTAACAGCATGGTTACAATCACTGGCCTAATTTTTTTAAGTACAGACATCTTCTAACAATTAGTGCTAAACTCCTTAGTGGGATCTTCGTAACAGTCAGATCTGATCAGTTCTGACATCACAACGGGAAAAAACTCCCACAGCTTGAAGACTTCTAAGATTAAAGTTTCACAGATAATCTGTGAACGGATTATAAAGTAAGGGCGGGGGGGGAGGGGGGGAAGAAAGAATCCTCCACAATTAATAGAAACTTCAATATCCTCTTTTTTTTTTTTTTACTTTTTGAAATATTTTTAGACTACTGTTGATATGATACAGAAATTTAGGTCAATTTCTTTGCACCAGATATTAATCTGAATTCTTCAAAAGGAAAACTATCTATACATATATATAGATACATATATCTGAACATACTCTTCTTACCAAGGGCTCAGTCATTAACTGACACATATTGATGTATCTCAATACAATACAAGGACAGCAGAATGTACTCTTGGTACTATGCAGATCTCTGCACAGCTATTTGACTACAGAAGAGTTTGTCAAGCTTGTTCTTTTCCATTTGGGCTTTGATCATTATAAGATACATATGGTCTTGGGGTATTTTAATTTCTCTTTCTTTCTGCACTTTATTTAATTATAGTTTCAATAATAGTTCTATTTCTCTATTTATCCTATCATGTACATGAGGAATTGTATTATATGAAAATTCTGATCCTAGCTGCCTAAAAACAGGTAGCTCTCTCTTCAACTGTAGTATAGTATTTTCCGATGTGGACATAGTCTAGGACCAGGAAAACTGAAACCTGCTGCAATGAAGGGTTACAGTGTAGGCTTTGATGACCCCAGGACCAGAAAACCATAACTCCAAGACCCAGTTCATTCCATCAGTCCCCATCCACCATTACTCCAGAAGGAATTTATCTCCATCAGCCATGTTCAGGTGCAGATTTCTTGCCCCATCTCCTTACCAGCGCTGTTGGGCTGGCCCATATTTACAGTGATAGAGTAAAAGCCTCACCCACTATGTCCCTCCACAGAAATATGCAAACAGGCATTTGAACATCTGCTCCTGGGCTGGTCCCACTTAGCTCTTTCTATAGCCAGTGGAGAGAAGCAGACACCAGTTTAAGGTACTAATCCATCTGAACTATCACAAGCACCTACTGCAGGAAGAGACAACTCTTTCTCTACAAGTGTCCATTGACTGTAAGATGAACCTAAGCTGACTAGCTCAGATGGAAAGATCTACTTTTGGTGAGGTCAGTCCTACCACAGAAGCTGCTCTTCCTGCTTCACTGTGGCTCAGGCTGACAGTAGCCTACACAAGGCTACGATTACACATCCCCTATTCTTCACAATTTGTGCTACAATTACTGTTTTCTCATAAAGTCACAATTCAAAAGCTTGCCAAGATAGGCTTTGTGAAATGAATTGATGCTGACCAAGGAAAGCTTCAGACCATTCAGAGTCATAAAAAATTTTTTCAGCTGTATTTAAGTTTCCCAGTCATGTCACAAAGTGCCGAGAAAAACTGGCTGTAGATTACTGAATCATTTCTGATCTACCTTACCGAGATTCAAAGCAGGCTCTGAAAAATGTACTCTGTGGATGTATCCTCTGTCCTCATGCTAACCCACAGCAATATGAATATCTGAATAGTCATTTTGTAGTAACATACTAAAATTTGGCCCTAAATATGAATTGCTTCTTTCCTTTCCAGCTTTTAAAATATTACAGAAATATTCACCACTTCATTAGAAAAAATAAATTAGGTATTCCTGGGTATTGCAAACTAGCTTATTGTTCTCAAATCATCTTGCTAGTTCATCTTCTCAAATCCTATTCTCATGTGAAAAATCATTACCAAATGGTTTTTTCCAAACTGCTGTCAGAATTGTTATGCTTTCATTAATCAAAAGAAACAACCCCAAAATTAAACAAAACTGGTTAGACAATAGATTGATAAACACTACACAATATTATTGCATAGCTGAAAACTTTTTTTTCTCCTCTACTGCAAAAATGGCTTTCCCAAATGATTCCTACCTACCATTAAAAATAATAACAATAATGAAAAAAAAATTACAAAACCTCTTCTTTGTTATATCACTGAGTTTTTTTGGCTAAAGACTTCTTCATATCAGTGGTTCCAGTGATGGTATTGGACTTGTGTGGTAAAGTAAGAAAAAGTCTGTTCAGTAGTATGCCTGGTGGAGCTGAGCCATGTAAATGAGAAAGTAAACTGAAAAAAGACATCATTTGCCTCTAGGTTCGTCAGAGAAATGGACCGATGACCTCTCATACTTTTGGAGACAACTTAGACTCTTACTAACATTTTAGGTCTCAAATTGCCAAAATATTTTAAAACATACTAGATAAAATTGACCTACTTAAAAATTCCATAGGCCTTAATTCACTTAAAAACTATGCTCTTCCATACAATTGTTGAGATGCAGAAAGCTCCTAGCACAGGTCTTGTCATAGAATTTAAGCAAGGGATTAATTTTTTAATTGCATTACTACTTTAACATTAAATATACGTTAAGTTTGCCATACTTTGTGCACGCTCAAAACATGTTGGGAAGTTTGCAAAGATTTTCCTAACAATGTGCGGCATGGTTTTGCAATAGGCAAAGTAACTTAAAAAAGCTTAAAGTTATGCAGAATGGTATGAACTCAAAATAACATCCAAACTCTTACGTTATAATAAATAACAGAAACAAATTTACACTGAAGGGTAAGACTAGAGAGTTGAACTTACTATGAACTTATTTTAATGAAACGTCAACTCAGAAAAAAAAGTCAGACTAATGTGACTTTGTTTTCTTGATGTCCCATGTGAAATAAACTTTGAGTGTGAGTATGTTTGAAACAGCGAATGTACATACTATACACAGGAAGCATGGATATTTGTGGATGTGAGATAAGCGATGATTGAGGGAATCTTGAAAAAATGCATTTTTAAGAAAAGCCACATTGTAAACACAGCCAATTAAAACATAACCACATATCTTAGTAGCAAAATAATATGACCTCTTGCAATTAAGGCATTTTAAAATCTTCCATTCCCGCAGAAGTCCTCTCTTCGCAATGCAGTGTTATATCTTTGTTTCCAAGCAATCATTAACCTAACATCTTTTAAACCGTTGCAAAGGAACTACTAAAGTTCCTCTTAACCTACTAGCAGAGCAACACTGCAAAAATGATGAGCCCTTGCTGGGAGACAGAAATCTGGCATTTTCAGTCTAAACGCATCAAAGGAAGCATTTGAAGACAAGCCAGGGCAAGAGGGGAAAGGGGGTCAATCTACAACTCCATTGTTGGAGTTGGGAGCACAACAGTGTAAAGAAAGGGGGGGGAAAAAGAAAGAACAAGGCAGAACAAAGAAGTGCCCGGGCCTGCCTTGGCTTGTGCTGGGAACGGAGATGTTATAAATTAACAAATAAACAAGGATAGGACAAGCTGTTACCCAAGCCTTGACAATATCTGAGCAGAGATGAATATGCGCCTTGACATATGAACTAAATCACCATAATAGGCAAGTCTGAATGTGACACATATCTTTAAAATATTTGTAAATGCTACATCCACTTCATCCATTGTTCCTCACTTTCCAAAATTCACCTGGTTTTGTTCAAACCAGATTTTATCTGCAAACAGCAGCTGGTTTGGGCCAAATACAACGAACATTTTTCACTGTATTTGGTTTGTTGCCATTCTATTTTATCCTTTCACCAGATAACATGGAAACAGACATCCTGGAAGCTGTGACAGCTATTTAAACAATAATAGATGAATGGAGGTAGCTATTCTCTTGTCTTTGTTCCTAAACGCAAGTAGGGTAAGTTCAGACTGGTCACCAACCAACCTGGAGAATATTGATATTACCAGAATTTGAAAGCAAGCGATAATACCTGGCTCCAAAAAATACTATACAGATTACTGCCTTTCTGTAATCATTTATCGTTTTGTAATGCATCTTGATGCTTTTTTGTTCTCTGTAATATATTTCACATGTTTTTGTTCCTAAAACAGGTTCATTCTTACCATTTGAATGATGAAAAAGGATCCTGTTTTCACTTTTTACTATCATAAATCTGGTGCCTGAATTTTTGTGGAAGCAATCTATTCCATTTGGCTTAATATGATTTTGGTTTATGTTGTCAAACACCCTTTAGTACAAAGTTTTGTATTTCACCTTCCTCAGAGTCAGAGGTTTCAGGTATGAGAAGGTCTTCTACTTTAATTAATCTGTAATTGTTGATTTATATTAACACAAAAGAACAGGGGGTCCCATGCACTGAACCGAAATGTTTACCAACTTCATGCAGATTTAAAAGAATAAATAAAATCCTCTTGCTCAATTCCCATATCATTTGGCTGCTTTATAGATTTGGTCATTCAAGATTCACCCTGAACAAAACTAGGGGCAATGCGAGATGACTGTGAAGGATGTTACGAACTGTAAAAGGAATGTAGTAAAATTAACTCTTATAAAAAACTTTTTTTTTTTTTTTGAATCCACATTTTAGTTTCTTCTTTTTGTGCTAAAAACAGTTCTCCAGGACAACCAAATTCTCTGAATTTAAAACATTTGCAACTGTGGCAACTGGAAATAAGGGGAGAATATAAAATATTCAAATAGACTGACTAGCTGGTTGTTGTTTCTGCAGCATTTCAAAGAGGCTGGTGCTCTCACAGTTAACAGTACCACTGTAAACGCTCTCCACTGAGTTCTTTTTCTTGGCTTGGCATGTTTGCCTGAGGACTTTGAAAATAGTAACTCACCAATAACGAAATACAGCTAAAAGATTAAAAACTTACATGGAAACAACCTAAAAAGCTACTATGAATGTAATTCTTGGATGTCTACATTGCACACAATGGCTTTATATCTGGTGCAGCCACATGCATTTGTGCAAACAGGTCTTACAGAACTCATACATCTGTATATCACTTCTACCATTATGTACCATTTTCGTAAGTGGCACGGCTTCAAAATATGCAGCCTTTCACTTGATGTAAAGGACTACATGAGAATAAAAGTACCTAAGAATCTAGTTTTATATGTCCACTCTGGAAGTAGGTTTAGATGCTCATCCACAGCAAGACTCATATTTACTGACAATTCTATCTGATTTCAACCACTGAAAATACAACATTCTAACTTGATGCTTGTCCATTTTGGAAAAAAAGAGTTTCAATCAATACATTTCTGGTATTTCTTTAATCCTTTTAAAGAAAACGCAGCTCCTACAGATCATTCTTTACTGCCGCACAGGGTCACTGAGCACACTGCAGCTGGAGTTGTCTCCATAACAGCCAGTTAGAGCCAGATGGAGAATTACCCCTTGAACACAAGACTAGGGACCTCTCTCTCCCAGGTTCAGTGATATCCCTTCTACGCTGACACCTTGTAAGTCAACTTATTTATAAACTTAGAGGAAAAAGGAATGTATTGCTGACTGGAATCAGGACGTCAGGGTCTGGAAACAGGGATGACTTGACAAGGAGACAGGGACTTAACAAGAAGTTAGGGAATGCTGAGTTGAGAAAATAGGAAAGAAGGACAGTCAAGGTGGCTGAACACTTTGGAAAGGGATAATAGGATTGGGATTGTGTGGTGAAGGAGGGGAGAAAAAGTGCCCAGGAGCAAGAAATTTATACTGACTCAGCAAGAAATAAACAAAAGAGCCAAACTGTGTTTTTGTAACACAGCATATTTTGTACAAAGAATTCTTGTAGCATTTCAAGAACTGTGGGTCAATGCAAATGAAATTTATAGCTGTCAATAGCAAATATATAAAAATATGTTCTTTAAAGATTATGTGTTTTAGTTTTTGTTAAGAAATTACTGGTATAACATCACCATAAATGAACGGAAGGAGTTGGCAAAATATACCCAAAAAGAAAAAATGTAATTAGTGGTGATGTTCCAGCTGTGAGGATTTCTTGAGGCTTTTTGGACTAGATCAAGTTCAGTTTATTCTTCATTTTACATGTCCCTAGGAGGGCCTCAGAGTCAATCAGCGCAACTTATCTAATTTTGTCTTTCAATAAAAGGATTATTTTAATAACCTTTATCTTATTTGCAGCCTATTACTGATTAGGGCTGGGTCAAGCAGTATTTCCTGATTTATTTATTCTAAGGATTCCACAATATGTCAGAATAAATTATCTTTTGTAAAAAAAAGAATGTATTTTACCATAGAATTGAATGATAAAATGCCAGTGATACTTCCACTTTGTGTACTTTGGCATCATGACACAAAATGCACAAAACAAAATTGTATGGTTTCTCTGTCGCTGTAATAAAACTTATCCTGTTTACTCACAGAATTTTTCACACAGCTTTTTAAAGGGCATAGAATGGTCAGGAATAAAGAAGAAATGGGATATTTAGAGATGATTCTGCAAATCAGATAATTATATAGTACAAATATCTTGAACATCTGACAGCAACTTTCATTAATTAACCCTGAGAAATACAAATTCCTAAAGATAAAATGATAGTTAGAAAGGCACACTAAATATTTTTACTGCATTTTTTTAACAATATATTAGTATAAATACAAGGCACTTTATAATATTAGAACCTGGAGTTCTTAATTACGAGAACTATGTCCATTTTTTCTTTTTTAAATATCCTTATATGCTGCTGGCAGGGATCAGATGCAGATTAAGGCCATCTGTGCCTTGGATGCTGAAAAAAGTATAAACGTATTTTACTGGTTCATGTCAAATGTCTCAATTAGTGCTCCGCTAGCTCCACACCATCAGCCAGGCAATACTGAGTGCTAAAAAGAATGTTTCTTGGCTTTGTAGCAATTCTATGAGAACTGCTTATATGCAGAAGTATATGTGGAGGGTTGTGTAAAAGTGTCTCCCTATAGGTTCACAAGTGTCATTCTGAGCTTTTTCTAAAGTTGTGCTGAGGGGTGTGCATAACCATCTATGTAATAAAGGCATACCTGCTTAGGAAATCAAAACCCACCACTCATGATACTAGTCATTTAATCTCCTTTACTGTGTTGGCTACAGAAGCTGGCTCCCTTGCCTAGGTAGCCTGTACATCTAGCTTTTGTAAATGTATGCAGAATCAAAGATCAAGCCAAGTATTTTGAGTCTGAGCTAAATTTCTGATTAACATCAAACTTTAAATTAGGGATTGGACTTAAAAACTGCATAATTAGTCTACTGTGCACTAAAACTCAGATTTTCAAAATTATGGACGTAAATATGCACATCTCAACTGATAAAAGCAATATACAAGGCAATACACCCACACTATGCATACTTATTTTTGTGCTGCCTATTCCTCCCTATACTTTAACTGTCTCCGTATGGCTACTGCAAAATGCAGAGAAAAAACATTACAGAATGTAACAATTACATTTTCCTAGATTTTATTGGATCATTTCAAGTGCCACATGATTTGGATTAATAATCCTCTGGCCGTGTTTCATAAAAGTTGAAAAACATCTATTATTTTGGGATTTAAGGTGTTTTAAAAAATAAGGAATATCAATAATATTAGCATTTTTGTCATTGTCAGCTGAAATAACACTACTCCTTTTTTGTAAGCATAACAGTAGTAAGAAGGGAATTCTTGATAAAAGTACAGATGGTAACTTCTACTTCTCTGAAGATGAAGGTTATACGGCAATACCTGGAACTGCATTGTATTCACTCTGTTTTTCTTGGTCTGTGTTCAGTTAATAATTTTAATATTCATTCTCTTCAATAAAAAAAAAAAAAAAAGAAAAGAAAAATTAAGTAATTAAGTCAACATTTTCAAGAAGTCTGTATTCTAGCCACATCGCAATTATGGGGGACTAAGCATCAATGTCCTTGCTGCCTTGTCACATGGCCCATGTTCTTAGTAATCTGCTGACAGCATGAATCGGATGCCCAAACAGAAAATTAATAGACGACGATGTGTCGTGCAACACTCGTCAGCTGTCATTCATTCAGCAACACATAACCTGTCCCACACCCTTGTCCCCAGAGTGCTGGCAAGCAGATGAGGTTGACCAGGCATGCTTGGCACCTGGTGTAAAGTGGCAGCACAGAAGACATCAGTACTGCACTTCGCAAATAAATATGCCAGAGAGAGAAGACAAAAGTGGTTTAAACACTTTGCATTTATGGTAGCTTATACGGGTTGTCCGCCCCAGCAGAAAAATCTTCATCTGCTCAGAATTTGTAAAACTGGATCTATTCATTAATGTAAGTGTTTTGTTTAACCTAATATTCATACAGAATTCTGTCATCTTTCTTCTTAAAATAACATGAGAAAATACAATATTTTAGATCAATATAAAAAACATTCAGTGATAGTGCTTTTTGCAGAAACCCCAATACTTTAAAAACATATATACTTATATTCACTGTACTTTCCTCTAAGATCCTATTAATGCCCATGATTTTAAAAAGTATGTTATCAAGTCCCTCTAATATTCAGACTGATAATATATTAATTAGACCACTGAATGACATGACCAGTCTAAAAATGCCTAGCAAGACAGAAACATACCAAGAAAACCTGTTCCCAAGCTCTCTCCATGCCAAAATTCCTACCCCAGATGTATTAGTGCACCACTCTCAGAGCCAAAAACGCCAACAAAAAAAAAAAAAAAAAAAAGAAAAAGAAAAGAAAAAAATAGTCAGATCAACTCATCCAACACAATTGCATAGGGATACTTGGTAACAGGTTCAGGAATCCGTGAAGATGCAAGGAAAAGATAGAAATCCACTGGAAACGCAGGGGAAGAAACATGCTTTGAAAAGAAAGTACCTAGGGGACTGTGTTGGTCAGGCCCTGCAGTCATGCTTCCGAGAGGTTAAGGTAACAGGTGTTTTATCATCAATAGCTCAATAACATCTGCTCTTTGCTGAAGTACCCAAATGGCAATACACACTTTTGACAGAAATACGTGATGTAGTAACTCCAGATCTTAACTCTTCTCACAGCTAATACAGTAATTGTTACTGAAAACAAAAGGATGTGAAGAATCCCATTTTGACAAATTCTCACCAGGAAGGGTACAAAATGAGTGAGCTGTTTAAGTATCATGAAGCTGCATAGCACAGAGGCTTCCTTAGTTTTGGGGTTAAAAAACCCCACATTTGCATAAGAGACTATCAGTTATATTTAACTCACTTTTTAAAATGATTTCACAATAATTTTTTTTAACAAATATAATAAGCCCCCTTAATGTGTCTATCTATGGAATGGTTCCAGTACTTAGATGCAAATGTTGTAGACAATAATTGATGTACACATTTTGGATTATATGGTTATGATATCCTAATAGAAATTTGGCTGTCTGCCTATGGGAGTTCAATATGAGTTTCATAGTTTATAGCATCAGAAACAGTCCTTTACAATATTATAGCCACATTTCTCAACCCATTGCCTATAGATTATATCCTAATATCTGATTTTCACAGAAATCCATAATAATAAACAAACCAAAATCCCTAAACCCCAGAGTGCTCAGAAACAAAATTCACAATGAAAAGGCAAGCATTTTTACATCTGATAGGATTCCTCTTGCAATTCATTCATCAAACATCTGCAACAAGCTGCCAGAATGTGTCCATTAGTGAGATTTCTACAGCATTCACTAGCTTGATGCTCACTGATAGAATAATGTAGAAGTTTTACCTCTAATGTTTTCTGCTCCATTTGAGGCATCCACTTTAAAGTGAGCTTGCTCTTACTGCTTTTATTGTTAAAAATACAGCCACGATTTGGCCTGCTTGTGTCTTCATGTCTCAGAATATGTAATTTATGTTAATACATCAGAATACGTACTACAAAAGACCAAAAAATATCCTTTATGTATTTACACGCTATGGGTCACATTCAGCACTGATTTAAGAAGATAAAAATAGTTTGGAGTCATCATGTAACCTGGATCAGTTTGGTTTACATTAAATACACAAAATTAAGGTACCTTACACAGCAAACATGCCATATATTTGCTGGCAATTTAAAATCCTTCCCAGCATCCAGTTTAAAACCTTCATGCAAATTAAATATTGCATTCAGCCTTTTATCTATATTATATCATACTATAAAGGAAATAGGCGTTGTAAGTCCACTACAGGGACAGACCCTTTTACTAATTCTGTTTCACATCAAAATTTCTGCAAATGTTTCAATGTTTAACGTAATTGAAAAACTATTTATTTCATTCTTAAGCAATTCTAAATGCTATGTAATAGAAGCAAAATACAAATCCTAAGAGTGGTTCAAATGCTCTCTACTACTTTATGATTATTCATGTATGTGATAACTGTACATAAAAGATCGAAAGATCTTTACCATTATGGTACTGTGAAAACAGTTACTGCCTAAACAAACTGAAATAAATTGCACAAGCTTTATTATCTTAACCTGATGAGCTCACTATATATTTAAGGATAATACTTTCATTCAGTCCCCTGATAGCAGGTTGGCTTTTAGCCCAGCTAGTAAAAGAGCAAGAGCTGCGTCAGGAAATGACCACCCTGCCTGGTTTTGTGAACTGCTGCACCCAGAAGACTGAGACAACCAGTCACAGCAACTTCAGTGAGTTTTTTTCAGTTTTTGAAAGTCAGTGGTACTGATGAAGGCTGCTCTTCTACCAAATTTTAGTACAATTTAACAAATTCAAAAACTAAATCTAAATTCTTCTTGAATTATTTTCAGAATCACTTTCCTTTCTCTTCTCTTTGTCCTACCTTTTCTGTAACTCCTACAATCTTTTCCTTACTTCTCAAATGTTTTTCTCAGTAACACTTATTCTTTCTAAAGTTTCCTTGTTTCAATAGTTTCTTCCCCTTCCAAGATATGAGGAAATTAGTCTGCTTGTGGAAATTTCAGGTCTAACTAAAGACCAGAGGAGGAAAAAAAAAAAACAGAGAAAAGGAAAAGACTGTGACAGAAATTTGAAGGGACAAAACAACCTAAATAATCTCCCTATTTGTAAAATAAAACAGATCTTGACTTCTTTTCTGCTTATTCATTTTCACAAGTAAAACTGTGAAAATGAGATCTAAATCATTATCAAAACAGATAATAAAGTGGAAAATAAGGTCTTAAAAATACATCTTTAATTTATGCTCCATTTTCCTATGTTTTGGTATAATCATAATTGAAGTGGCCCTGGTCGGACTTTTTTTTTTTTTTAAAGTATAACTAATTCAAGCCAATATAGTTATGTTTACATGGGAATGTGTAGGAAGGTTCAACATTAAGTCCAGTGGTTTGAAATATAATGAGCATTTTACTATGCTACTTTACTATCACTTTGGTCTATAAAAGAAGACACCACTATGTAGGTCCACATCATTTTCAGTGTGGACAGTAAATGAAGATTTGTTGAAAACAAAAGCAACAGACATCCTAGACATCAAAACAGCAGAGCTTCAGCTGGCACAGATCTTTTCGGTTTTGCAGGGGAAATGAAGTTGAGTCAATGATCTAATCCTATGCTTAATGTCAATTTCCCAAAAAATTAAGAGTACAGAAGCCATTTTTAAATCCAGGAATTGCCTCACAACTCTTACACAAAGTGTTAAATTTGTGTTTCAGGTTAAGAACAGGAGGGAAAACAGCACACGAAGGAACACATTCAGAGAAACTTTGCTTTAACCCTATCACTGTTTTTGGCTGTTCTGTCTTTGTATGGCATTAAGGGTGGTATTGTACAGTCCCATTACACAGCAGATGTTAAATGCAAAGTAAAATAGTCAGTTGTAAATGATTGATGATCCTCTTTACTATTTCAAAATAAGCCCTGATTATTTATCTAGTTTTGGACACTGCTTGAAAGCATCATATTAAACCTAAACAATTGATCCATTTTTCAATGGCTTTTGTGTGTAATGTATTATGTATGTTTTTACATTCTTCTGTGTAAAAAGCCCTGGTGTATGAGAAATGTTTAGAGTTTTGAGTGCTCCACCCAGTCCATATGGTAGGTTTGCTCTGTGTGTAAGACCTACCTTTTTCCACCAGGTCCATATGGCAGGCTTAAGCTAGCCAGGGTCTTCTATCCTCCACAGGGGCCATATGGCAAAGAGAGCTTGGTAAACACTCATTTACCTTGTATTAATACTTTACACATCTCTAGCACATACACATACGTACAGACATGTATACAGTGATCAGATTGGGTAGAAAAGACTTAGCTCCTGAAAATACTTTAGCCATGTAATCAATACACCTATGGCAATATGATATGAGATGTGGATTCTGGTTTTTCCCGTTTCATTAAAAAACTGAAAATTCAAAGGGATAACTTAACAAATTATTTGATAAATTAATCTGATGGTTTTAAACATTTTGACAGATTATTATTTAATTGTGCTAACAAACTGGTAGACATGATTATAGACAACAGTTCAGTATTAGTTTTTAATATTACCTTACAAGAACAGAACCAAGCCTCTTGAATCTACCCACTACCAAAGTGTACAGACTATAGACAGTGAAAATATTGGTTGAAAGATTCATCTCTATGCTGCCTTACCAACAGAAGGTTTTGAGCAGGTTACTGCCTTCTTAATATATTTGAACGAGTAAAAGGAAGAGAGTATGACCTGAGAGCCACAGTATCTTCCATCTACTGTCTGTACATTTCCTGTACCGGTAGCACCAGATGCAGGGCTACAACACGAGTAAAACAGTTGCATTGGGTTGGATGATTAAGGACATGGATTTAAACCCAACTGAAAAAAAAAAGATGGCTACTTTAAATTGTAATCCATATTTTCGAAGTAATTACTCTAAAATTGATACATTGTTATAGCATTTACAACTCAATCCAAAGCTTTGCTGTAATTCTGAAGTAATTTAGGAACCCTTAGCATTTTATTTATACAGGAAAGACGGAAGCAATTTGTAACATGTTTATGAAAGTTTTATTGCACCTACAAGCTGATTTAAGAAATGGAACAATATTCCCCAGTAGCAGAAATTTTACAAACAACTTCTACTTATTTGAAACTCAGAACATTATGAAATGTATAAATTATAATATATTGTTTTTATTCATAGGATTTATAGTGCTTTCATCCGGTTTCCTCTTGTTTCAGTTCATGTAAATAACCCCTATGTTGTCACATGAATATTCAAATATCTCAAAGAACTATCAGTGTTGAAAATAAATAGCGTAAAGAATTCAGAACAAGTATGCATGTACATGCTCTCACAGTTTATTTTTATATATAGCATTTATGTTTTGTTCTCCAAACAATCAGTAAAATACGTAAGAGTTTTCCACAAGGAATATATCTCCTCATTTCAAATGAGCCAAATAACAATAAGCATTTTAAGAAACCATGAGTATTTTATTAAAGATTAAAAAAGGCTAACTACTATGCTTATGCCTCTTCCTCCTATCTTCCTGCTTCTGATCATAGCCAAATACAGTATATCAATGGGAAAAATGGTTTATTAATTTCAGGAGTTAAGAAACATGACCCCAAACTCTTTGCCTCTAACTTTCATTGTAGGAAAGGCATAGTACGTATCTTTAGTATTCATTTATCCCCTTTGTTTCAGTTGGGTTTTTTTATATATTCTCTATATATTGCCTTTTGTGTGTCCTGCTTCTGTTTCCAACTTAAAATGTGTAAGTACAAACTTTTAATTCTGAATTTTGAAGGCTTTGTCTATCTGCATAATTGCTCATAAAAACACACATACAAAGCTCACTTGGTGATGGGTGGGGTTTACGGAGCGCCTAAAAGAGACGAAGGGTAGAATCCCTTTGCCTAGGTTATCCAGCCTGCCAGGGAAGCAGTACTCTCTAAATAAGGGCCTAAATTCTCCATACAACAAAGAGAAAGTAGGTGTCTATAAGATGCAGCTGATATAGACAGTGCCTAAACTTTAGTAGCTGGATTCTCTCTCTTGAGGCTTTCACATGCACCATCCTCATTTCATGAATCACGCAAAGAACTAAGAGGACTGTTTGAGAAGCCTGTGTTTCAACAATGTAGATCCTACTTTGTAATATGGAACAGAATAAAAAGGACGCTACCTAGATAGATAGATAGATAGACAGACAGACAGACAGACAGGTAGATCAAATACTTATTTGTTTAATACAATTTAGAAACAGAGAATCTAGTCATAACAAAAATTACTAGTACACTGTTAAGATCCTTATGCTAGCATAGCCCACAATTTTCAACACATTCTTATAAAAGTAAAAAATATAATTTTATGCTTTGTACTTTCTCACTGAGTCAGCCGTTTTCTCTTTTGGGAGAATGTGTTAAATTAATGGAGCATCTCAATTAAATTCTTTATACATACATACATATAAAGAAAGAAAAGGTATGAACCGACTTCATAAATAACATTCCGTGGGATTTTGTTAAAGTTTTAGATGTACAGATTTGTATTTGAAATCCTCTGAAGGTTACAGGGTGAAACCTTCCAACAATATCTCCAAGTCTTCAGGGACCAAATCCCATTATGTGGAGTTCAGTGAAGAGGGTAAACACTACCATAAAGAAATACAAATTGCACATATTTCCCATTTAGCCAGTGTCACAAAAGTTCACCATTTAGAATTCTAACCAGTTAGGACTTATTCTTGGAGGTCAAGTACCTTGTGAACCTTGTCATCTCACTGATGACATCATATCCCATCCATCAATTCTTTCAGGAGCACACTTGCCATCTGCTCAGCACGCTATAATAACTTATTAGACATATTCACAGGGTAACAATCTGTACAATGACACTGTTATCTTAATGCTGGCACATAGAGAGATAGCAGCCATCGTTTCCCTGTCACAGCACAATTACTCTACCTTCCAACTTTAAAAGAGAAGTTACTTGGATATTTTAACTTCTTATTAAATCATATGGAAACAATGAATTCTCATCAGAAATGTATTTTTGGCTTTGCGTGTTTTATGACCATGAACTGATAAATTAAGGCTACAGCACAAAGTACTAAGTTCAGTTTGATATAACTGTTTTGCACCTTGAAAGTTTTTGCAGTCATGCTCATTCTTTAGACTGCAAAATAAATAAATAAAAACCATACAATACAATCACATGCATACAAATAGCACTGAAATCCAACTCATTCTTTGTAAACATATTGACTTTCTAGAACTAATACTTATTATTTCCCTAGCTGTCTTAAACATCTCTTCTTTCTAACAGTAGTTACTAGGTAGAAATAAAATATGCAGCCAAAGTGCTCATATGAAGCCTTAAGACATTTTGGAATCTAAAATCTGAATTTTCATAGATGCCTATATATTTTTGCAGCTTTTGTAAAGCATGTTAATACTGAGCACAATTAGCACAGCTGCTGTCACAGCACTTAAGACTTAATAAAAGTCCACTATAACTCTCCCTCGACCTCAAAAAATATTTTCAGAAAAAGGGCAATATTTATTTTGCATTACACAGAATTCATCCTCTGTTCCTTCCTTTGGCTCGTCATTTATTCCAGCTTACACTGTGATCAACATTGTACTAAAATAAAGTCAAGTACAACAGCCGCTCTCTGCCCATCAAAACTCACAGACGTCTGCCAAGCACTTGTAACAGCTGGTGTTACATTAATTAGTTTAAACTATTTATTTCATCCATCTCCAGAGCAGATTGAGCAAAAACATTAGAGATTATTCTAGCATCTGTAAGTGCCCTGCAAACATTAACCAACCAAAGTTGCAATATTAGTCATTAACTTATAGTATATGTGATTTGAGACTCTGTATATTTATTGCAAAAAAAAAAAAAAGAAAGAAAATTCTGCAGTTTAACATAGCTCTAGTAAGTTTTCTTTGATTGGCTTTTTAAAAATCTAAGTTTTAAACTTATGTAAGACTTTGTGCCCATAAAGTTTCTTTTAAAAAAAATTATTACTAGAAAGCTATTATAATTCCTGGCAGCATGGACCATTAAGCAATATATGACAGGGACTGGGTGACTCAGTGGATTAGTCAGAGGTTTTATGTCCACTGTTGGAATCCAGCCCTAAATACAGTGTTCAAAACAGTGTTATCAAACGGTTGTAAAAATCTCAATTAAAATCACTCCTATAGCCTCTACTAAGTTTTTAGTGGACAACATAATAGATCTTTCAGTATTGACAGAGTTCTCACAACTATCCTTTTTCTTTTAGTAGGCTGAGAATGGATGTTGGCAAAAGAATGTTGATTATAAGAGGTCCTAATGCCGCATTCCCTACTCAAATGGCTCAGAAACAGAAGCCAATACAAGGATGGCAGGAGTAGGCTCACAGCCACTGTCCGTGGGCTTGCCTCCATCAAAAATAAAAAGCTTCCAACATTGCTCAATGAAATACTTAATGTGAGAATACTCATTTTTAGTGCCTAGGGCTCAAAAAGGAAATCAAGCTCCTGTGCAAATGCTTGAGAGCGAACTCCTTCCTCAAAGAACTCGGCTGTAAATAAGCACAGAGGGAAACAGAGGCACAAAGAGGTAAAGTTCTTTGCCCAAAGTCACATGCCAGGTCATTGGCAAAGCCTGAAACACAATCAAAGTCTCCTGACTTTCACCTAGTTCAGAAACATTGCTCCATGAGGATTCCCAAACCAACCTCAAAATCCAAGAGCTCACTTGCAGAATAAAAAAGGAGTTAAGCAGGTTTATCAATATATGAAGTTTAGTAGAATCAGACTTTTACAGAATAATCCCCTCAAGTTTGACTAGATTATTTTCTTTTTCAGTATTATACTGTGGAAATGTATTTAATAATAATAGTAGTAGTAAAAAAAATGTAGTTACTGAAATTAGCATCAGACTTAATTAAATGCAGCTAAAAATAATAATCTAATTTATCAGTGTAGAAAGCTATACCTACCCTCAAAATATTTGTATTTACAAACAAATTCAATTAACAGATTCAGTTTCACCGTCCAAACAATAAAGTGAGAAAAGCAACCTGACATTTACATTTAGTTAAAATATAGATCCTGATCCTGTGCTACTTCAGCCCTTCAAAGCTCTGACTGCCTTGTTATGGCTTGCTATGCCCATGTAGAAATAAGTGTAAGTGATGGAAAGTGAAGAAAAAAATATCAGCTATTTTCACTTTTCAACCCTGTCCCATCTCCGGTAAACAAGATTTTTTTCTCTTTGCTTTATTCATTTTACATCTCTCTTTCTCTCTCTGCATATATGTATGTGAATATATATGTATGCGTATGTATGCATACATGCATGTATGTATCTATGTATATATTCAAGACGCTTACTGCAATTTTTTCTGCCCATTGCACAGTGGTTCCTCTTACTTACTCCACCAGCCAAAAAGGCAGGCGCACAAGTTAATGCCAAACTTGCTCCAGACCATGCAGAGAAAGTGCCAAAGCATATCTAAGAATGGCCTCCTCAAACAATACTAATAGCTCTTTTTCATGCTCCCTCTTTATTGGCCTCGACAGACAGCAAGAGCCAGACACTCTTTTCTATTCTTAGGTTCCCAGAATTTATAACATGCTACATCTGCCACATATCTGTTAGGTTACATGGGTACAGCTATTCAATTATCCATTTTTATTTTTATTTTTAGTACCAGGACCGTTATTGAAATAACTTGTTGGACACCCTGTTCTTAAAAGACAAAAAATACGACAATCACAAAACTTCTGGTCAGATGAGACTGTGTTCTGACTTAAATCCTCTCTCAGAAAAAAATATACATCCCCAGTTCATCCAACTTCTAAAAAATATTTAAAAAATAAGTATAATGAATCTCACCACAGAACATGGAACATTTGATTATTCAACTAGTGCCTTATAAATGATTCATTAAAAAAAGCACGGTTTAAGCAGCGTTCTTAAATAATACTGACCACCAGGTTCTGTTTTCATTTACACCACAATTGGTGCATAAACAAAGGCAGCAGGGGCCCTCGCAGAGATCTTCTGCTCAACTCCCCCTTCAAATTCAAGTAGTACATTGCGTTAGAAACTCTGTCTGTATAATACCTTTCTTGCACGCTCATTTTTTTAGTTAGCATTGCATGCTCAGTTTTTAGTTTCTAAACACAACCTCAAGGGAGTCATGTACATTCAACAGAAAAGCGTTAACATGTTCCCAGTTCAATATTCTGCTTTACCTCTTGCAGTGATCAGTTTAAATGTACGAAAGCTACCGGCCAATTCAGATTTTTTTTTCCTCCCTCTATTTCTTTTTCCTTGTAAAATTCCTCTTTATGCAATAGGAAAGTTAATTGCTAAACTTTGTTACAGAACCCTTTGTTCTTGCTGAAGTCACTTTGCTTGTCTCTCCTACTGTAAGGACACCAAATCCTAAAAGCTGGCAAGAATGCATATGTTTATTTCACCATTGCTCTGCAATTACTGAATGCCACTTAATTATAGCAACAGATGCTCGAGTGTAGGAACCAGAAAAATCAAACGCCTCATTTCCAGGTTATTTTTTTCCATTGCTTCTGCCAACAGCAGATGTGTGAGCCCCTTGTGCTCTGGCGTAAATACTTATCAAATCCTAACAGGTCACCTATGTCACAAACAACATTTCAGATGCAACTGTTTCACCTGATAATAGGCTCTGAAAATAAAACTGTGAGCTGTAAATACAATGTATTCGGAATGAAATGCCATAATGTGAAATTGCTTTTTCTCCAGCTACAACAGAAGTCCTTGACAGTTTTTGGCAGTGATAAATCACCCTCCCATTAATTGTCTCCTCTCTCATTGTGAGGTGAGCTGCTAAAAGGGGCAGTCAACAAAAATGACTTAAAGGACAAATTTTGGCAAAAAGACAATGAAGAAATCTGTCATTGCTAAGCCTCCAGTAAACTGTCATGAAACAATCAAAATATATGTAGCTGAAGTGTTTACGTCTTTGTTAGAAAGGTTATAGGATGATAAGTTTATAGTTAAAAAGGAAGCTCAGAGGAACCGAAGTTGCAGGCCCTTGAGGCACCATTTCTCCCCATGTTCTTTAAAATTGTATGCAAATCCTATTAGGGCTTCCGTTTACACAGTATTTGCTGGTCTTATCAACCTTATTTTCTGACTCTGCTGCCCTCTCACCCCACACAACAGAAAGTCCCTGTGAAGGCGTGGTGCCGGCTACAATAATTCTTGCACTCAGTTTGAAGAGCCTTCCTTTTCAGTGATTTCAGCCAGAGAAGAAGAGACGTAGCACCTCACAGAAGCTGACCCTTCCTTCTAACCTCTCCATCTCCTGGTGTCAATCAGAGCCCCAGGCCCTCTCACCGAGTGGTTTCCACACACTGAGGAGCAGCCTTTGCTCCCCGTAGAACAGGTGACGTTACCAGTGCCTGTTCACGGACCCAAGACCGAGGCGTGTGAAACGACGTCGGCTACCTTCTCCTCAGAAACGACACTCACCATGACTCACTTCACCTAGCCTGGCTCTGTTCTGCAAATAACTCTTCCCCAATGTAACTCTTCTCCAGACTGAACAAAACTGAATGTCTCACCTCAGGACTGTGCTCTTATAGGAAAAAGAGTTCAAAATTTGGCAAGAATTTTTTTTTTTTTCTAGGGCTGTTAATATATAAGAAGTAGGGAGATGGTTACCAGTCTTTATTGCCTTCAGGCTGCCTCCACCTCTATGGCATGCAGATGGCAGATGGTATGTTTAAGACCACAGGTTATCCTATGTGTAGGAGGGGCAGGACCATGTGCAGAGGATGCTTGTCAGATGCACGCCTCCAGAAAGCGTAACGTTTCTCCCTTTAGAAACAACATGGTGCTGTCATTTTATAATTAGGGGTTTTTTTTATTTCATTGGTTGAGGCTGGGTACTGAAAGTATTCTGAGAGTTTTTTTAACAAAAAAAAAAAAAGAAGAAGAAATTTCTGTTTACCTGTCAGCAGATGGTTGGAAATTTACCATAAGCAAGGTTAGAAAATGATTTGTTACTAATGTGCCTGTCAAGGGCAACGTCTGGAGTTTGGTTTTATATTTATGTTTGTAAGAAAATTACAATATAAATATAAATGAGTTGCATCAGGTATTTAAACTAGACTGGACAGGGTACTAGAAAATATATGTCGGGAACATTTCCCGCACCAGCAGGGAGATGAACTAGGTGACCTAGCCCGTCTTTTCCACCACAGACTTCTACCATTTCTGTATTAACCAAGGATGATTGATACCAAATAACCCTTTATGCTACTACCCCTTTTCGCTTTCTGGATATTGGTATGCTTTCTGGGGGAGCTGATATCTTAGGAGAACAGCTACAGGGAAGTACTAAAGGGGATTCTTCATCCCGATGGCTGAGAACTGAGGAAGGTCACATAATAGCTTGTGTAGCCATAGCAGCTTTGTTGTCATGGCATGAGAATCCTTCGTCAGTTCTTCTGCTTTTACAAAGGAGCAGTCATCTAACATTGTGAGGTGCCTAATGTAAAGCCTGCTTTTTTGACATGGTTATCACAAGCTATTTTCTGTCCAGACATTTACACAGACCTTGTGTTGTCCATGATTTATCCACAATCCATGTTCCTCAACTGTGCTTAAACACGGTTATAGTTGTAGTAAATCATGTGTTGGAACATGTAACTAGAAGGAACCACACAGTTATCTCTAGCACTGGAACATTAAACAATAATACTCCATTGAGCACCAGCATCATCAACAAGTTTCTATCAGCCTGATCCTGCAGTTCTAATACAGGTATTTCCCCTTTCCCCTCATCTCCCTCTTCCACCTGAAACTCCTTCAACAGTCACTTAAGGACCACATTATTGGGTCTCCTTGGTCTGAGAATTATACCCAGCTCAAATTAAAAAAAATAAAAAAAAACCCCAAGCCTCAGCATTCACTTGGGAAGAAGACACTGGATTTTGCCAGGAAATTGCACAGCTTGTCTTTCAAACTGAGAAAACATTGTGACAAAGTCTATATGAACATTATATTATAAACTAAAGAAAATCCAGAAACAGGTGGAAAGCATTTCAGGAAACAAGGACTGCCTTCTGAAAGATAATGTAGACTAATCAGGAGAAAATGGAGAAATTTCAGAAATTCCTAGGTATGCTTTAATCACGTGTAACTTAAATTTTGATAGATGTGCTCTGTGTACATAAAACATCTCTTGAATGACAGAAAAGCAGAAGAAATAAAGTGATTGAAGTTTTTTTGTTGGGTTTTTTTTTTTTTGGTGATGAGCCAGTTTGAGAGCTTACTGTGAGCATATGGAGATAGCATATTTGCAAGTCCATCTCTGGAGGATTGCAAAAGGCCCTTAGCTTGTGAAAAACAGCAATGTTATTTTTTTTAACGTTCCCTATATTTAGAGATTAAATCGCTCACTGCACAAACCCATTTGGAACAGGCGAGAAGGTGAAAAGGATAATCAGTACAGTCACTGGTCCGTGTTTCCTAAACGCTTTTGAAAACATTACTGTGCGCAGGCATAAAATTAGCGGCAGGACCTTAAAAAGGCTGGCATTTAGCATGACTTTTTGGAAAGTGACACCCTCATTTTTTTCTTGTAGGATATCATTAAATTTCAATCGCCCTATGGCAGTGCCTTTCCATTAATAACCAATTCACTGTGTCACTTTGGCTCTCCTTTGAAATAATGAGCCTTTGCTTCGCTTTAATAAATTTAAACATATTCTCAAGGCCAGGGAAGATAGGAAACCGCAGATGGGCTGAGAAAAACACGATTCATAAATCCTTAACTGCCTGAGATCGTTGAGAGCAAAACAAAGTAACACTCGTAAAATATTAAACAATCCCAGCTGTATGAGTGAAGCTTCATTAACAAAAATGGACTATTTACTGCCTTCAACAGAGCCTGTGGGTGGAAAGATTCAGAGAAATCTTCTTTAGAAAAACACTGTCATCCTCATTTTGATTCTTTAACCAACTGATGGCATGGTAGATACTTATTTTGCATGTCCATATGCAGAAACATCTTAGCAGAAAATTAATGATACTCTGATTACGTTAAATACCACAAATCATGCTTCATCAGTTAAGCAGGAGTGAAAGAAAACAGAGAAATTTAACCGATATTTTATCCTTGAAGAATTTGCATGCCAATAGAAGTAAAACATGACAAACTTTATTTAAATCATAAGGGACTTCTCTAGCACTCTAAAGTAAACACAGCAATATGAATAATGGCAGAGAAATCAGGCGATGCCATTGCTTCTGCTAGGAAGGCTTGACTATTTATTCTACAATGTTATACTTTTTCTTGCTTTAACCTTTATTAACGTGCAGCTAATTTTGTTTATATTCCTATTTGGTACACAAAGGAGCAAATCTTTTTTTTTTTTCTTTTTTTTTTCATTCTTTCATGTTTACTGTTTATTTAAATTTGACTGGAGTTTTGCTCGGGTAAGGAAGGCAGGCTCTGACACAGACTTTGGTGTTAAGCCCACAAAGCTGGATCCTCAGATTCATGAAGCTGATTTTGTGCCGCCCAATTAACATACACGAATTCCCACTGAATTAACCGAAGAACTTGTGAAGACAGCCCTTGCCTCCCAGGTCTGCCTCTAACTCCACCAGCCATTTGCTCTGCCTCAGCACAGGTCCTGCTGCTTCCCCTTCCTCACCAGCTCTGAGGCACCGAGGAGCTTCCTTCCAGTAGCACAAGCGAAAACTTTTACGTGTTCCCCCAGGAACAGTAGCCCATAGTATTCCCAAATCCCTTTCCAAGCTTTGTTGAGGCTTAAAATAAAACTAATAAGGCTTATTCAATAATACAATTTTGGAAGAGAAGAAAAACAAGTACAAAGATAGCACAGAATTTTTACAGTGTCTACAGCAAGAATAACCTTTCGTGGTATCATGGAGGTTTTTTTAAGGCAAGAATTGCATACAAGTTTAAAGAATAGAGATCAGTGTCAGTTTACTAAATGCTAAGAACCTGGAAGCTCTATCTCTAAAGACAAGCTGACAATTGAGTGGACAGAATGTCAATACTTCTAAACATTTCAAGGGTAAAAATATTGCTTTTTACAATCTGTGTCATATTTAATGCAAGAAAAGAATTTGGATTTTTTTCTTTTGCTGGCTGTCAGCTTTTTTAACTTCTATTCCAGTGATAGGCATAATTAAAGTATTTAGCACAAATACATGGTGTACTTTTTTCCCTAAGGAACAACAGATAGTTTCAGCCTAAATGCAAATATGAATATCATAGTTTTCCACATTTTGGTTAATAAATATTAAAAAAAACCCAAACTCCAATATTTGCTTTATTTATTTCAAGATATTTCTCCTCTCTGTGGGGACCATTAGGTACATTTGAAAAAGTGAAAATCCTTTCTTAACACTCAAGGGGGCATTTTGACCCCTGCTGACGCATTTCTCTTTCCCGTTCGAAATGCTAGGAATGCACTTAGCCCTCAGAGCTCCCACTACCTTCAGTGGAAACCCTGAATACCGCCCAGGACTTATCACCTTATAATCATTAGAGCAGTCATTTCTGTGCTTAGTAGACCTTCACTGTAGCCGATTTGTATAATCAGGGTTAATCTATTCTGATTGCAAACATCCATACCGTAAAGTTTGAATGAATTCGCACTGATGCTCACTCAGCTCAGGATGCCCCTAAGACTTCTACGGAGATATGCTGTAGGATTTTTGTTTGGTTTTTAGGGGTGATCTGATCCAGCACGAGTAAAGCTGCTGTACCATTCCTCCCTGTGAATGTTTAGGAGAACGTACTTGTTCTATCAGGCATTAGAAGGAATGGGGTACAAAAAGCAGTAGTAGAGCACTACTCTCAGCAGCGGTAAGCCAGCAGCTCTAATGCTGAGGTTACCTGTCTGCATGAAAGCAGCCATCAGGCTTTCCACAATAACAACCTCAGACAGGCTCGGAAAGCAAAACTGTATTTGCCTCAAAGGTTTTAAGTGTGGGTAGGAGAAGGGCTATAGGCGATGTGTTGTTTAACCCAGCAGAGAAGGCATTCAATTTTTTTCTCTGCACGCCAAGAAATGCTAGTACTAGTTTTTGGCTTCTACTTTCAGAAAGAAAAAAAGATCTGATCCTATTAGAACATTTAGCAATACAGTAAGACCCTCAAATTTCAGAGTCACTTATACATTAAAGAATAAATGTAAGCCAGTCAGGAATTCATTTTTCTTTTTATTAATAAAGACGGTAAAAGTTTACCTGGAAACATGTATGAAAAAATGAAATTTATGAACGTAATTTGTATAATGCCCCATTCCCTTTGCTTTTTTCCTTTGCTGTTATTGTTGAGTGACAACAGACGGAATGCTTCCCAATTTACAGTCTTACAAACTAATATCCAGAATGGCAGGGAACACTTCCACAGATTTTTCCTGTTGATGTGCTAGTCGTGCATGTGCCTTCTCCCAGAGGACAGTTCGGTCTCTGCCCTATTTCTGTAAGATTCCCCTATCAAGAGTGTCTATCAGCATAAGTTACTGCGGTATTTATGATGTAGATACCTGTCTACTCATTACCAAACTGAGATCACTAACTTAATTTCTCAAAATAACCAAAGAGCCAAAGGTTAATAACTTTTGGCCACTATCAGTTTGCAGTGGGTTTGGACTGGCAACCTAGAAGTAAAAACAAAAATAAAAAATAAAAAATAGTCCTCTATGCTCCATTACCAGTGCTTTGAACCATCCAGTCACATGGATTTTGATGTTTTGAGAGGGTGAAAAGAATGCAGATTGGCATGAGAATACCACATTAATTCAGCAGTTAAATGGTTCTTTGAGAAGATTCACTGACAGAAAAAAAGCATAGCTGTCTTTCTAAGTCCTCATCCTCTTTGGGCCTATACACATTTTCTGTGAAAAGTTGATTCTTTTCCTTCCTTCCCCCCTTTTTTTCTTCTTCTTTTTTTTTTTTTCAAACAGCCTTTTATCATCTAACATGTGAAACAATTGTAATGTGAGGCATGTGAGCAGAGAGCCTTTGCCACTGGGCCCTCATAAATCTTGCCAGTTCCCAGTGAACAACACCAAATATTTGCAGCTGAGCAACATTTGGTCTGGCTTAAATTAACATATCTCAGCAGTCAGAAGTCATTAAGCTTTGCCAGTGATTTGAAACCATTTTTCCATTTCAAAAGCGACACTAGCTGTTACTTATTTTTCTGGATGAAGAAGGTGGTAAGGAACAAAAGCAATGAAATGAAAATGGGAGATACTAATGAAAAAAAAAAATGATAAAAGGGCTTTGAACTGCCTTTGGTAGATTTGTTATTAAGACTCTTTTTAAATAGCAGAGCACTTATGTATAAGATCAAATAATAATTCAAGATGATACACATTAATTTCAGTGGCAAATTATGTGATTTAAAGGCTGTGAAAATGTATACTTATTTTCTTCCTTAATCCTTTGTGAATATAGGCACTATCAATTTTAAAAGCTGATAAAAGCTTTAAATGAAAAACAATAATCCAACCTTTTTCAATTAAAGGCTGCAAGTAGATTAAGTACTGGAGTAAAGAAACGTGCTGTTGTGCTTTGCAAAGATCATTATCTGATGTGGGTCTGTTCAGATGCTGGGGGCTGGAAAAACACCTCATATCCAAAACACCACAGTCCAAAAAACTACAGGCAGAAAAAAAAAAAAAAAAAGCCCAATTGGTTTTAATGCAGGTAGAATGTGAAATCAGATTTTTCAAACCTGTTACTTCTGTATTATTTACATGGCACATAACTCTGTTGTTCAGTTGGTAGATAAGTCATCATCTGAAAATCCACGAGAGCACCCACCACCTGAGTCGTCAGAAAAAAAACCCAGTTCCTCACATTTGCAGTTATGATTACTGGTCCACAATTATATAGCTCTGTCAGAAATCTGTTTCAAAAATTGGTCATTACTGACTGAGAAATGTGTTTGACACTTTTAAAGAAGATAAATATTGCAGAAGATGTTGATATACTGTATACACTGATTCCAATGCAGTTATGACTTCTGATTTATGTGTGAGTAGTTATAACTGAATACATTTATTCAAATTGAGACCTCAATGGTAATTATAATTTTTCAGCCTCCAATTAGTTTTGTTGATAAAGCTTTAATAATCTTGAATGTTTCAGATTCCGGTTGCTTTTGAGAAGATACTGGCTTACACTTAAAAGCATTCAAGTTTATGAAGCGCTATTAAAGAAAACCCTTCCATGTTGAGATCTTGCTGAGACTTTCAAACTTTTTAAAATCTCTGCAGCTTTAGTAAAATAAGTTCTGTGTAAAAAAAAAATAGATATTCTGTTAACCAGGTTTAAAAGACAAAAAGTTCTAAAAAGAAAACATTTACAGCTAACTAGGGTGTGAAAAGGTTGCCAGAATAGCCACGGAATCAATTCATTTTCTAGGTGTGCTTTGCTTTCAGGTGATTTTATTTCAATAATAATAATAATAATAATAATAATAATAATAATAATGCCTTCTAAAAAAGGTTTTGAGAATACAAATGGTCTGCATTATCAGTACTATATAAAATGAATTCTGTGATTTCTTAGCCGCACATCAAGAGCAAACCATGGCACATGGATCCCGAAACACAGGAAACAAGATCAGAGTATTTGGGATTACGAAAATATTAGACTAAATGTGCCTTGTGTTCTCAGATAAATGGTTTTGGTTTTCTTCTCCCATAAGAATGCAGCAAAATGAAGCAAGCATCTCATTTATTCACTGCTTCTCTTCAGGTCATGTTACAGTTCAAAAACAACAGAGGAAAATCTTTATCAGGTTTTCTTTCATTAACTACCAATACCATTTCCTTACCGATTTACAGAATCACAGGATGGTTGAGATTGAAAGACACCTCTGGAGACCACCTAATCCTGCCCTAACTCAAGACTAAGTCCAGTTGGGTTTTGAATACCTCCATGGAGAGAGACTCCACCACCTCTCTTCACCACCCTCACAGTAAAAAGTCTTTTCCTATGTTTAAACGGAATTTCCTGTATCTCAATTTTCTGTCCCTTTCCTCCTGTCCTTTCACTATTCTGTTTCACTAGCCATTCCATCATTTTCTGTCTTTGGTCTAATCTATATGAACGTAAACCCCATCGTCCTGCGCTGAAGAAACAGCACAGCTCTGTGAAGTTCCCTCACATTAGACAAGGTTACCATAGCAGAGGTCTTTTTTTGTGTCACAAGTCATAAGACATTTTCCAAAAACCTACACGCTAATCTCCCAGGGACAACCAAGAGAGACATTCCTTTAAAACCTTCAAGAGTAGATTTGAAGGCATATGGAAGTGCGTTTCCCGCTCCATCCACTTTCTGTGTAACCCCACGTGTTTAGACTGAACTGAACTAGATGCTACAGTTTGGTCAGAGAGTGTGAATGAGCAACGTATCACACACATGCGTCAAGGTAAGGGGGAGAATACAAAACTAAAACTCTGAGTTGGGAATAGTGTGATGGAAGCACATAGCAGGTCTAGAAATCAATTAATCATATGCATAGATACTTTGCCAAAAATATGGCCGCTTTCCAAGATCTGTTCTTCCACGAGCTCCAAACCTGTCATCATGACTGTTTGGTGAAGCAGAGCTGTTATGTGGGAGGACCCAATAAGGTCCTGAGGGTCTTCCTCTAAATTTAATCCTAGTTCTCAGTATCTAGTTAGGTAAGAAATCTTTCCTTTTTATCTCTTTCGCTCTAGCAGAATAAGCAGGAAGAAAGTAGATAAAAATTAAATAAAAAAACAGGGCTACTTTGGCTTTCTGTTTCTCTATTCTGCATCAAGGAAACTGTGAAATCAATGAGAACAGAATCAGTCCCATTATTCAACAGAGAATTTTTCTCCAGCAACCTAGCCCACCATCTGGTTAGGTGTAGGCTACAAACCGGCTGCAGTAGTAAGGGTTTGTCCTGCAAAGCGCTCTTTAATTGCTTAAGAAGATGAGTGTGTTTTCCTCTCCCATGTCATATGGTGAGGTCGGGCTTTCAGGATGTTCACTCACCTTTCATAGTTTACTGAGCAACAATATTGTGGATGCTGTATTTCATACAAAACATATACATGTTGGAGACTATGCATATAGTATGACTGCATTTGGGTTATTTAATTACATTTCTCAAACTTCAAACATGTCTAAACACTGGTTCATCAGTGCACAACATAGATCCTCATTCAGCAAGATTTAGACATATTTATATTTCTGGAGCTCAAATAAATATCAAGCACAGAAGATACTCCTTGAGCCCTGTAGCTACAAAAAGTATTTCATGTGATTTATTATAGCATAGGAATATACATAATGATGAAAATAAGCCAAGAAGTACAGGATATGACTTTTTTTATCCCTTTGGAGACATCATAGCTATAACTTACAGGAAGACCAATCTAGAGTGAATTGTGTGACTCTATTATCAGCTGTGGGGTAAATAAAATAATACTCTATTCAATAGACCTGACAACAGCTATTTAATTTACATCATGAGAGAAAGGCTACTTCTTTAAAAATGAGCTTTCCAAAGCTGAAGTTGGGAATAGTTAACAACTGAAATGTTCAAGTTTGAAAGAGTATATATGGAATTTATAAAATTTTTAGTTCTTGTTTTAGATTTGGTGTCATGTAGAGGCTTTTAGCTTTGTTTTCAGGGAATTAAATAATATTGTTGGGTGGGTGGTTGATTTTTTTTTCATTCTCCTTCCAAAAAAGAAAATGAAAAAAGACAGAGAGAAACTGAATAATAGCAATGGTTAAGTTCAAGCCTTATGAAATTGGTGTCAGCTAAACAACAGACAAAATTACCAACTGAACTTTAACTTTTGCGGTATCTTTGGAATTATGCCATTTTAGACAGATGTTCATGGGCATAGATAATGCTTACAGAGTTCAGACTTTTAAAATGCAATAAAATGGATATTATTTATAAAGGAATTAAAACACTGCACAATAGTAATTCACCTGAAGTAAAGATTACAGTTTAAAAATTCCCCGTGAAGTACACGAGCAAACTTAACCCACTTAAACAGTCCCCTTCATTTTCTTGGATGTCAGCTATTTAAAACATTTACTTTGCCACTCAAACAATTTAGTGTCAACAGGAAATGAGTTAGACAATCTTTAATAAACACATAAAGAACAGCTCTACAGATAGTTGTTTAATTATGAAAAGCAACTCACTGAAGCGTAAAAATAAAATGCAAGAATTTAGGTTGGGGCAAAGGGCTTGGAACTCAGGTATAAATGCTTCCATTTTCATTTGTCCTGGCAATGTAGTAGCTACCTATATTTTTCTAACTGCCATTTAATTTCTGTGGTCCTTCTTGTATTTGTGGAGCCATGTTTGTGTTATTAAATGAGTTGAGTATTAACAGTAACCAAGGTTTCATTTTGCTGTGCTAAAAAGGGAGTACAGACTTAGAGAAAAATTTTAAGTGCAGAGAAAACCATCCACAAAATTATTCTTCCACTTGTGCTAGCTTCAACTGCAGCTGAAATTATGGAACGTACCTGATGTGCAGGACAGAACATACTTGCTCTTCTATGAAACACTGTAGTGAACAGTAAAATGCATAATGAAAGTGCATAATGAACATAGATGCAATTAAATAGACCTGCAATTCTTGCATGAAATTCTGTTTTCATAATTCTGCTTTCAGAAAAAATTGCTGAGATCAAACTTAGGTTTACTCATTCTGAAGTTCCACTAATAAGTCATTCTCCTACCCCCCTAACAACTTCGTTACAGTGGCTGCATGTCTTTGAAAAGTATGAGCTATAAACAAAGTGGAAAAGAAAAAAAATACCCCAAATCAGGCCAATTCAGAAGTTGTTCATGTGTTATATAAGAAACAATTACAGAAAGAGTTCTTAAAATAGTTCTTCATGACTTCAGATTTTTGCCTCACATAGACTAAACAGGTCTTTTAACCATTCTTTCACTGTACCTGACCAAGATGATAGAAAAATATGTTATTTTTTACTGTTCAGTATTTTTAGTATTTTAAAAGGTTAAGAAAAATATTGGTATAGGTTTCCTTTAGTTGAAAATAGAAGAATTATTTTAATATATCAGAGAAGCCATCTATGGAAAGATAGTAGACCAACCTCTATTGCACTGCACATTTTCTACTACAGAAGCCTGTATGAAAATAGTTAACATATCTTTTTCCCGAATTTTTTTTCAGAACAGCTGTAATTTAGATATGGAAATTTTTCAAACTTAAATCAACAGCTGAAGAACTTGATTGAGTCTGTATTAAATTGTGCTCAATGTTAAGTCAGGTAGTCCACACATCTCGTATTTCTAATTAAATTTTTATGCAGCACTTAAAAATACTGTAATATAATATTAACAGTTAATTTAATAATTAAAATCTTATTTTTTCACAGTGACTTCATGGCTGGTGTTTACTTTATTTCTGTATCTGTATACTGCAAGTGAAAAAGCTGTATAGGGTATTTTTTATTAATATTATATATTTTACTGGGCCCACACACATACAAACACACTCTTACACACACATACACACATACAAAAAGGTTGGCCAGGAAATTAGACATCTTATCTGTGAGCTTGCTAAATAAGGACCAATAACCTAGGTCTGCAGTACTCTGTGTGATAACTGCTTTTACAAAATGAAATTTTGACTTTTTCACAGCTTAGCTACAAGTAGACACTATCAGTAAAACTGCATTTCTTTGCAATATGATGGGAAGTAAAAGATTTCAACATCTGACAGGAGAAAATGAACAACTGATAAACAATCTTTGAAATGTTCTCTCACTGCAAGGCATGCTTTTGATGATGATTTACATTTTTATTATTGTTGACTTTCAGGATAGGGCTGATGGTTGGCTAAACGTACAATAACTGAAAGAACAAACCACATAAAATGCAAACCAAATCAAAAGAAAAACATGACTGACATCATTTGCTTTAAAAGCTTTTGTTCATTTTTCTCCTTCATTTAAGTATTGAGTAAATCTAATTGGAATTCAGTTTATTGGGGGGTGGGGGGGGAATTATCATTGGAACTTTCTGATTCCAACATGGTAAATGTTCAAATTCCTCTTCCACTTTTCTCCTCCCACTCAAAATAAGAATTAAATTCTAATTCTCAGTCCAATGCACAATGAATGAATTAGTACTAGCACTTAATGCTCCTTCAGAGTCTTTCGTCAACATTTGATGTTGTGTACTAATCTGGGATTGTAGCTGTGGGGAAAAGCAGTGTATAACTTATGAAAGATAATCATGCTGAAATGTCAATGAATAAAAAATGTGTTTTTGAAAAAGCGTGTTACTTTCTTGACAGTGAACTCATCAAAAATTTCTTGGTTCTGCACTGAAGGGTAATGCAAGAAACGGACTCAAAATTGTTTGTTAATTCAGTTAATGAGTTCAGCTGAGTAAATAAATTGGAGGAAACAAGAGCATAAGCAATGATTTAATTTTGCTTTGCTGTTTTGAACAGTTTTTGAAAGGTTTGGGGTCTTTTGGACAATCATTTTTTCATTCAAATTAATTAAGATAGTTATCATTTTTAAAGCAGTAACATAACTGAAAAATGTATCCTTTTAAAATTAAAAAATAATCAAAAACATTTTAGGTTAAACCAATGTTAATTTAAGTAAATCCTCATTCCCCCTGTAAATTCCAATTAAAATTTTACATAATTGTTTCCTACCTGTTACTATTTAGTGCACAAATTAAACTGAAAATTTCATTAGCTATCCAGCTTTATCTTTTAAATTGAATCAAGTAAATCAAATAAAACTGGTTATAAATGAACACACCCTCATCTTAGATTTTAATTATAAAAATTTAATGTTAAATAATCCGAAACAGAAAAGGGGGAAAAAACCCAAAACATAAGAAGTTGTAGTAGAATTCTCTAATGCTATAATCACCCTGCAAATGTCTAGAACAAAACCAAAAAGTCTTTTATTTCTGTACCTATCTGCAATTAAATACTGTTCAGCATACTTTTGAGTTTCAGTTATGAATTACATTCTTAATAATACCTATTTGTAAGGGTTAAATACATGGGATCAAGTTGTATCTACTTATTTACCGTGCTACATCATTTTAATGAGTGCTCAGAAGAAGTGACACATAATTCAGCTCCTAGAAGCAAGGACAGTGATACTAGAGTTTATCATACAAACTATTGGGATGACGGTCTAACATAGGCTTGTAATTCCTGTTTGGATTGTTTATGTAGACTCATGGATGGCTGCTGGTAACTGATGCTGAAAGGGAAACATAGAGTAGCAGAGAAAGTAAAAAAACCTGGAATCTCGGTTAGACAGCTATGTCTTACTGTAGATTATAGTTTTCCAATGATCTTGAGATGTACAGCTTTTACATGCCTGCTAGAAAATATTTATTTTATTTTTATGTCTATTAGATAAGGTAGAACATAATTTATTAATGTTTACAAAGAAGTTCAAAACCAATTATTGTTCAAAACGTATGTTGACTTTAGGCAAAAGAATTATCTCCGTTCATTGTTTCTGAAAGTAAATAATTAATATATTACCTTGAGTCTTCCACCTCAAAAGTTGCAATGGTTAAAGTATAACAGAGTGTCTAATGGAACAAAAAGAAATGTTTCCCATGCAATATTTCTGATGAAAAGATCAGAACATAAGTTCTGACATTTCTGTTTAGAAATAGGCAACCAAGGAACTCAATTATTCAGTTTCTGTGCAAATTTCTCTTTACATTTCATACATCCCACCTTGGCCAACAGCTGAAACAGAAATCCTACCTGACTGACGTTTTGCACAAATACATCAAGCACAACCTGGAGATAATGACAGGCTAAGGACTTGCCAAAGATAAAGTGTAAAAACAAAAATTCCACTTGTTAGCGTAACTTTGGGTCGCAAAGCTATTGACTGGCTTCAGCAACTGTTTTCTAATGGGTAATAATTGAGTACAAGAGAATATCTGCATTGCTAACGTGCAGGTTTAATGAGGGAGGATTCTCTTAAGGTGAAATGAATTGGACAAACTCCAGTCAAACATTTTGCAAGATATCCACCAAAAGTCTGGGAAATATGCAACGGTATGTGGCTAGAAAACTTCAATTTGAAAGAAATCCAATTACATGAAATCATAAGTTGTATAAAGAAAGGGAGTCTGCAGATTTCCAACGTGAGTCTCAAAACATTTTGGATATTAAATGAAAGCAAGTGAAGCTGGGCCTGCAATCCTAAAGATGACAGGATCATAGATACTATTTTGCTGTAAATAAACTGTTCTGTTAATAAAGTCATGGCCCAATATCCCTTCCTGAAACAAATATTATTCCCTTGTGTTTGGATGTCGTGGTGCTAAACAAAAGGGTTGCGATTTGATCTCTGACCATGCGGCGAAGTAAGATTTTCTTGTGTCCACATTATTTAGTGCTCGTACTTTCTAGAGCAGATGTGTTGTGGAGGGAGCTAATTGTAGTAGTCAAAACAGAGCCAGGCTAAAAGCTAACAATTAAGCAGTATGGACAATCAAGGATTCAGTGCTTAAGCTCACTCCCTAGCTCTCTTTTATTTAGCAGAATTTATGGCCTGTTACATTGAGGCTTTGCTATGTAACAAAGGAGAAACGTGCCCTGAAAATGCAGCTAAAAAGTCATTGAAGTTGTATTTTTATGAGTTCATACAATGGAAAATGGACATGCTTTCACTCCTCCACAAATCAGACTGTTACAAACTGAGCATATGTGGCTATTTTATTTGAACTGCCAAAACTGCATACAGATGAAAACAGAACTTTTCATTCAAAAAAAGTCTGTATTTCAGCAGATCTTTGTTCAACAAAGTTTTGAATCCCCTTTTTTTTCTAATCACAGATAAAAAAGGTGCCAGATGCAGACTGTCATGGCAGGAAAACCAGAAGGCAGACACTCCCGACACAGAGGAGAAAACACTTCTGCATACTCTAAGTTCAGTATTTGGAGAGGGGCGGCTGCATAGAGCTAACTACTTTCCTAAAAATTCTTCACATAGAAGAGATATGTGGGAGGCTGGTTTTAACCAGAATGATAATCTAAGATAAACCTCTTTAAACAAACCTTTGCTATACAGGTTTATTTTTTTAAATTCCTCCATTTGAACAGTATTAAATCTTAGCTCTTGCTTTAAATCATTGGTTGCAGGAAATTTAAGTCTTGTTTGATGAGAAAAAATTGCATAACTACATTGGCCGGTTGAATTTCTAAATACATATATATCTGTCCTTAACCTGACACAGCATGTGATTGGTTAGATTTCATACGTGCTGACTTCCACAGGTATCTCCTATTAAGATGATCAATAATATATACCCTTCTATCACAAGGCATACACTGTAAGCTGCTGCAGTGCATTCAGAACTTTTCTGTGCTTAGAGATGTCCGATATCTATTATTTCTTGTAGTCATTTTCTGACTGTTGAACTGGTTAGAAATATGCTCAGTGAAAAAAATTGTGGGAAAAGAATTGTCCCTTTTTAAAAAAAAAATAATAAAAAAAATGTTAAAATAGTATAATGTAGCTTTGGCAAAATAAATATCTATTTGTCCTAGATTACCAAGTGCTGAAATGTCCCTATTACTAGTGATAACTTTAACAATTGTTTAAGGCATTTTAGCTATATCTGCAGGGCTCCAGTGGTGAGTCTTTTCTCCTGCGTACAACAAATATCTTACATTGCCAATCTCCTTTTGTCTCACTGCCAAGGTCACGGCCAAGAAACAGACTGAGTTTTTCCACTTTGTTAATGTGGGGTTTCTGGAGTTTTTTAGGAAACGCAGGAAATTCTACGTGCCTAGTAAAAAGCAAGTCATTTGTATAACAGTGGGCAACGGTATCAAGTGTTCTGCACCTGTTTTACACTCCAGCACAGTAATTTCTGCAAAGTAAACAGTAGATCTCAGGGTCAGATTACAAATTCTAGTAGGCTGTTTGCTAGATTGCCGCTTTGTTTAACCTTTACACTTTCATTTAGAAAGGAGAAAGTATCATTGTCACACCAAGAGGGCAGTTAAAGAGTTTTAATTAACTGTGGAGGTAATTAGACCTCCCAGTTTAACAATTATCAGACAATTCTTTTCTCCTCTAAGTCCTTTAAAGTTGCACAGTTTTTTATGAGGAACAAAATTCATTTCATAAACACTTTGCAAAAAAGTGGATAAAAGACTACACAGAAAGAAAAGCTGATTCTGCTATGAAATTATCTATTTCCTTTTTCTAATTTAATAACAAGTCAAAATCTATCAGCTTCTCACCCACCATTCCCTGCCAAAGTCCAATTCTAATCCAATTGCTCCTTTTATTAAGCCCCCCTCCCTTCAGTCTCCTGAGCTTCTGCTCTGTTTGGCCCATTGTGATATTCACACGTATGACAAAGGTGAAAGAAAAACCTCCCTCTCCTCCTTTCCAATAAAGTTTGCTGTTGACAACTGCCGTTTAAACAGTGTCTGTTCTTACAATTATTCGAAATCTCTGATTCAGCTCTCTCTCTCCCTGCAGAAGACAAGACCTCTAGTCACGGGGGACGTTGCTCATCGGTTCTGATTCTCAACTTCATTTTCTGAGATGTACATATACTTCAAAAAGCAAGTAGTAGCATCCTTATCCCCAGTGTCAAGGCAGGAATCCACAACATTAACTCCCGCGAACGCAAAACATAATTATAAATGTAGATATATTAAGTATATACACGTAGGTCCTTTAAATTAGTAAAATGGAAAGTAATACAGAAGTTTGTTCAACAGTTCTTAAATAAAAAGCGGGGGCGGGGAAGGGGCCTGGCTTCTTTTGCTTGCATTAATCATTACAGCTTCACCTGAGATAACTGCACAACAGGTGTGGGCTCTGTGCATCTCTCTTTTATCATTCCGCTAAAACCTATTTCCCATACACCTATATTCCAATACGGAGCCTCTGCTAAACACAGCACCTGTGTATTTGTATGCATATAGAACTATGTTTTACTCCTAATACCTTCCATGTGAAGCTCACAACTTTTAAGAAAATGATTAACTAAATTTCTCACCAGTACAGAAGCAGATGCTACAGATTAAGACACAACTCAAACAGATCAGAAAAACACTGACAGAGGGGTGACAGTGGCAGTGGCAGATTGGAGAGTTGAACCCAGGTGTGTACATATAATGTGTGTTTCTTTCCTCAAAAAATTTTTTCTAGCATTTAATTATTGCAAAATCTTTTGGACACGTAGGCAAGAATTTTAAATAATATGAACCCATGCTGATGATACTTCTATTCACTTAGGAAAAGAAAGGAATTCAGGTTGTTGGTGACAAGCAAATTATCATGCTTTAAATTTTAATTGGAAGTTGATAGGATAACCAAAAAAGGACAAAATTTAAAGAAAAGCAGGAGGAAGCTAGAAAATGTAAAGAGCTGAAAGTGCTGAAATGATGACAGGAGACAGCCAAGAAAAGAACAGCATTTGGCCAGGAGGAATATTTTCTCTTTTGGCTGAATTACTGTGTGAAATAAAAACGAAAACAGAAGACTAACATCCAACATCAGCTCAGGAGTCTGAGGTGCCATCAGAAACCTCTTGAGATCTGCTCTCATTATAGTAACCCCCCCAAAACCATAGTGTAGTTATAAGCCTTGTGAATTCTCAGTTGCTTATCATTTACTCTACATATAATAAATCCTTATTTGTAATATGCACCATATAATGGAGTAGTAAATATTTCCAATTAGCTTTAGTGTCACAGTCCTCAAAAACTGATGCATTTATGTTAATATAAAAGCGTACATGGAACATTTTATCATGCATTAGAGATTTTAATCAGGTAATCTGCACGGCATCTGGAAACCTAAGCAGAGGCAAAGTCTGCTATAACAAAGGCACTGTAACAGTTCACCTTCAGTGAAGAACAATAATGCATTATTAAATTCACTTTCCTGCTCAGTGGTTACACTTAGCTGACCACAGCAAATTTGCTCTCTGCCTGGTCTTCACAAGTTGGCAGAAAAATAGATTCTGTCACATTTAACGGGTTCTGAAAATGACAGGATGCCTCTCTTGGTTTAACTATAAGCCATAATCTTTCAGAAGTAAATATAATTACAAATGCCTTTTGTCACGTAGTTCTTAGGAAGGATATTATATGTGGGTTATTACAGTAGTAGATCTCACTATGTACTTGAATATCATTAGAAACGAGAATTGATATTGCACAACAGCAACTTCAAAAAAGAATCAGATTTCTATTTTTCTTTGATCCTAAATGACATCATAATTCTTAGAAAACAAAGATACAGACATCAAATTCCTTCAGTATGGTCAAACTGTTATCAAGAGAGATTACTTCTTAAACTAACATCAAAGAAAAACCTATGTTCTCTTTTGTCCGAAATACTGTTTTAATCTTATTCTACGTCTATTAGTCATTTGCTTTGTTTTACATACATTTTGCTGAAAGAACTTTTAAGAAACTGCCTTAGACTCAGGGTTCAGTGACGAAGGATTATTGATTAGGAATTTAATTAGCAAAAGCCAGCATAGTTATATACAACAGAACCTGATTCTTTCTGGTTTCCAAGGAGTTTTATCATGCTGCAAGCATGATAAGAAACTGTTCCATATGATGACATTCACTTTCAGGTAGAGGTCTTGAACCAACAGTGTATACCACTTAAGTCCTGCTGAAGTGCAATTTAGGTCCTAATTAAGATCTGTTAAAGAGTTTTAATTAGCTTTGTGTAAGTAACTAGTTTAGAAAATTATATGACACATTTTTTTCTCCTGTAAGCCATTCAATTCAGGCAGTTTTATTAGAAATATCTTAGTTCTAAACTGGGAGGTACGTAGACTCATTGAAAGACAGGCTTGGATGCTGGGATCTGTTTATGGCTTTTTATTACTTATTTAGGTACAAAAAATAAGGTTTCTTAAGTCCTCAGAACTTAGATATTACAAGGACACCAAACTCAAAACTCACATTCAAACTTAACATAGCTATATTCCACCTAAGTGGAATTACCACCTTGTGTTAGCTAGCCTGTCCATAACATATACCATTTAGGTGCCTAGACTGAAAATTTTGTGAACTGGGAAGGGATCTAAAATGGCACGGAAAGCTTATAGCTTAAGCTATAATCCACCCTTTCTGAGAACAGCAGTGCCACACTTTGGACAGAAAGACAACTGAAGTTTTCCTAGACTTTGAATAAATACTTCTGAGAGTCCTGATCGCTCTCCAGCAGAGAGGTGTTTATGATCTTCTTTTAAATAACTAAACACAGGTTCATAGAATCATATAATGGTTTGGGTTGGAAGGGACCTTTAAAGATCACCCAGTTGAACCCCCCTGCCAAGGGCAGGGACAACTTTCACTAGATTAGGTTGCTTAAAGCCCCCTCCAACCCAGTCTTGAACACTCGTCCCCCGTGATGGGGCATCCACAACTTCTCTGGGCAACCTGGTCCAGTGTCTCACCACCCTCATTGTAAAAAATTTCTTCCTTATTTCTGTTCTAAACCTCTTTCAGTTTGAAACCATTGTTGCTTGTCCTGCCACTACAGCCCTTGGTAAAACGCCTCTCTCCATCTCTCATAAGTCCCCTTTAAGTATTGAAAGGCCACAAGAAGGTCTCCCTGGAGACTTCTCCGCTGAACAATCCCAACTCTCTCAGCCTGTCTTCATAGGAGAAGTGTCCCCAGCCCTCCGATCACTTTTGTGGTCCTCCTCTGGACCCACTCTAACAGGTCCATGTCTTTCCTGTGCTGAGGACCCCAGGGCTGGACGCAGTGCTCCAGGTGGGGTCTCACCAGAGAGGAGTAGAGGGGCAGAATCACCTCTCTTGACCTGCCGGCCACGTTTCTGTTTTTGTCACAGGTGGACAGTGGTGACGGTGATGAAATTTTCCAGTTATCTACAATACTACCTTGAGATGTAGAAGTTTCTCTTTTGTCTGCTACTTGAGGCAATTCAGTCATAAGTAGCTAATTCGGGAATGTATTATGGTCATTTCCCCTTCTAGCTGTGAAGAAAATCCAGGTTCAACCTGGATTTAACCTTTTGTTAAACCCATTCCCCTGATTAGTTCCTCTGCCAACAGCAAAGCAATGTAAGAATGAGCATGACACTACTGCTTGCTTAACTGGGCACTCTCCAAAGCATGTGGAGTCCTAAGTTGAAACCACTGCTCCAGTTACCTATCTACATCAAAATACTTGGTACACCAGGGACTGGACTTCAGTCCTTGTCTTCCAAAAGAATGTCCTAACCACCAAGCTATGCTTGTAGCCACAATCACGGTCCCTTTGGCCGTATACATAGCCACACAAAGACGATCAGGGATTAATGTTGTCAACACTACTTCCTTCTAAGCTCAGTCTCTGGCTTTATTTTGAACTACTCTAACACTTTCCAAGACAGATGTGCTTGAGTGCTTGCCCAAAGTAATGTGGATATAAGTGTGTCCCCTTGGATCTTGAGGTGAGACTAGTTTCTGTCTTCCTCTGTGTGGCGGGGTATCCACAGTCTTTCTTCTTTGGGATCCAATGAAAACTGGATTATGACACATAAACTGGAACCACTTTACATAACTGGGAATCTGTCATGATTCAGTCAGCTAATCTGTAATGGCATGGCATGCAGCCACCTTACACTTTTAAGGCATGCAGAATTTGTACTACCACAACCTAATGAATTAAAATATGAAAATGACATCCCCTCCCCAAATACAAATAAACTTGAGGGGGAAAAAAAACCAAAACCAACATCGGATTTAAATTTTAACTGTAGTCTTTGCTTTATGTAGTTAGTGTTCTAAAAGGTACTATGTTTATTTCTGGATCCATAAATATAATTGTCAGAGTTCTGAATTCACATATTAATCCAAATTATTATCTTTTTTTTTAAACAGCAATGTAAAATTAAGTTTTTACTTTTTTTAATAAAAATGTAGTCATTTCACATCTTTAATAATAGAAATAATAATAATAATAATAATGTCGTGGTTTGGGTCAGGTTGGTCCAATCCAGTGGAACGACAGATGCTTTCTCTCTCTTGCTCCGCTCCCAAAGGGAGGCAAGAGAGAGAGAGAAAAAGAGAGATTTAAGATTTTCAGCAGTTAGAAGAGGCCTAGATGAAAAATAAAGTTACTGAACAAAACTGGTCCTGTTTTACCTCAAACCAGGACAAATAATAATAATAATTTTACAGAATATGGTGGCTAAAGAACATTCAGTCACACAAACTAGCCTTTCCTTACTTGATCCCTGCAAGTGTTTTCAAGCATTGTAATTTGCACACTCTTGAGTAAAGCATCCCACTGGTCTCAACAGGAAAGCAGATTTGGACAATCTGTCCAATGACTGAAAATGTTTGCAGGATTAAAAACTATGCCTACTTTGCAGAAAAAAAAAAAAAAAAAATTGCCTAGATCTTGGAAATCCTCCCCCCCCAAAACAGAAGAATTTATAACAGAGACTCTAGCATTCATCCACTGTTTAGGATTCCCAGCTCCCACAAAAACATCTAGATAATCTCAGTTTTTAGGTACTTATCCTTCTATACTGGTAAAAGTGTCATAACAATTTGATTTTTTGTTAGGAAATCTAGTTTAAGGGCTTGTTCTCCTTACAGCTCTTGGAAACACATCAGGAATGCTGGCATCATGTCCTAGCACATCTAATTTCTAAAAGGTATCGACCCTTAAAGAGGGGTTCCTAAGACCTTTTATAGATAATCTTACCTATACAAGTAGCAACCCATTAAATTTTTCATCATAAATGCTTGCAGAACTCCTCAAAGGAAAATGTCTAGT
This sequence comes from Burhinus bistriatus, assembly GCA_013397275.1. Lineage (NCBI taxonomy): Eukaryota > Metazoa > Chordata > Aves > Charadriiformes > Burhinidae > Burhinus > Burhinus bistriatus. The sequence continues at coordinate 46,463 of VYXH01000386.1, forward strand.
GCAAGAAGATTTTCCAGAGCAGTAAGATCTGCAAAACTTCCACACTTTCTCGAAATTGCTACACTTTGATTTGCAAGAGAGAACCAGCAAGTAGTGGACAGCAAGTATGTTTTAAAAAAGAAGAGCAGTAGCTGAGACAACTGAAAGGGAAGTGAGGGGTAGCAACTTATTAAACAGGGCTAACCTAATTGCAGGTGATCATTTGACCATGTCCCAGATTTAATTATATTAACTTTATTATCTGGTTTTGAATTATATTGATCATAGATGGAATATAGTTTCTAAGATAGGTGCTGTCTCATCAACTTGTAGTCTCTTCTTGCCTTAAAGAAGCAATTCTAACTGCCTTGCTTAACTGTTGAAATTCCAGGACAATTAAAGTAGAGAAGGTAAGCACCTCTGAAATCCTGAACAGGGGGAGCCAGTTTGCCTCATTTAGGCACCTTCCTTTCTCAATTGCCTGCACAGGCTCCCAAGTGCTCCCAAAGGACAGAACCATCTGCTTAAGTGAGGAGCTCGTCTCTTGTTTGCTGTCCGTGTATGAGGAATCGGTCACAGACGTTGGGCACCTCTGTTCACCTGCCTTTCCTTCTGATAGTGGATGACTAGCAGAAATGATGGTGAGGTCCAGCTCCCCCTCTTCCACAAAAGTCCAGGATGTAGAAGACTGGCTCAGTAAGTGGGACACCTCCATTCTAGGGGGAGACTGAATCCCCATTCTAGGAACCCATCCTCATGATTAAGCCATAAGTTACTGCATGTACATTTTAGCGCTCTCTAGAAATTCAGGCATTGAGAATTTAAGAATGCAAAAACTGTGGAACAATTTCTTTACAAAAATTAATGTATATATATTGTATATACTTTACACAGTTTTTCATGCTCTAACTCAACAACATCCAACTGGTTTACTCAGTACATGCAAATCAGCAAATACTGCTACATACCTTTTACTAACCTTCTAGAAAATGACAATATTAATGCTTCTTGCATTAACTTCAGTGAGCTTAATTTGGCACATTTGCTTGAAAACTGTTT
>VYXH01000386.1:50000-84602 GCA_013397275.1 Burhinus bistriatus
TTTAGTTGCCAATTCCTTGTTGTACTTTGTAACTTGTGCTACTTCCTTTTGGATGGAAAAAGTGCAGACCAAAATTCACATGTAGCCACATGTTATTTTTCCAATATTTTGTGTTGCATTAAAGCCTATATAGCCACAAATACTCAATATACTAACATTTAATAAGTATATTAAATATCCTTATTCGGGGTGATTACGTCATCATCATTACTATACGCAAGACATGGGAAAGACTGAAAAATATTTTATAGTCCTGTAGTAGGTAATGACTTGAAACTTTGATTGCAAAATGAAAGCTCAGCTGCCTATCAGTGATTAATTTGGAAGTTTTAAGGCCTCTCAGCTAGACGTAGTTTTCTCTTTTGCTGTGCCAACCAACTTTAATCTAAGACATCCTCTTCCCCATTACGGTGTTGCTTTCAGCTATACATTATGCTGGTTGTACTGTTTACTTCTTTTAAAAGACTTCTAACAAATAATAGCTTGGAGAAGCTCAAGTTCAGCTTTTAATTACACCTTGTCTGCTTGGGAGTTTTGCAGCCAATAAGGCACTATCACCTCCAAAATTTTAAAGAATCAGTGTAAATCAATCGAATGAACTCCATTAGCTTACAAGAAAGATTAGAGATACGACTGATCTCTAAAACCAAAAATAAAGAAGTTTATACCAGAACTGGGAGGAGGAGCAAGCATAAAGGCAGACTTTTTCGTGACTCAGTCCTTTGGGATCCTAACCAACCTTTTCAAACCCAAAGACAGACCTGTTTAGAAGCATAAAATCAGCAATTATTTTTGCAAAGTATCTTCCTAAATAGCATAACGAAAAAAATGATGCCAATCATCCAGATATTAGATGCACCTTCAAAGTGGAGAAGCTTTTCCAACAAAAGAAAGTTGAAAGGTAGGAACAAATCTAAACTGCTTCTTGTTGAACTCTGACAGTACTCATCCATCTCAGAGGAGAAGCCCAAACCCTCTGCACTCAGGGAAAGAAGCATCTCTGAGAATTCACTGTGACCATACGTTACATGCAATGATAGCAGAATCTGTAATAACCATGTTACTTCTCAGAACAAAAATCTGAAAAAAGATTACGTGGTGATAGTGTAACAAGGAAGGAAGTTGCACGAAGTCAATTTTTAAAAAAAGAGAAAAAACAAAGTTAATAATTATATACAAATTACCTGTACTATTTGCAATGAAATACTATCTATACTTAGGTTGTAATTCTCAGTCAAGGCTTTTCAAAACTGAATTTTTTGGTATTTTGCATTTGAACAACTTAGAGAAAACTTAAAACTAATTGCAGGGCAGGTTATGAGCACTTTTGGAATAGTTCCTACAAGTAGTCTCAATTGGAAGACATTCTTAAAATTTTGCTGTAACAAATTTCTGTAACAGCAACCAAAACTATCAAGTGGTACAAACAAAGCCTAGGAGACAAACGTTTTCTTCCATTAAAGCCAGCGCATTCAGTCACATGTATTTTCATGAAGAATATGCATGACTCTATATTCTCATTAAATTTACAAAAGAATCACGTGTTTCTTAATGTCTTCAGAGTTCAGTTCTAGAGCAGCTAGACATATCATGTATTTTCTTCTTATTTCGCAAATACATTTTTTTAAACTAGCAAAATAACTAGGAAAACTAAAAATTTTTACTTTAGAGAAACAGAACTATAAAAGTGTGGTCATCCTCAGGGTGCTATGGGACATATCCCCTCTTAGTGGGAACAGCCGTAACTTCATCAACTTCATTCCCTCTAACATACCCTTCCTAGCAGCAAACACAACGGGAAATAATAATTTAAAAACTGCATTGTGGTAGCATGATAAAAAAAGTTCTTTCTAACATCTTGTCCTTTACCATTACATCTTCTGTTTAATAACTCATTAAAAAAATGAAAATGAGCACACAAACTATTTCAAAGGGTTTTTTAGCTGCCCTCTCCTCTATACGTAATAAAGACCATCAAAGACTATAAAGACCCTTCAAAGGTCTATTACATGAAGGACACATAATGACCACTGAAAAGAAAGACAGAAAAAGAAAGAAAAAAGAAAAAAGTACCTTTTGGGAATTGTTTGGGGCACAAGGTAAAAAAGAATTGCATATGTAGATCTGTTTTAACAGATTTAGAATATACCGAATCCTTTGTGCACACGTAATTCATTTGAGCGTATTCAGAAAGTCAGATACGTCCAAGATGCATTTGACTCACTGTAAATATAGAATAACTGGTATGCACATACATAATTTGGCTGCAATGAGTCCAGTTCACCTGGGATGTTTTGGAACTGATGCGGACATATCAGTCAAGTAAAAACTGTACAGCAAGTCTCTCATAAATTGCGTCAAAACTACTACCACCCTAGCAGAATAAAGGTCCTTAGTAGCAAACAAGTCTGCAGAAGAACTGCCTGGTTGGAGGATGGCTTAGTTAGACGCTCTAGAACTGTTCTTATCCAATATTTTGCTAAAAAAAACTTTCCGAAGTTTATACTGCCTTTGCACTCCTTCCTGCATTCACATATCCTAGTGAATGATATGAAAGGCTTCTGTGTTTTCTGTGCAACAAAAATAGATGTTTTTTGACTTCTTAATAAATAACAAACCATTAAGAAAAAACTTGCAATTTCATTTTTTCACCTTTGTAGTCCATTAACTGTAATAGCTTTTAATGTACTTTAAGCATTCTTGAGGCTCTTGGGCTGAGTGAAAAGACACCAACAACCAGAGTGTCTAAAGGTTATTTTGGTGATACCAGCTTTCTCGAACCCTTCATTTAGTGGATCTTTATATTATCTGTCATAGGTTACAAATTTGACTGCAATCTGTTTAGGGTTTGAGGAGTATTTAAAGCTCAAATCAAGATCACTTTCACAATGTGCCAAATGATGTATAAATACATAGCCTGAACTCAGTATCTTAAGGAATTACAAACTAATCTATTAAAATTTAATATGTAATATTTAAGAAGTGAAGTGAGAACGTAGACTGAAATGTGTTAACTGTAAATATATTTGCATATAGATACCCATCAAGTTCTGTTTATATTCTTCTTGTTACATTAAAATGGAATATTCAGTAAAATAAACATATTGTATAAGTACCTCTGCGTGCATGTATGTACACACAAATCAAAATGGATAAAGTATCTTAACACAAGCAGCTGGACAACAGAACTGTGAATGAAAATTCCTCTATAGGTCAACTGGTAACAACTTTCTTTAAAAAAGGGCTTTCTCACAGAACTAACTAAAATAACACAGACCAGAAACAGAATTTAAGAAAAGTTCTGGATCATTTGTTTGCTGACCTCGCTAGAGGACAGTTCAGACAGAAGAGAATCTTTGTTGATGCTAAAACTTCCTTTGAGTCTTTCATACTCATACGTGTTTCTATATTTATTAAGGTGAGTAAGCTGATATTGTTGAGCATATATCCAATAATGTTTCTATATTTATTAAGGTCAATAAGCAAGCCTGATATATATTTGCACTATGTATAATTCACTGCTGATAATGCAGGATGAATATCTAACTATACAGGATGACACATTTATTATTAGTTCCCTTTTGTTTGTATGACTGCTAACAGGAAAGTACAATTCTAACTATAACTTTGGAATATTTAAATTATTTTCCATTTTGCACTAAGGATATTTTGGAATTTTAATATTCTATTTTATAAGATATTAGCCAGAGGTCTAAGATTGCTCACATCTCTATGGGGGGACATGAAATAAAAACAGAGAGAAAGACTGGGACTTTTTAATATGTCAATTTGATAAAGTTACACTTTAATTGATGCTATCATAGCAGTCAAGAAGCAGTTATTGTTGATTATCTGAAAATTACCTAAGAAATATCCATTAATATCATAGTTTAAAACCTTTTCTGAAATAAATAGTTTAGCTTCTTTTGTGAACATGGTGAATATTTTATATTTTGTTATAGAAAACAGCATGCACATTTTCAACAAGAAAGTGTCCTTCCCATAACACCTCAAATAACATATTCAATTTAAAATGTAAGCATGACATTCAGGCTTCATTTGCTGTTGGTGTCAATCTAAAAACATATAAATTGATGCAGACAGAAAATTCTAATCTGATGCCCTAGGGCCAGATCCAATAAAACACTTAGGCATCTAAATTTGGTGCTAAAGCAACTAACTTTTAGGTGTTTGTCCCCCAGAAGGGAATTGTGGGCTGAAGTGAGCTGGGTCTTACATTCCTATATAGTCTATAGGGTAGGTATTGCTTGGCAGGTACCAGTTAGGGAGTGTTATGAGCGGCCACTGCCTCCACTTAACTTTTCCCAAACTAGATCCTGCAAACTGGGATTTAATGAAGTTATCAAGCAGAACTACAGCCTGTCTAAAGTCAACAGGAAATCATATGCAGCTATCTGGAGCTAGTAAATAGAGAAACTCTGGCAACAAGACTGAGCTGTAAATTCCACCTCGCAGACCTCATATGACCAGAGTCTGGGTCACAAGGGCAAAGGGATGATGGTAAAGTATACCACCCTCTTTTACACAAAGCACAGTGATTAGGGATACTGCCCAGGAAATGTGTCGCAAGTTCAATTCTCTCTTCTGCCTACAAGGAATTAGGATCCACATCTCCAAGGGGTGTGTGTTTAACTTTCAAGCCATTGATTATTTTGAACTCTTCAGATCAATGAGCAAGAAAAGGATCAGGATTCAGCAGTCTAGTCCCTAGGTTCTCTGCTAGTTCCTCCTTCCTATGCTATTTCCAGATTTAACAGACAACATCACTGAAGAGCTGAACAAGTATTCAGCCCCATAGAAAACATCAAAAATACACTTCTCGTAACTTCAGACTGGGAGATCTGCAGGACCTCAGGTAACAGCTGAGCAGGATATGTCATACAATGTACCTCACCAAAACTGAGGGACTATCTAGAGCAAACTCTTTGAGTCACAGAAACTTTACTTTACCTGAAAAGACTCAGAGCCTAAATTTTAATGTAAAAAACTGAATCGATCTTTTCTAATGTGATTCCTATACTTCACATAAGTCCTTCTTGCAAAATCTGACCTAATAACACCAAATGTGCATCATCAAATAGTCCGTAATTACAGGTTACAAAATTAGATACTTGGTTTTGATGATGGCTGTCAAGTACTTGAACTAACATCGTGTACTTGAACTTACCTCCTTCTTCCCAGGATCATCTGCACTTCTACAGATTGCTTTCAGTAAATTTGGAAAATCTGCTATGCTCTAATAAGGAAAAAATCCTGGAAATCTAGGGTAATTGTCTTCTACGGTTATACAGATAATGACATCTTGAGTTATGTATGAACTGTGGAGCAGAAGTGCTCTGCAGTGTCTCCTGCAGTCCCCTCCAGTCCAGACTAGGAATCTGGCTGGACCACAACATAACCCTTTGCAAATCTAAGTTTTCTTCTCATGGAACCCAGGGAGTGGGTGGAACTTCAGATACGTACATTGGGTCTTGCCCCAACATGAAGCTAGGATGTGGCCAAGTTGCACATCTGGATTCAGCAGCTGGAAAATGTTCCCATCACCCACGGTTTACACGTGGTCTTTGAGAACAGAAACTCTTCCTGTTTTCCTGCAACAATTATTGACCCAGAGCCCCATGCAAACTTTCCAGTTTTAATAGGCAGTGAAGCAGATACGCAGAACTGAGTCTGATTCTTGGTGGGATAATGACAACCTGACTCCAATGGAAGCTGAGGTCACTCAAGGCTACGCACACCAGAACCTGAGAACAGACTTTGAACACAGTCTAAGGGCAAATAAAAAAAAATAAACAAACAAAATGGCACAAGAGATTTACTGGTAGTTTAAACCACCCCAGTCAAATAAATTTTCGCCACCTATAATGATCCTGTCTGAATTTTTAATAGAAATAAGCATGATCTTCGAAACACTAGATACCCTCAAACTGGTATTCAGTTGGCAAAGAACTGTTTCTAAATATATTACACTATGTTGTGTGGACTGGATAAATTAGCTCCTTTGTTTTATGTTTATAACCGATAAATGGTATTTTCTCTCCTGTATCCAACTCACAGATCAGGTTAGACAAATGCTTCACCTCTCTGACATATGCTAAGTCTTTTCAAAATCTAGTATGTTGATCAGTTGTCTCTGTTATAACTTCCCCCCTCTAAATTCTCTGTTGACTGTAAATAAATTTTCCCTGAGCTCAGATCACTTCAGAGATTTTTGGTTTTCATTTTTTTAATGGAGGAGGGGACAAGAAGAGAAAAGACAAGGCCTACTTTACCAGGCAGGATTTCCCAGGTTCTCCTGGGTTCAGTTAAAAGCCATTTTAGTTGCAGCCGATAGATTTCTGCCAACAAAAGTGACTTAGAAGAAAACACAATAATGTTTAAATGTTTCATGATACTTATGCAGACCTTCTGATCTCCCCTCTTTCTTTTTCTTTTGAATCAGATGATGAAGGTGATGGGGTTTCAACAAGAGTACCACCACCTACCTATGTTTGTTTGCATTTTTAAACATGATTGCATTCTGACTGATTTGCAGTGGTAAGCAACAGTTTGGAAATATGATTGCAAGCTCACAGTGACAGAAGTAGATAATTACTATCTCCACAAATATCTCTAAGTTAAATCACTTGTTTTAATACAGATTAGATTAGTATTAAAGGTACAAGATTGGTATGTGAGACATGATAAATGCAGTCATGACAGAAAACAATTTTTAATTTAGTATACCCTATCAATCTAGATAGCCCATGAATATTTACCATTAATTCAGCAGGCTAGAACAGAGGGGAGAAAAAAGAACAAAAAATAGAAGGTTTGACCTAAACAAGGACTGAGGAAAAAAGAATTCTCAGCAGTTTTACTGAGAACAGATCTTGCAAAAATGTGAACTGGCAACAGATTGGAAAATAAATTCGGGGTACCATTATAAACAAAGCTTTTAAAAAACCTGAAAGACATGCGAAAATAGTAGCAATTCTTAATACGTACTTCTCTTTGCAGGATTTACCAGTCTGATTACACTTAAACAAGTAACTTCAAAGGCTGAAATAAAATCATTTATGGAAATTCAAAACAAACCTATTTGATCACATCATACTTCACAGCAGGGATACAATTTGCAGGGGCTGAGTGAGGGCATAGTATAAGCTAAAACAGGTTGTGTGTGCAATGAACCAAACTAAATGGTTTATATAAAAGAAATGTTGTTTCCATTAATTTTTCTGGTAATCCTATTAAAAATGCCACCTGTCCAGAATAGAATTGTCCAGATTTTAATTCTTTTTCATATCTCAGTGTTCAAACAGAAGACAGAGAAGGTATCATAGCTATTAAAATATGGCACAAAATGTCTTATTCTGAAATCTTCATTACTGCAGCAGTTTCTCTGGCTCTGTTTCAAAGTCTGGCTATTATACCTTTTACTTTTCCTCTCATTGTGCTCAAAGAACTGATATTCCTGATAAGCCCAAAGAATATTTTTTTAAAGCATATGTCATATTTCTAACCTCTCTTTCACCAAAATGTTTCTAGTCTGTAACATTTAAAATTCACATATATTAAGTAAACATAACACATGGAATACGCCTTTTAAAATTCTACCACCACCCCTCCAAAATCCCCTGTAACAACCCTGAACAGGAACTTAACTTTGAATACCAACAGAGATGAAATGGTGTCATAATCAGCATAAGTGCATGTGGACTATTCACCTAGATCAAACACTTTGGTCATATACTCAATTAAATTTAAATCCCATTATATAATGTGTACCAGCCTCATTTTATGCAATTCCCTAATTTAATGGCTTGGTATTAGCCTTTTTCCTTTTTGCACACATGGACTAATTTTCACGGTGCTCAGTCCCTTTGGGAAGTAGGTCATTAAAGTCAACTGGATGGAGACAGAAACTTAATACCTAAACAGTGTTGCAGAAGGGCCGGAGACACAATAATAATATAAAACTGTTTTTCACTCATCTCTCTTTGTAATATTTATGAAATTCCTCCCTCATATAAATATTCTTCATTAATCTCAAGGACCACAACGTAAAAGCATCAAGAAAGCTATCACCCTGTTATAATTTAATTTGTGAAACAATAAAAAATAAAACTAAAAAATCCCAACTAAAAAAATAAAAATCACAATCATAATACTATTTAGCTGTTGAGACAATAGTTGTTTTACACTGAAACAATAAAATCATAATATTCATATTACCTTTCTCAATGTGTATCCTTTTTGTCTCATGTCCCACGTCATGACCAGCCAGATCACCCTCCTTAGGTCCAGGCAGGACATTAGGTGACAAACCCATCAGCATTTGGTTCATAGATAGCCCGTTCTGATGGACAGCTGCTAGACACAAGCGCAGGCACAAAGAAAATCAGCTGTCATATTAACAATACACTTTTGTACCTACTTTATATAGCCTTCTTCTTAATAATACAAGAATTCTAACAATCACAAAGTTACTTAATTAGTGCTATCAGTATCCACACAGCAGGAGAGTTTCTTCCCGTTACTTTTGGTTCAAAACAATTAATTTTAAAAAGAAGAATTCAATATCTTTGGACAAAGTTGGATATTTGCAAGCATTTTCTTGTTTATTTAATAAGAACTGAAATGCAAAATGAAGCAAACCAGAAAAGAACAGAAGGTTCTAGTTGAGATACTTACTGATTTATTTTTTTAAGTTAGTTGTACAAAAGCTCTTGTAGATTAGCATTCCCAATATGCAGTCCCTAACTTCCTTAAATTAAGCATTGTGGCCTTCTAGGTGATAAACACTGTTTTTCAAAATACACTGTGCAACAGCAGAATTGCTTATTTGCTCGTAAGATAGTTTGAAAAGCTCTTTCCAACAGTTCTCAAACAGACCTTCATGACTCTCAAACACACCTCAGAAACCCATACAAGGTAGTTTATATCCCTATGATTCTATCCTGAAAAACTGTATTTGCAAGAGTTTTATGCCATTTTCATTAAAGCATTTTTTCATGAGTAACCCACATTTCTCTAGTAGTCAACCTACTCTTCCTGGCACCACAAAAGAAGATGTACTTAAGAATCAGGTGTGATGGTAACAAATCAGACAGGAGAGAAAACTTATTTTGTAAATAAATAAGTTACTGAAGTGATCCAGTATTTAAGGAATTCTGCTATGTTCACACTGGAAGAAATAATGTGCAAAGGTCCCACTCCTCTCTCTCTCCTGGTAAGTAAGCAGAGCAAGCTGAACAGTACCATTTCTTAAAAGAAAAAGTGTCATTCCTTAGCAAAATCACTAAGTACCTCTCAATTTAATTTACTTTTTTATTTAGGGAACAATGGAAAAGGTCTTCAATGGTTGTAAAAAAAATATACTATTCAATCAATTAAAAAAAAATAAATTAAAAATCCAGGGCTGTGAGGTTTTTTCCCAGAACTTTACTTATGAACTCATAAAAACCTGGGGAAATAGGTAGGTCACCGTATATGGGATGCCAGTTTAATCTGCACTCTGAATCATCCAAGTGATAAGAAAACAGAATTTTCAGCTTGTCATGGTCAGAGCTCATTTATTTTCTTTGGTAAGTCATTTTTCATCACATAGTAATGAAAGATCTTTCATCTGAAGGTCAATGAAGAGTCAGCTTCCTGAGTCTGCCGAGAGCCTGAAAGGAAGCAGCCTAAAAGACACGTGTTGCATCTCATCAACATGACTACGTATTTCGTATAGCTATTTCATGGCCTTCTATCTGCATGCCAAAGCCTCCAGTTTTACCTACTGACAAGTTCCACTGTGGAAAGATGCCCTAAAAGCCAAAAAACCTGCAATGGAGCAATAATAAAAGGAATGGACAAGTGTAATATGAATTTAAGTAAACAACCATAAAATAATACACGTTTAAAACATTAATTTCCAGGCGGTTGTGCTGGAATATCATAGAATTCAGGGTCTTTGCCATGTAATTTACATCCTGTACGTGGGGACTTGATAAAAATGGTATCACTCTGAGAGACCACGGTTTAATTTCACTCTGCCCCTTGTGAGCTATGAGGTGATAATACTCTCTGTATCATACTTCTCTCCATTACAAATTTTTATATTTAAAAAATTTATAAAGTATGCATGATTTTTAATTGATTTAACCTAATTCTTCTCTTTATCAAGCAATTCTACCATGTAAAATGTTGCTTATGAAGTCAGATTCAATTTAGAATTCAAACCACAGTAAATGGTTTGAATGAAATAAAACTCAATTTCTTTAAAAAATGTTTACACTATATGTTCAGTTCTAAAACTAATCTAGCAAATTGCTTCCCGGCTGCAATTCTGTATTTCATAGCTCATATCTTTATGTTTAATATGACATGATGGCAGTTTATATCAGTACCTGTTAATGTAGCATCAGATATTACGATACTCTAAACTGGGAACATAATGTTGGGAGATAGTTATTGCAGCTGAACTTCCGAATGTGATACATATGAGATCTATTTAAGATGAGGGCATTTTGATTCGAAAAACCAGCTGCACCTAATCAAATTTAAAGTGGTGACAAGGAGAAGAATGTGACCTACGGATTCTGTCTGAAGAGCTCTCGGTCCGTGCAGGAGAGCTGGACACACTGCTGCTTCGATGAGAGGATGGATGGCTGCCAGGTCTTCGGCCCTCTTCAAGAGAAGGAGCAGGAGAAGGGCTGTCTGGAACACGTTCCTAGACCCCAGGAAAAATAATTGCAAAAAAAAGGAAATGTTAAACTAAACCTCTGTGGTTTCCAAACATCAGTTGCCTAAACTGTATCTCCCTCCGAAATCACAACCTATTCTTTCCTTTGGTGAGGTGTCCAGGATTTGCAGAGTATTCTCAAAGGAAACTTAGCAATTTTAGGACACTGTACCTTTTAGTATGCGATGTGAGCACTGCTCATCCCATCAGACTTTTAAACCGCCTTCTGGACTGCTTATAAAAATAAGGTTTTTGTTTTGCTTTTGAGTAGTTTTTTTCCCCCTCACTTCTGTGAGCACGCTGTTGAATTGGAAATATACATTTTGTTTACTAGCTTATAGACCTTAGCCTTATGGGATGAGCAACAATGTACTTTTGTAAATAAATAAAGACCAGACACTGTTGTTTTAGCTTATACTGAATTTTACTCCACATTTTAATTTCAAAGGGGCTTCTTGAGCAATAAGATCGTACAGGACTGCTCTGGATCATAAAGAAAATATAATCTCCCTACTGAACCTATTGCAGTAAAGTGGTTGGTAGTCCAAATGTCTGTTTAGACCATGAAGCACAAACCTAGAATGAGCCACACTTCTTGGAAGTGTGGCCATATCACTACTTCAAAATGGAGAAAAACGCCCATTCACGTTTTTCTATCCAGGGAGAAGCCTGGCACCATAGCCAGGAGGAGCTATGATGCACTGCAAGATGTTCCTTGATTTGCAAAATTAGGGCACAAGCGCTGTGATGGTTTGAACTGCACTTCTGCTATGTGAGAACCGTCAATATGTAGCAGATAGATGTATCTGGTATTTACACAGGACTTTGACAGAAACAATAACCAAAGGGAGCTGCGTGCAGAAAAGTCCTTTCTAGAAAGTCCTCTGTCTTTCCCCGCAGTTTCCTCTTTATCGCTAATGGCTTCCAAGACTCTATGTCATTGCTAAAATATGTGTGAGTTAGGTTAGTTTGGTCGAATAGTGACAAAAGTAAATAGTTCCTATAAGTAAAATCTACTGGGGGGACTGAAAATGATAAACTAGGTTGGTTGTGGGTTTTTTTTTTTTTCTTTTTGATAATTGAAAAACTGACTCTAATGAAAAAAAAACCAAAACCAAACAAAAAACAACCCAAAGCAAAAACAACAACCAAACAAACAACTGAGAACATTCAGCTCACTAAAAGCTTTCGGTAATGAAATAATATAATTAGTATGAGTTTAATAATACATATGAAAACTTGCTGCTGCAAATGCCTAAAAGTTTTCCTGAAAAGAGCATCACATTCCTCACACCGCAAATCACTTTTGCAGCACTCATTAATTTTCATGCACAGTAGCTAGATTAATATTTCGTTGAATGCATTCCTATGAAACTTAGCAACATGACCATCTATAGTAATCAATAGATTTGTTCCAGGTAAGCTTTATAATAAATATTTGCTAAACTTGAGAGTCTGATTGCAAAGGGATTCAACGGACCTATTGATAGAGTGGGAGAAGACCTTTCAGAGCAGCGTTTCAAGACATTTAAGTGGATTCCACTTTAATAGTCTCGGGTTTTTAAGTCAAAAACATTGATGAGGATAGCTTAACTGCATCATAGCTCTAGGCTTATTATGACTTTGATTGTGTTTATATGTCCATGAACTGGGTATTCAAGAGGAGGATTATAATGCAGATGTTTTCAGAATGTAGAAGATTTATTTCTTTAGATTTAGGAGGATTTAAGCATGCACAGTGTACAGATTTGGTATAAATTGGAACACGCTATATTTAATCATTCATTTAATATATAATTTCACTGTTTGGCATACAATGTATTGTTCTTAGAAGGGTTTCATTAAAATGAAAACCAGTGAGCACATAAGATTTGAATACAGAGCTGCAGAGTAAATTAATTTATTTAAACAGCTTAATTTGTTTATCCTATTTATTTATGTGCGCTTTTACAGCACATATTATGAGATGGAGAGAGCAAAAGGAATGCACAGGACAACAAAATATAATTACTGCACAAACAAAACAGATAATGAGTTTTATTCACATATAATATGACATAGCAGACGAACTCTATGAGGAAACTATATATACAGGCTTTATCAATTCATTTGTAAAATACCCTTTAACCCCAACAAAACATGGGATTGAACTATGCAGAAATGGAAAAGAAATTAATTTAATACCTTAACTCATTTTTTATATCCTTGCTTCATAATTCCACAATCAATAATATAGTCTATAGCAATTTTTTGTCTTTATCAAAACTAGCTGCAATAATAAATGGAAATGCTGCTAATAATAAATTGAAATACTCTGTAGCTCTAAAAAGTCATAGTGATAAACTAACCGTGCTGGAATATCAATATAAACTGTCTTCCTCACTAGAGATTTTGTGTAGAAAAGATGGATTTTGTCTGTGATAAAATATTAACTTTACACTTAGACTTCACTTTAAAATCCTTCAGAAAAGGCAATGTGCAAAAATGTGTTCAGTAAATAACTCAGATGATCAGAGGTATTTTGTAACTTCTGCAAAATGCCACTTTTGTACAAGTAAGTCTACACGACACAGCAAAGAAACAGAATTTACTGTGTTACAAGCCTGGCAACAGAAATCACCTAGGATACTGTCCACTGTCCAGTATTTTTCCTAAAACTTGTCCACGCCCAGGACAAACTCAATTCCACTTAATTAAAGATATCTCTAGAGAACCTGGTGTTGGCTTGTACTGTAATTAGTCTTGTTGTCTCCCAGCAAATAAAAGAACAAATAAATAAATAAATAAATGAAATCTGAGTGACTCTGCTTTGCTAAAATTAAGTATGAGGAAACTGTAGGGTTCAGTCTGAAATCAACACATTTGAATGTAATTATTTAAATGCCGTTTTGACACATGAGCTAGGGATGAAACTTCAGACACCTGTATCTAGGATGCACACGAAGCGGCCCACCTTGGAGGTGTCTCCCATTTCACTCAATTGAGATAAAGCCAATAAAGTCAATAGAGCCTCTTCCAAAACCAGATACCTACAGCTCAATTCAGCTGCTCACATTTGAGCCATCTGAGCCACTGAAGGGTTTTGAGATGTCCATGCCAGGTTGACAGAGAGGATCTACAAAAGATCTGCTGCCTTTTGGAGTGGCAGCAGGATGCCAAAAACATTATCCTAGCATTACTGGCCAATAAACTGAAAACCTCCCAAAACTCTATTGGCAATATTTACTAGAAAACAAGAAATAACGAATTAGTTATCGCTTGTAAAACATAACCCTCACTAGCCACCTTTTTTCTCCATTTTTTGCTTCCTTATTTGTTTCTACAGGTACTCACAAGTAAAAAGTAGTGTGAACAATTTAGGGCATAGGTAGCAATTTAACATATGGTTGACCAACTCTTCAGAATCAGTAAGACTCGCAATTAGGCATCAGAAGCAGAGGTTATACTAAGCAATGGACAACACACTCTTAAGGGTCAAATTTAGAGCACTCCTTATCTTGGTGCTCTTTACAATCTGACCCAAATCATGAACTGTAAGCATTTAAGAATCTGACATTTAACTCTTCCAAAAATGCTACCACCACATATGAAACTTACACTTTAGGGAGATACAGTGCATTCTCCTGTACTCTTACTTCATTGACATTACAAGTTACACACCCTCAATATCAAGTCCATTTCATAAATAACAGAATCATTCCTGTGACACTGGGCTTTTTTTTCATTATTATTATTTTGTAAAAGCAGGTAAAAGATTCTAACAGTCAGAGATTTTAACTTGTGAGATTGAAGTTGTCTCTAGAATTAGACTTGATGGGGGAGGAGGGTATTATCAGGCTTGCCCATGACAAGCCAAGGGACAACACCCCAAGGTTTGAGGCATGGGGCGCTAGCGAAGGCTCTCAGCCTGTTGCTGTGAGATATGCTGGGTACACTGCAGCACACTCAATGTCTAACGAAGACGAGACAAGGGCTCCTGAGGTAATAGGAGCCAACAGGGAAACACAGGTAAATCACCTCAAAGGAAGGCCACCTGGGCAGCAGCACAAAGGAATTGCAGTCACTCCAGCCATAAGTCAGCTTCAACCGGGACCAAGCTTAAGTGCCTCTATGCAAACTCACGTAGCATGGGTAACGAACCAGAGGAGTTAGAGATGTGCACACGCCTGCAGGCCCATGATCTCATTGGCCTCACAGAGATGTGGTGGGATGGCTCCTATGACTGGAGTCTTGGAATGGAAGGATACAGGGACTTTAGGAAGGACACACAGAGGAGACAAGGAGGGGGTGTTGTCAATGAACAGCTGGAGTGCATGGAGCTCCACTTGGAGATGGATGAAGAGCCAACTGAGAGCTTATGGGTCAGGATTAAAGGGAACGCAGGGGCAGGTGACATTACAGTGGGATTCTGCTACAGGCCACCTGACCAGGATGACAGAGCGGATGAGGCACTCTATAGACAGACAGCAGTGATATCACGTTCTCAGGCCCTGGTCCTCATGGGGTACTTCAATCACCCTGATATCTGTTGGAGGGACAATACAGTAAAACAGAAGTGTCTTGATGTACTTATCAACAACTTTCTACATTTTTCAAACAGCTCTTTGCATAGATGCAAAGACCATACTGTAAGATCTCATTCCAAAGGTTCCTTTTAAGTAACTTCCTATTAAAATTTATCTTAATATATCAGTAATGGTGTCCAGAAGACCATAAATACTTTCTTCCCTATATCATATATACCTTTTTCTTCTTACCAGGTCACAAAGGTAGTTATTCAGTATTAATCTCTTTTTTTGCCTCTTTTCTTTCTGCTCCAGCAGCATGTTTTCACTGTTTGAAAAGTGCCTTATTACCAAAAGTCTTCCTCAAAAACCTACCAAAACATAAACTTGATGGAGTTCAGCTGTTGGTCCCTATAGTGCTATCCGTGAGAAAACATTTCAGGTAATATGTGTAGGATTAATCCTCCTGTTTCTAGGAACACAGACAAGGAAGTGGTATTTTCTAGGTTCTCATCACCTCAGTCTTTCCACAAACATTCCTTATTCTTTGCCATTCCTGTTCCTTAGTGATAAAATTCCAGAACCCTTCTGACAAAATTTGAGTATGTCTACTTCCAATGGCCAACTGGTTTTGCATGGACAGCTTCATCACCTGCATATTTCTCTCCTACAGGTATTTTCAGTCTCAGCTTCTTCCTTTGTTCTAGCTTGCTTCTCCATAAGACTCATCTCGTGGGCTTAGTCATCCTTTAGATTTAGTCATGGACTGAGTTCTAGACATGCAACTAAGTATAGCTGCAGAAGTGTATGGCTATAAAACCATTCACCTGTCTTGATGCTCTTCAGTGTTCACCAAACTCCTTTAAGGACGTTTGTGCTTTAAGTCATTGAAGTGCAGAGGATAAAATCACTTATTTTCAGTGTCATACTTTTCAATAGTTTAAGTAGCTTCATACTAGGGAAGGATATATGACACACACAGTTTCATACACTGTTAATTTAAAAAAAAAAATTAAAAAGCTTTTAATCAGGAATAGTTTATAATATTCCGACCTTTCTGGGAAGGCACCTGGCTTCCAATTTTTTTTCTGGTATAATTATATTAATCTCTTTCACAATGACTAAAACACAGACTTCTTACTCTTCATTTCCTTACTGACCTTATTTTTGTGTGAGAAGTATTCTAGAAATGGTTTTCTTGTAAAATGGCATACTTACTTGACATTGTATTAGTTAAATGAGTGAAAGAAATTAATTACTTTGCTATCTTTTGCATTCCCTGAAAACAGGATATTTTGCTTTTACAGTTTCATTTTTCCTTCAGCTTTAGCCTAAAATGCTGAGACTCCAAATTAACATTTAGTCCTAAGAATTACAAGACGAATTTGGCTAATAATTATTTCCTAACTTCCTCAATCACTACTATAAAATGCATGTTATCAAACTGAACGCTATAAATTTTCATTTCTATTTCCTTATTTGCATAGTATCACTAGCTTGCTAAAAACCTTGCTAACTTCCCACTGATGCCTGTCATCTTTCTCATCTTGTTCTTATAGACACACTTCTAATCCCAATCGAAATTCAGGAGTTCAAATGTTTTGTGTTGGCATTCATTGCACTATTGCCTTAAATAGCGGATCTATTTCTTAGAAAGAACATAATCCATGATATTTGCAAAAGACTTTTTTTCCTCTCTTTGTGAATATCTTGAATTTATTTTCCTTTTGGACCAATTTATGTTAATTTGATTTCTGTTTTACTTTTACCGCTGCAATTTTTCATTGATTCTACCTTGCTGTTCCCATCACAAGAATACTGATAATTGGTAACACAAAATGGAGAAAGAGATCAACAGACAAAAAGACTATGGATTTGCTTGATTTTTATCGCTCTGTTTACTCTAGGGTTATTCAGAGTATCAGCAGCAGTTAACTGACAGGAAGTCAAAACAGAAGACTCCAAAGTAACCCTTTAACATGCTAAAATTACAGCAGTGTCCAAGGTGTTGACAGTTTGGAACCATGATGAAGCAGGATCATTCCTGGAAGTGCCACAGAACCTCATAAAACAGAATTCTGGATTTTGGATTTTCATAAAAATGTCCTGATAACTATTTTGGACCTTCTTATTTTCTGAGAGTATCCTTTCAACTGAATTTATAAATTCTATTTTGCCTTGGAAATGTATATTTGGACTAACAAACAAAATATTCTTCTAAGGCATGCAAAAAAAATCCATGAAACATGCAAATATATAGACATGCAAAAAACCTCTTCAAATTGAATTAGCAATTCATTATTGGCAAGTTGGACAAACTTCTTCTTTATTTTTTTCTTCTCTTTTGAAAATCTAATCTTACTTGAAAAGCAACCATTCAAGCTTAAGAAACAGCAGTGGGAATTCACCTCTCAAAGTCAATTCAAACCGTAGATCCAGCCAAACACCAAGAATTCATCTGACTAAATCTAGTTGTCTACAGTACAAATGTCTACATCCGAGCTAGTCACCCTAGGCTCATTTTTTACCCATACATTTAAGTTTCCAAGGTACAATTCACCTCATTCTAAAGTAGCTATCTAAAACAGGTTCAATGAATTATGCCCTAGAAGACAGCAAAATGAATCCCATCCATTGTACCTGGCCTCTTGGCCATTTTAAATCAAATTAATCTTACACCACATACATAGTTCCCTGTTACACGTGTGAATATGCAAATTGCCCAACAGAAAAATTTGTACTACCTTCTCTGTGTCATGTGTTATTTGTAGATACCTATTTTACATGACACAAATTAATTCATATGAGCACACATGTTAAAACAATAGAATCCAGTATTATTTTAGAAAAAGACATTATGCCGAGTTACAGCTTATCAGATATACAGTAACCATCCTCTAAGTTCATTATAAAAAACCTCCATTAAAAGTTAAAATAAATACTTTTAATCATATAGATAGAACTAATTGATGAGGTGGGATGCAGTGTCCTCTAACATAAAGGCGATTAAGCCACAATAAAGGAGTTCCGCTACACTTTGACGGAAGACCGTCTCATGCTAAAGGAAGAAACAGAAGTAAGTGTGCATATACATATTTATATTAACATAAATACAAAAAAATCCAAGTTATTCCGTCTAACCTGAAGATTTTTCTGTCATGGGCAAGTTCTTAGTTTTAAGAGATTGTATTTTCTGCAGTCACGAGATAAAGAAAATGAAATATTCATTTGGTTTATAGTACACTTCAAACTCTACAGGTATATCATAATTTTCATGTTTGCTTTCCCAATATGTAAAAGTAGATGTTTTAGGAGCTGATAAATAGTCTTATTTTTATTCTAGAATATTATTGTAACTACTTTTTGCTATTTAAATGGTTTACATTAAATCAAAGCTCTCCTTATACAAAGAAGAAAACTTGATTTTACTTCATGTATCAGATAATAAGGAAAGGAAAGTAGCTTCACCCTTCATGCACTTTTGTATAGCATATTTTTCTATGCATTCAAGAAAATCATTTTAAAGTAATGTCAAAATTTCTGTTCTGAAGGAACAAATGTCTCTAGAAATAATAGTTTACCTGAAAATTCAGGCATTTTTCAGGTTAGGCATCCAAAAAGGGAATTTCTGCCAATTGGATACAAATAATTTTGTTCTCATTCCCTTTCTGTAAAACAGGTATAGCATACTCAGCCTCATAGGAACGGTGCAAATATGCATCTACCACGGTTTGCATAATACGTTTCCTGTAAGGCACAGAACTGTCCATAGAAAACTTTTGCATTTAACACAGGATTCAGACAATGTAAGTTATGTAAGACTGGGCCAGGCACCAATTTAAAAAATATTCAAATACGGAATAACTAACCATTCACTAAGTAAGGCAGGAGTTCTGTGGACAAATACAGTATGTGATGGTGAAATTAAAATTTTACTGCTCTATATGGATGAAATGCTGTCACAATAAGATTGTAGAGGCATTCTGGTATTTCCTAAAGTTAGTCTTATGTCTTTTGAAATTCAGTGATGGTCTTATAACATGGGCTTTGGATGTAATTTTACTCAATGAGTGAAGACAGGCACATTTAAAGATTTTACAGTAACATCTGATATATTGACAATTCTGGCAGTTTTTTCAAGTTTATAGTAAAGGAAAATTCTACTTCATTGTAATAGTAGGAAAAGTGGGTTTTCTATCCAGGATGTCTAATTGTACTTTCAAGGTGCTTCCTATGGCGCTTGTCTCTACAGGATGGTGTGCCAGGCAATTTTGAAAAATAATTTATCTAACCCTATTAAAAAAGCCATAATTTCTGTAACTGGAAAATAAGTTACCAGTAAACTCTTCTACACTGAAACATCTCATGATGGTCAATACCTTTTGATAGTTAAAGTCTGCACTAAACTCAAGGCTGCACACACAGGAGTTACAGAAGACTTAAACTGAAGCTTCTACAGTCCTTTCCTCTGCTGCCCACCCCCTCCGTGAACTGAACTTCCTCATTTTTCTCTTAGAGTCCATTTCCTTTCAGGTCCAGTCTCTGAACTTGCTCACCACCACTCTGACATGAGACATTGAAACGTACTGTGTTCCATCATCTCTGTATGGTAGTGTCATACTTCTTCTCTTTGGCTATTATTTGGACTTTTTGACAATAATTATAGGTGAAAAATATAGGAACATTAAATTACGTCAATAGGAACACACATATATTGCCAATGAAAAATGAAAAAGTGGATGAGCATTAAAATAAAACTTCATGTCAGAATAGACCAATAGACAGTTATTTTTTTAAAAAAAACCTGTCAGCAGCTACCTTGGTTAAATAAATTACTCGTAAATTTCTGCTCTTGGATAACAGGAAGATATAGCCTTATAAACAAGTATAATGCAACCACTGCTGTGATATATTCAGAGAATTAGCAAAAGCTAGTCTCGTGTATTTAACATGCAATGGAAAACTACTGTGCCACTGGTCACTTTTTCAGCTGGAGATACTGGTTTCTTCTGCTTTATTCTTAATTATTTCTATAAGTATTAGCAACATCATATGGATAAAGTGCAATTTTTGATTCTGGCATTCTGCTCTGTTTGAAACATTACAATGTAGAATTATTTCACGTTGCTATTAATATGAGGTATGTCCTTTATATTTTCATGTATCTTTCTGCTGAGTGAAAAAAAACTGATGTAGTGAAACTGCTAACAAGCTGAGCCTTTGAAACCATGGGCAGGTGATGAAAGCCACCTCATGTCTAAAGCATCCCCAGGTCACAGCTGTCACACTCACTGCAATTCATTGCTGTCACAATCTGCTGTCCCTGCTTGTTGTTGCTCTCCTCTTATTCATCCAACTCATATATCTAAACATTCCATTACAAAAAGACATCTAATGTTCGTCTCATGTTCGAAAGGGCACAACACTCTCCTGAAATATAATTCTGAAGATTTTAGAGCTCAGAGTTCACTGCCAAATCTAAGGTGTTGCTTTGCAAGGCTTCCCTTGTAATTTTGTCTTTGTCTCATCTCCTGAACAGAGCAGGATAAAATGTTTGGTTAGTACATGATCTCAGCTTTATTCCAACTTCTTATCATGAAGAAATGAAATATTGCCCAGTAATAGAAAGGCATTTGAAGCTTTGTGAGTTTAAAGATAACAGCACTAACTGTGAACTCAGTGAATTGGAAGGAAAGGTCAGCAAGTCATCTACTGTGGCACTGTTCACAAAGGCAATTCTTCTATCCAATGAACCAGGTTGTTTATAATATGAAGACTCAGATTTTCTAAGACTTAATTTTGTTCTTTGTTACTTAATTAGATAAGGTTACTATTGATCTACTTTTCACAGTAGAAATTTCTCATAGATCTCCTAACTTTCAAGCAGAGTTTAAACTTGTAAACATCTTGTACTCCAATTTCAGATCTATTCTGTCATTTCAGGTTACAACTATGAACTCCAAGATGGGTGATTCACTAATCTTTCAAATCAGCTTGTGGAAACATTGTCACTAAAGAAAAACATCTAAGTAAAATTAGGGTTAAAAAAATGAGACAGAAGATAATGAAAACAAAACCAAAAAAAGTCTAAAAATGTAGCAGTAAAAGAAAGGAAGATATGATTCTAATAACAAACAGTTTTGGGAAAGAGAGCAACTACACTATTTATCCATTCCTGTAAAAATAAAGAAAAAGGAGGCTTGACCTTCTCACTTACATCTATTCTCTAAGATATTTATTTTGATTGCAGTACAAGTTATTATTCATAATCTTTAGATTGCCAATGCAAGGTTCAAAAAGTATGCTGATTAGAGAGTTTCCTGCTCAACTAGTCAGTTCAATGGACACTAAAATCACAGCCTCCGACTATGCCTAGTGAGAAACAGGTAAATTGCTTGTGACATTATATCCATGCTCATGGGAAGAAAATCCCCCTAACAATGACCTCATGCTTTTATGTTGCTGGGGTTTACATTTCAGTCCTGTTCAGTATTAAATAATTACTTGGCCATGCTATGTCTGTCCACATGACTATATTCATCTGCAACCGACAAAACCAGAGGACGTAAATCTAGACCTACATTGTACCACAAAGGGGCTGAGGGAAAGAGTAGGAAAAGTCCTGTAAAAGTAAATTCCTGAGCCCTTATTGTATTACTGAAGTAACTATGTGCAGGAAGATCTTACATTTAGAAGTGAGTTTTGGATGGCAGATTACCACTTGTGTTTATGTGTTTACCTGTAGTATAAATGTATTGTGGGCAATATGTCACAGGCCTTGACTGAAGAAGTCAGGGCAGCACTTAGGTAGTGTCTCCATCAGGTTCTGTGTAAATGTCACAAAACTCTAACTTAATCCTGCAAACTTTAAAAAATGTATATTTCATCCTTGAGTGAGCACACTTTTCTAAACAGAACTTAGGTCTATTTGGCTATTTAAAAAAACTTCATTGTAAATCCACATCTTTTTAATTTATGGTTATGTGCAAACCAGATGGCAACACGAAACCTGGTTTGTTAAATAACCTGCACAAGATGTTATGCCAGGAGCTGCACAAAAGTTGGCAGCTAAAATGAAGGGGTTTTTTAGCATGAATATGGCATAGTTGAATTTTCAAAAATGAGAGAGATAAAGAGTGTAGATTATTAATAGAAACAAATGCTTAAATAAGCAAGGTTTGAAAAAAAATTATGATTTTCCAGTTACAAAGTGCTGCTAAAATGTTTCAGACAACCAAAATTGCTAGGTACTTTCAAAATCTTCACCTAGATTATAACAAAACTATCTTTCCAACTAGATGAACTACAAGAATTAACTTGTTAAGAACTTCAGGAACTCTCGGATAAGGAAAATAGTTACATGATGACAGAGTCTCCCTTTTAGAGTCCAAAACTTTTAAACCTACTAGAAGACAGGTTTAGATCAGACGAGGCAGAAGTATGTCTTAGTTAAGTGCTTCCCAGGTCCAGCAATGTTCCCATAATGGCGTGAGATATGTGAACACACCAGGACCTGCTTTCCACAAAAGGAAACCTTTTTTAGGCAGCCTAGGAGCTATGCTGTACTCCAAATGTACCTGATTTTGGTAACTGGAGACAAAGATCGGGGTCACATTGGAGTATGCTCCCACAGACATATTTAAATGTAGGCCACAGTAACTCAGGCAACTTTAATAGCTAGAACTAGCTTGTAAAGCAACTTTACAAGCTACAAGTCAGCTTGTCAAAGTTGAGAAACAGAAGGTTACCAATGCTCATGAAGGTCAAATTTTGTACTCTTACATATGAAATCAAATAGCTTACAGAAAATGAGAGAAGGGTAACAGTAGGAAAAATAGTGAAAACAAAGCTTTGTTGCTATAGCAATTCACACTTCTCAGGTGTCATTTAGAGTGTGCTCCATCCCAATCTTCATTTTTTAGATACTTCTGTAATACCAGCGGTCACTGTTCCAATTAAGAAAATAAATTTAGAATGAAATAGAGCACCATGTATGTTCCAGAGAACTTTAGTATCATGTAACTTTTACTAAGTACTGCTCAAGTGAAAATAGAAAAACAAAGGTGCAGAAATCACCATGTAATTGAACAGTTAGTTAGCAGCAGAGTATCTATATTCCCAAGATATGGGAAAGATGGACATTAGGGGTGAAATATAGCCTTCCTGACATGGCACCTAAAGAAACAATTCTTCTCAAACCAATGTCTTAACTCCCCATATCATCAAAGGTGAGAAAGGGATGCCACTGAAGGCCTCCAAAGGAGATCCCACATTTGAAAGTGCAGGTGCCTAAATCAGGTCATCAGACCATATTTTTCTGCTTAAATCATCAAGAACTTCAAAACTTCTGCAACTCTTGATTTGAAGGTCCAAGAGATTTCAAGTTTACCTAATTTTCGTCAAAGGAATTACATTAATGGACTGATTTCTAACATAGCCCTAAAACATTAAATAAACTTGCCTTCACATGTCTATTTCTAACATTTGAATGCCACATAAAAGCACAAAAGTTTGTGGACTGTCTGCATCTCATTTATTAGAACTAAAGAAGGATAACAAGTAAAATCTAAATATCTGAATGAATATAAATATCAAGTGGTAAGGAAGAAATGCCTTTATAGTCAAAACAGATCACCTTCAGCCAGAAGAAGAGAAGACTCCTTGCCTGTGCTAAATACCTCCATAACCAGATTAGTTTAGTTACAGGCAGCAAACAAAACCTTAAATGGGTAGACAATTTCAGATATCAGATATTTTTGAGATATCTCTACAACACTACAGTTCTGGCCTGCAGATTACTGGGTCTGTTCTGTGCTGCTTCATTCCATTCTGTTCTGGAATTTGGCAATTTAGGTTCTGCAGAGGCAAAGTATCAAGCCTTTCAGCCTTCTTCAGATAATTTGCAGCATTTCAGTTCAAATACTTAGATTTAGAAGTTTGAAGAACAGTCCCTTCTAACTTAAGAGAGGAGTAATTTATTTCTTCCCTGGTATCTTGAGGAACGTTGCCACTAGATTACAGACTATGAAATATGAGAAATCAGAAAGTTTGCATTCTGTATGAAAATGCTTCAACTTGAGCACTGTTTTAATATTGATTTAGAGAGGGGGAGGAGAGCTGAGAAGATAACACTGGCCACCAGAAGCCACTGGGTTCCCAGAGCTACAACAGTCGAGTTTCTCATGTATATAGACTTTCCGACTTACCTTACACCATCTGACACCTTTACAATAGTTACGACAGTTGTGAGTGTGCTAGAACTTATTTATTTTATTGTGTAATATAGTTACCTTAATAACAGATGTCTCAACTCTGGATGGAGGACTCTGCACTTGTGCTGCCGCCGCCATGTTGGCAATGGTACTAAGGTGATTCATCTGGCTCATTGCCATCGTGACGGATGCTGGAGGTAGGCTCACAGGAATTAACGGGTGGGGCATCATCATAAAAGGAAGTTCCAATCCTGGTGGAGGGAAAAAGAAAAGGAAATAGTTTTTTTTAAAACCTTAGCTGTCTTTTTTTTTTTTTTTTCTCCTGATGGACAATATACAAGCGATGGGTGACAAGATGGTTCACACTGCAGGACAAAGCAGCTGTATGTCACTTCTCTTCTGGGATATGCATGGGTAAATCACTAGCAACCATGGAGAGTTTCTAGCCACAAGGAGAGGNCAATATACAAGCGATGGGTGACAAGATGGTTCACACTGCAGGACAAAGCAGCTGTATGTCACTTCTCTTCTGGGATATGCATGGGTAAATCACTAGCAACCATGGAGAGTTTCTAGCCACAAGGAGAGGCTATTAGACCTCTTAGTTTGTTCATATCAGTGTAATGTATGATATCATTGCTAAGCAATGGCTGTTTATTATCTTTTTTAATATCTGCTGTAAGGTGCCTTAGCAATGCATTATTATGCCACTGATGCACAGGTTAGCAGTTATTTTAAGTATCAATTTTATTGCATAAGTATTTGTTCTTTATTGTCTCCGCTTCCCCTGCTTAATACTTTAAAGGAAGTGTTCCAATATTCCCCACATCTTTGATTTTTCATAGCCTATTTATATAAACACAAAAGAAAGACAGGAATTGGATAACTGCTGATGTTAGTGCTGAAAGATGTCAACCCGTACCATTTGGCAGAAGGTGGTTCTGTTGAAGAGGGTTGAGAGGATGGCTAACTGGAACATTATGCTGTCCAGGCAAGTTGGGGTGGTTAACAGAGGCCTGTGATCCTTGGGTGGGGGGAGACTGAAGTTTTTCTTTATCCCAAGAACCATCACTGCTGCCTGTGGGGAATGAATATATATTATTTGGATGAAGGAAGACTCCAAATTTTCAATGTCTGAATTTGCAATCTAACCTGTGTTGCAAGTGGCAATTTTTATTTTTTTTTCCTTACTTTGTGGGTTGGTGGAACGACTTTTTTTTTCCCACCCTCTGAAAAAGACAGGTAAGGATAACTTTTTAAAGTTGCGAGTTAGAACACAAACCTAAAAGTATTATAGTTGTGCTCATTCACATGAAGTTTGTGTTTGATGTACACTTTACATATACTTTTGCCAATCCTAGCAAGTAGAATTATATACGGCATTTTTTTTATACATGAGAGAATATTTTTCCTGCAAAATGTCTAAAAAAAGAGTACTGCCTGTTATGTCAATTAAAATTTAAACTACATTCATATTTCTTCTTGTATTTATGAATAAATAAATATTATAGGAAGTAACTAAAAATTCAATTTATAGAGGGCACCAACATGCATGTATATGTTCTTGGCTGACGATCCTATTTTGTATATTCAATTTTTATTTCATATTATTAATTAAAATGTAAGGGATTATTAATTGATTCCTGCAGTCTTCTGGTAGTGGAATGGTCTAACAGCAAGGAAGAATGTGGACAAATAAGCATTGAGGCAAGCAGTAATTCATACATTTCAGAAATACCCTTTTTCACTATTGCAGACCTCCTCATAAAAAATACCCACAAAATGAAACAGAAGGATACAATTATCGGATAGTACTAAAAATTCATTTAACATTATTTATTTGTACATTTATATATAATAAAAAGTTTAAAATCTTCCAGTCTGATGACTTATATTATTCATGGTGCGTATTTATGTATAATGCTGAGATTGAGTATATGTACGTTTACGCATATGAAATAATCGATACACTCATTGTATAAGTTTATTTACCATATACAATCAATAAACAATGTCTGAATATACTAATAAATATGTATATATGCATGCATTCTCAGCAGTATTAATATACACATCAGCAATATATGATTGCTTCCTTTTTCATATAAGGCACAATTTCACCCTCCTGACTTTGAAAGTTTCTACTATTTTCATGGGAATTTCTCTTGATAAGGACTTCAGGATAACATCAATCAAGACCTATTTAATCTATAGTCAATTTCTATTTAGCATCAGGGATTACAGTGAAGTGTATATTTCTGAATGTTTTCCTATATACATCTTACTACTTAATGAACAACAGGACCTGAAAAACACGACTAATATCACTTCCTCCTTACTTCAGTAGAAACGGGTTTAGCACATTAGTCTTGACATTTTTTAACATCGTTTTCATGGGATGACAAAAGCACAAAAGTTGGTAGAATTCCAATTTAATTTCTCTAGATCTATTAAAAACCTGATTGTAAAAGCTGCACAACATAGTTTATAATGAAAAATACTCCATTATTGCCATGATTTTCTTTCCCTAGTTACTTCATGAAGACAGTTAAGGCTCAATATAAATTCTAACTCATTAGCTCAATACTGTCTCAATCCCAGTGTAAATTGTTCAGAAGTAGGTAATGAAAATTCAGTCCAAACTCTCCCGCAATCAAACAAAGCAATTTTATGAAACAATGAAAAGAATCAATTATATGAGATACTTTTATTATTTTACAAGAAATTGTTGCAATCTTTATGCAGTGTACATAGCTGAGCGGTTAATACATTACTTGAATCTCATCACCTCTGATAAGTGAGCATGTTTTCTTGTATTTCGAGAACTAAGGGACTCTCAAAAAAACATGAACCTGCTTTCAAACACATACCTAATTGAAGGAGCTAAATCTTAGCTGGAAAAATAACTTTTTTCCTTCTAATTTTCTTTTTTCTAATTTTATGCTTTTTGCCACTGTGATATATACATTTCACTTGTTCTGAATACTCGTCCATTAAAAAATATGACCCTGGAAATGAGAGTTAAACACAAAAAGTGAGTTCATCTCACTTAATTTTAGCCAACATGTCGGTGTTGATGCAGATACAGATTCAATAAAGGAAGACGGATAGCTCCAGATAGTCAATCCTCCCATCTTTAGGGCACGTGTCCATAAAATAGTAAAGCTTTTTTTTTGTGGTCCTTAGGGCTTCATTAAAACACAACCACCGAAAATCTGACTACACAATGTCAAGTCCTGAGAAAGAACAAGCCTGATCTTAATTTCTGCATCTGTTAAGAAAAGTTGAAGAGAGAACTTTGTTCTGGCGGATCTTGCAGTGGAGCACATACTGCTTGTCCATCTTGCTCTAGTTTCACACTCAATGTGGTACTGTCTGTCCTGCTGTGGTCAAGGTGAAGGCAGCAAAGGCCCGCTACACCGGCTAGTTTAGCGCAAGTGTGATTGCACCGTGATTCAGATGAGGTCAGCACTGCCTGGTGATCAGGTAATGTCCAAATGAAATGGAGAGGGAAATACCGCAAGACACAAATGGAATGAATGGCCTCTGGGCATGCCTTCGTCTGCCCAGTAACTGCAGAAGAAGCTTTTACAAATGACTTAAGATTTAGATGGCTTAAGTAAGATGAAACTGGGCCAGAATGTCTTGGTTTTTTTAGCTACAAACTCTCTCGTCTTTCCCATCCACTGAAAAGTCTTTTTTTGACACTTATTTTTTATTCCTTACGAAAAACAGAGATAGAAAAAGCTACGATTGTAAAACATATTTCAGACTTGGAGTAAAATTCTCTAATTTACATGCAAAGTTCTGGTATTCTAAACAAGGTCACTATTTTACAAATCCTTGATGCTTATTGTTTTGTACTTTCCCATCAAAACATGATGACATCCATATGTGACACACAAATATGAACACATGTAATACATAAATATATATTAGTAATTATATTAATATTTTTAATATCATAAGCAAGGAAGATTTTTGCATTTTCTAGGGCTGGTGAATTCCCAGTAATAAGATATTTTCCCTATTTCTTTGCAAGATCTTCTACAGTACAGTTAATTTCATGTTACGTGTTGATGTTCAATATGGAGATGGAGTTAATTCTGCTGTGACCCTTCCTAACCTGGTCACAGAATTTTGCACGGTCAGTCATAGCTTGCCAATTATGGCACTACTTATGTGGCTCAGAAATTAGAGCTTTTCTAAATCAGTATTCCCTTCTGCCTCAAAATTACAGTGTCTATTGTTTTAAAGTGATATCGAACCCAATAATAAATTGGGAGAGAGAAGACAAGCTTCAGAAAGCAAAGTATCGAGGCTACCGTTTAGTCAGTGACAGATTCTTTAATACTTGTAGTCTGGCATCATCTGTCAAGATTTGTTTACAAGGAAAATGATTCACAGACAGAATCCAATCCATAACATTAGAAACCACTTTCAAACTACAGGCTGTTGCACTCCTGAACACTTTAAGCGGACAGCCACAGATACAAATAGTCTTGGCCATTTGCTGTGTTTTTCTTATGTTAGTTAAGCGGAACAATTTTCCTCTTAGAGGAAACAGTTATTTTCATTAACGTCAAAGCGAAATAAGTGTTATTCCTTAGACACTACTCACCGTCTGCACAACCAAGTGCAAGCTACTGGTTCTGTCACTTTTAACATTTGATTTTGATTTAACACGTACAGTGGTTTCAAAGAGTATTAAAAATCTGTTGCCTTCTTCCTCTTCACTTGTTGCCCTGCTGGAGGCTTATGTTTTTCCAGTTTCCATCAGTGGTTGTCAAGTCTTTGTAATAGGATTAAAAGCTTGGACACCTGATATCCCTGGGTGCTGCAGTTCACCCTCATAGAAGCTGTTTGCTTTAAATTGAGAGAAAATCAGTTTTTAGTGGCATAATTAATTAAATTATGCAAAGTGTTCCAGATTCAGCATAACACTTTCTGAAGCAGCAATTGGAAGCTCTACATTGCATTCAAACTGCATGTCAATTGATGCTGCACCAGGCTGACCATAGAGTAGCATTTTCAAGGCTTTCAAGCACAAGGGATCCAATTTTGAAATGCAGATGCTTAATGTTGAGTGCTCAAACCCCATACATGTGCACTTGAATAGGCAATTTGGTAGCCAGCTACGTATTTCACGTGCAATAGTGCTGATATGAGCACTCACAAATTTGAAACTGAAGTTCCAAATGTAAGTACACATGCTTAAAAACCAGGCTCAGATTGTCTCACATTTACTCATCACGGACAACCTGATGGAACAAAAATGACAATACATTTTCATAATTTAAAAGGCAGACTACAGAATTCAGTGTTTTCCCCATCACCAACATTTCAGCACATATTGTCCATAATGTGAGTTACCTTCTCCCATAATCAGCAGTTACACAACAAACCATTATTTGTACACTGAAGTGGGTCTGTAAAAGCCTGATGCCTGGATTATTTATATTCATTAGTAGCACAATTAGGTAGCTAAGGATGGTAATAATAAATGAAAACAATTCTGGACTGGAAGGTAATGCAGCCAAGAAAAAGAAAACGAAGCAGAAAACTAGACTGTACAATGTCAGCCTCGCAAACAAACTCTGATCTAAATATACAAGACTCATTTTTACAATCATATCTCTTATTTGCTTACTCCTTTTCCTTTCTCATTCTGTCCTCATTGGAATTCAGCTTGCCTAAATTTATGTTCCTACAAGGTGAGCTGAGCAGTTTAGTTCCCGTGCTAGTCAACAGGTACCTAGCCAACAGGGTCTGGAGAACCATGGAGCTCCCTCTGTGAGAGAAAGACTTATCTTCAGTTGGCTGAATCTGAATCTCCTGGTTCCAGGGACTACAGTGACCTTTCTCCCAGACTCAATTGCCTAAACACACACCAAAAATAATTTCAGATGTGTCTTACAGGGTTGGTGAGTACAACACAGCACCTGCAGGAGACCCCATGGCTATCTGGAGATGGAGATCAGGCAGGATACTCGAGGGTATCTAAGACAGTAGCACATTCTTATGTCTAGGCAACTAAACCAAACCTTTCTTAATTATAGGTGGATTTTAGAAATTAAAATTAGGCTATCTGCCAGGCCCTCAGGTCTTCCCCTTCCTTTCATGTGGAAAACTTGGATATTTTATGGCATCTCAGAGAACACTTCAAGCCTGTCTTTAGGCAAGTGAATCCCAGCCCTGGCTCCGGAATGGTTTCAGGTACTATTACATACACAAGCAGTATCACATGGCAAAAACACAAAAGCCACCTTGAACTTATGCTAACAACTCAAATCACTACTTTTTTTTCTTTTTGTGTACTGCTGATCTTCTTTCAATCCCCTAATCTTGCTGTTATCTTCTGTGTTTGCTGAAACAATTTGTATCTCGGCAACAATTACCAAACAAAGCATCAGTATCAGCTGCGTTGGCTCATTTTTCTGAAGTGGACTATTCACTATCCAGGCTATTTATGTCCACTGGAAAATATGCATAATCAGTGTGCTAAAAGTTGGTAATCTCAGCATCCTGACAGTGAGGAAACCTCTTCATAAAACTGTCCAAATCAAATCCTGCTGCTTTAGACTTTGAATTACTGTAAGTTCATGATTCCATTTTTGTATAATTCGGTCCCCTGAAATCAGCTGTAGTATTTATCTGCAATATATGAGTGCTGTGAGACAGACATCTATAGATAAAGGCACTTTTGTAAGACCTCTATGTTACTGCTGTATCATTAAAAGCAAAAAGACCTTTGCCATGTGTAAACAGTATCTGTCTCATATTATCGATACTTTAAAAAAAAAGTGTTACTACCTCTTCTGAGACCACAAAGTGATCCAGAGAGCAAGTACTATGGCACAGGAAAACAATATTTCCCAAGATGTCTCTGGAACACTTTGTATTGTGCTTTAGAAAAGGATTTTTAATTTTTTTTCTCCCTTAAAAAGCCTTGCCTTGTTATTTTTTATGGTTATATAATCATGCTTATGCTCTTAAATAGACCATGAGCAATGTGGCCTGATAATTGAAAGTTTTTACAGTTTTCTCTAACATAGTGGGCTTATGGGTCTAGTATTTGTAGTTCTGCTATTATCATGATGGAGCATAAATAGGTATAGCAGCAAATTTTGGAAAAAAAAAACCAAAACAAAAATGAAACAAGGACTATTCTTTGATAAACATTTTCCCACAGAAATATATAAAGGAGAAGCCAAGAGAACCTTCGAAATTATATATGGTTTCTTCTCGGCAGACAACAGCAGCAATCTGATAAACAGGTTTTAGCCTCAGTCATGTTGACTACTTCATTCACTGTCTTCATTTTATTGCATAGGTTTTTCTTGGCAATGGCAGAGAAGCGATAACTGCACTTTGCACTGTAAACCAGATTTGTACCCACTTTACTCACCCTTTCCGTATTTATATTCCAATAAATAAAAACTGTAGTACAAACTGGTAATTTCAGGAAATAAGATGGAATGCTACATGCTCAATATCAGAGCATATGCTTAATCATGAATCAGAAAATACTGAATTTATATAGACTACTAAGTGAAAGAATTTTTTTTACAGTGATAATGAATCCCTTGGAATATATGTGTTATATTTTATATTAATCCTTCCTTTTTTCACCAAAAAGATTAACTGAGGAAAAGCTTTTTTAAAATTCAATTTAATGAATAATGAAACTGTCCAACACAAGTGAATGAAACTGTCCAACACAAGTGAAAGCTCAGCAACTCAGTTACCAGCTGTGTGACATTTACCTAAAAATAGATTTTCCATTTGTCTCCTTTCACAAATACCTAACTTGTCCTCATTTCCTAGATCATATACAGTTTATTTTTATGGTTATATGATGTTGTAAGATGAGTGCAATTTAGACATGTAAAAGTAAATTTCTAACTTCCTTAAGAAACAAAGAATTAGATGCAGATATAGGCACTGTATTCAGGAAAATAATAACTGGACAACATTTTACTGACAGGTACACCTGAGAAAATATGTTAAACTCAGAGCAGAAAGCTAGAATTACAGCTAGTCCCCTGATGTAGAATTTTTATACTATGAAGACTAATGAGCTATCAGAAGTCAACCAAATCAGCAGAAAACCACATTTTTTTCCTCTCTCAACATGAACATCACAAACTATTTAGTGAACATCTCAGTTATAGTTGTATGTGCTTATTTATAAAAAATTCCCATTTAATAGATAATTAATATATTAATATTTATTCTATATTCTAATATATATTGTGTGTAATTGTGTACATGAATATTTTCTGTATGTTTAAGGAACAGGTGAGACAGAATATGCCTGGCTGAGTAGTATGTAACTTCACGTTAAGAACATTTTCTGGGAAATACATATTTAAGTTGTTTTAGCATAAGATCCCCTGTTGAATCAGTTTATAAAGAAAGAAGTTATCCTCATTCAAGTTTTTGCTCCGTATAATCAGTATAATAGGCTCAGTATAATAGACTTCATTTTTAGTACAGTGGAAACTGAAACAGACAGATCCAGAAATCGTCTAAGGAGAAAGATGCAGGTTTGAGCTTTTGAGTGACAACACTGTGATTCAGGCGTATGGGCAAGGGTCTAAGCTTTGCAGAAAATACGAATTTGGATGGATGTTTGCTTAACGTCTACACTGGTCTGATGTAGGCAATTCCCCAGTTGGTGTGGACCATGATTTCTGACCCTTACTACCGCTACTTTGAGTTTCACTGTGTCGAATTCCATATTAGCAGTGCTCAAAAACAAACAAACAAACAAAAACCGAAAGCAATACACCATGCATCTATTCAATAAGTTGTCTTCCCTCTTTTCTTTACTTTTACTAAAGAATTATCTCAAATGACCCAAAAAGCTTAAAAAAAAAATAATAACCTAATTACTGTCCCTTTAACTCAAAAAGAAAAGTCCTGCAGATTTTCAGGACATCTCAGTACAGCTGATAGTCCTGTAATACAACAGACTAACAGAAAAAAAAAAAAAAAAGTAGAAAATCCTCAGTAAGTATACCGAAGTGCAAAAAGTATGCATTAGATAAAGTGCATAAGGTGAGAATCCCAAGTTTCCTAATGTCTTCTGTAAATAAAAACTAAAAAGACATACCATTAGTCTGACCACACTTTGCCCCACCTGTTTCAGCTGTGTTAACAATACAGAAAAATATGATTTGCAAAATACATCGGACTTGAAGCACTGAAATTAAAAGCAAGAAGGCCTCTGTAAACTCACTTCAGTCTGTTCAGAAAAAGATCCAGCAGGGAGGAAAATGCAAAGCAGGGAGGTTGGTATATTACAGGTAATCCTGTTTATTGATGATTTTTTTAAAAAAAATGCTGAAATTTCCATTTCCCGCACAAATGCTGTACATGAGCTCTAAAAGGTTGCACACAGAATACTTTCTTAACCATTATTCTTCAGATTTTTGCTCATTGATATTTTTAGTCATTTTCTTAGAAAACAAGTCTAAATTGTCCAAAACCAGTCCTTATTAATAATAACAGATTAATACCCACTCTTAAGCAAATTTGATAGCAAGGACTCATAGCAACTACGTCCCTATGCTCTCTGGGAAAATAACCACAAGTTGGCCGCATGAAACCCCGCCAGCTGCAACAAGTTTCAGGCGCTCTCTGGAGCGCACAGCTGTGTTTCCCGTTCAGGGAAAAGAAGGATTTGCGTTTGCCCAGATCTTGGCTTGATGTGCAGCACGGGACTAGACGCACCCTGCCCAGGGAACAGAGGTTTCCAAATTGACTCCGTGTCTCTTCCACACTAGACTTCCCAAACCACGGGGAAACTGCTGCAGGAAAGCCACAAGACTGCACGAGCTCTGAGGCTCATAGAGCCACCTCCTCCTTCTCCTGTGGGAAGCAGGTGCTAACTCAAAGCTTCAGGAGGAATTGTCTTACTCTTGAGTTGCCTTTACAGCTTTGATTTAGCTCTCTCATGACCATTCTGATATAGTCTGTAATTTTTAGGTCTTACATAGTCTCTTTGTAAATTTGCAGAATGCAGTAGGCTCACACCTCAAAGGAATCCAGTGATAATAATTATAATAATAATAACAACAATAATTATTATTATATATTTATATATTATTATAGTAACAATTATCATTATATATTTTAATACATTATT
>VYXH01000387.1:249-17606 GCA_013397275.1 Burhinus bistriatus
ATTCCATCCCATCTGCCTCATGCTCAGTATAAAAGCTGAGGCATCAAAGGGTCAGCTCTCTTTCTTCAGTGGCTGGCATCCGAGGAGGACTCTGTCTGCCTTTGATCCTGATTGAATCCAGGTTGGTAATCCAGTTCCCAGCCATTGCTGAGTCCTGGAAAGTCCAGGACTTTCCCAGTGCCTGCTGGTGACATGATCGTTGTCCTGGAACCTTGTTTTGTATATATTGTATATATTTCATTATTTTCTTTTTATTTTATCAATATTTTCATTGAAGTAGTTGAGTTTCTTTTTAAACTCAAAAGTCTCTTTCTTTCTTTTCCTCCTTCCTTCAGGGAGAGGTGAGGGAGACCATCTGTCGTTCGTTTCAGTGACCAGTCCAGCCCAAACCATGACACCCAACCAGGAGCAGCACTGGTTGGGAGCTGCAGAGATGTGTCGTAGCTGCTCTGTGTCACTTTGCTCAGCTTGTCACTGCTGAGAATTACAAGATTATCCATAGAAATGCAAAAGCTGGTGTGTGTATGGAAGAACCAGGCAAAATTTACTGGTGCTGTGAATCGGGACTGGATCCGCAATATTTATGGTCTTCCAGTGTGGTGAATCTGATCACATCTGCAAATAAGCTGTAGAAGAGCAAGACTTAAAACTGTGTTTGGTACACAAGGTTATGGGCTTTGGAGGATTTTGTTTAATTATTTTTGCATAATGCTTTTTCTAGATTGATGAAATTGAAGCTCTTTCATCCATATATGGTGAAGATTGGTGTGTTGTTGATGAAGATGAAAAAATCTACTGCATTAAGATTAATGATTGTCTGGATCAACCAAAATGGACCCTCTGTCTGCAGGTATAGTGGTGTTAAAGAGTTTGGCACAGAATTTGTAGTTGGGCTGATGCAGGCAAGATGTTGTACCTGCATGAAACCCTTTTGAATAGGAGTCATTGTCTGCTCAGATGGATTAAGGAGCTTTTGGATTGGAATCTGTGATAGACTTTTCAGTGATTGTTCCTGTGCATCAATGTGCTCATGACGTTTTCAGTAGTTACATATCCTAGTTCCACACCTGACAAAAACCTAATTTTAGGTTTTTTTCTCCAAAAACTAATCTTTAACATATTTTTTACATTGACTTTGTGTAGGGCACCTCACTTAATCTGCTGCAATTGCTTCTAGATTTACTTTCTGGAAAGTATGGAGACATAATAAAATTTGGATCAACTTAACTGAGTAACTTGCTACTTTGTGTTTACAGAACTGAAATTAGTAGAAGAAACACTGAAGTGTCTACTTATGGAAGTGCAGTGCCACTTAAATAAGTCCAGTAACCATTTATGCAGCTCCTTTCAAATTTCTTCACACTTTATTTTGCATGACACTTCATCAACAAAAATTGCACCATGAAATGTAATATTTGTATGCATTACCATTATTGGATTCCTAAATAAAGATATTCAGATTTTCTTGTCATTTTGTAACAACATAGTCAACTATTTTCTTCATTTTTAACACTGATTGTAGTCCTACTGCATGACATCAGGGTCCCTCGGTAAAGCTCAGCTAGCTGCAGGGAGTAGTCCAGTGAATACTTATCCTGAATTTCTTTCAGGTGATTTTACCGCCAGGGTATCCAGCTGCAGAGCCACCTATTTATCAACTAAAGTAAGTGAAGTTTCTTGCTGAGAATTATTTTTTTTCAAACAGTTGTATTTCTTTTCTGAATTACCACTGTTAATTGTTTACAGTGTAAGTTGAAGTTTAGTTAAGATGACTCGTTGAATTAAACTATACCAGGGATGGGGGATGTTTCAAGCAAGAATATTCTATTATTTCTCCTGAGTTAGCCTCACAGAGCTCCCTATGACAAATTGCTCTCTTCACTCAGCTGTAGTTCTTGCAGCGTTTTTTTGTGGCAAGGCAGCAGTTAGACTGTGGAGGTATGGTGGCTGCTGCCTGTTGTGTTGGGCACTGATGTCTCATCACTTCCTCGGGTGTACCCCGCTTGTCTGGATCCTTGTTTCAGATTGTAAGGCATGCTTTTAATCTGAGCACTGACTCTGGTTGGGATGGAGCCATAGCATGTGCCATTTTCCTGTTTTTCTTCCCTGCTCTCCCCTTGTCTCCTGACGTGTAAACAAGATGGGAATGGAGACGTGTAAGCCAGGTCCCTGATTTGGATGATAGGGGGACCTGCAGGGCATATCTACTGAGATTTGGTCAGCAGTATTGACAAGGCAATACAAAATAGTTCAGGTAAACTCAAGGCAAAATTTATATTTTAACATGAGACCAGGAAGATACAGGTACAGAACTGAAGGGTCATTCTAAATATAATAGGTACTATGGTGCTGAAGGAGTTGGAAAAGTAAGCTAATAATCCATAAGGTGACTCTGGAGTGACAATGACTTACCATGAAAAACAAGTCCAGTTTTCTTACCTGAGATAAGTAAAGGCAGCCAAGGTTAAGAGTCTTGAAGGAGAATTGGGTAATCATGCTTTTACCAGGATGTTTACAACTGGAATCTTGTTAAGGGGGAATGACTGACAATGTTTTCTTTTCTAGGTGTTTATCACATTTATTTTAAAATGAATGTTTGTTGAGATGTTGGGATCAGTGTATGGGCACAATTTTAATTGTGTTTCTTTTCATTCTAGTGCTCCTTGGCTTCGAGGACAAGATTATATGGAACTAGCAAATAGCTTGGAAGAAATATATGTGTAAGTTAGAGACTGTGGAATATAGTAAAAGACAACCTATTTTCAGTTTCGTGCACTGGTCAATGTATGCTTTTAAGTATCTGCATGAACTAGTAGTTGTGAAGTGATTGCTGCAATAGCCATAAAACAGCAAATTTCTTTTATAAATCTAACAGTTAAAGATACTGTGTATTTACTAAGCATTTTGCAAGAAAAAATTGTGTTAAACTGACAAATTTAAATTGCTTAGACCTGTTGTTCTATAAGGATAGAAGTCCTCATTTTGACTCTTAGTAGAATAGACTCTCTTTAGAATCTGTGAGATTGCCTATGAATTGGTGCTATGGAGTATGAGATTTTTGCATCTGTTCTGCAGAATGTGACAACGCTTGTTTCTTAGAGCGTAAGTGGCAAAACAGTTTTTCTTAGAAGATAGCTGGGGATAAGTAGGTTTTGAAACAAATTAAACACATGTAGAATCTATTAACTAGAATCTGTAACATAGAGAACTGTTTATTATCACAGTGTGCAGCTAACAACAATGCATAATGAATGCATGAGAATAAACGGAACATTTAGAAATACTCAAATTACGTGTTTCTGAATTGCTGTGAAATTGGGGTAGTAAATGTAGTAATTTTATATGGTTTATTTAATTCTTTCAGATCCCAAAGACAACATAAACTAAATGAAATGAAAATATATCATAAGGAAGGACAGTCATGCCCCAAATACTGAAATCTGAACATCTTGCATAAGAAATGGTTTTTAATGCCCTAGAATAAGGAAGAGAGCACTTGGCTTGCATGAGGCTTTTTTATGTAATTACTCAGTTACTTTGGTTAACTAGGTTTCTTATCTAATTAAGCAACAACTAATTTAAGCAAGTAAAAATTAATTTGAAGTGTTAAAAATGCACAAAGATTTTAAGTTCTATGGGATCATATTAACCACAGTTGTTCAGTGGAGCAAAAAGAACAGAGATTGTCCTTAACTCTGTCTAGATTCATAGGATTTGCTGGAGTCTCTACCAGAGGCAGAGCTGCTGTAGGTGATTGTTCAAACGTCCTGAGCATCTGGTGTAAGTTGCCACATGAGGACTGTGAGGAGAAATAGCATGGTTTTGAAGTACTTTTTTCTTTTTCTTTTCTTCCCCACTGCAGTCTTGTAGGCTGTTAAGTTGTGATAGTTAGATTAGTCCCTTGCAACTCTGTTTGGTCTGTATCAGTTGCTGTTCGGAGCCCTCGCTGGTCTCCTGTCATTTCTGTTTGTTCAGCAGGAAATGAATGGATTTGTACTTTAGACCATATATGTCATTTTAGACCGTTTGAAAACCTTCTGGAGTAGTCACTGATATGCACAGTGTTTGTAAAAGCCTTTTATCTATCCAATGTCTAAATAGTTGTCAGATAAACAGAGGTACTCTGCAACATTTACATTGTGTGTTTTGGTTTCTAGTCCCTAGTGATCTAAGTTACATAGTTCTGTAATCTGAAACAATATGAACAATATTGTCAGTCACTATATTTTCTTAAGGAGGTGGAAAAAGCAGAT
Organism: Burhinus bistriatus; assembly: GCA_013397275.1. Lineage (NCBI taxonomy): Eukaryota > Metazoa > Chordata > Aves > Charadriiformes > Burhinidae > Burhinus > Burhinus bistriatus. The sequence goes on from VYXH01000387.1 coordinate 4,503, forward strand.
AGTTATAGATCACAAGTCTGTTTTGGGGGACCCAAAGTTCTTAAAAGTGTAGCAAATGTTTGGGTTTGTTTTTTTTTTTTCTCCCAGGTACTCTTCTGGTAAACCTTTTATTCAATACAAACCTTTATTTCATGACTTAGATACAAGTGACAAGAAAAATAGCAACATAGAAAGGTAACCTTTCAAACTAAGTGTAATTTGTGAATAGGCAGAAACTGAAATTGGGTTATAGCTGAAGAAATTGCTATTTGCTTTCACAAAAAGGAGAAATCTTACTCATTGTCTAATCTCTCTCATTCCATCATTAAAACAGATACAGTTCTTTATGTATTAAAGTAGTGCTTCTGTATGATAAGAAGCAGCTTGGAATCAGGACATTAAATTGTTCTGGAGTCTGCCAGATTTTGAAGATAGAGCTACAAGCTTATAAATTCCTTATTTTTGCTTGAATATTTTTCTTAAAATATGTATATTTGTTTGAATTTCTGATTGTATTCAGCAATAATGCTGTAAACATTAAGCAAAGTAAGAGTTTAAAAATGTAATTTTGTCACTAATATGTACTTATGTGATGCCCCAGATGGTGGCAGTAAGAATAAAATTAACGAGAAACCATGAGTTACCTATGGCCCAAAATCTTTAGTTTTGTTTTAGAAACAAACATGCACAGGTCATAAACATATTGAAATATAATTGCGAAGACAACTTTTCAGGACACCGTTTTAAATATATTTTGGGTTGTTTGGATCCTGCTGCACGTTAAGGCAGTGTTTTGTAACTCAATATGCATATCCTGGAGTGCCTTACCTGTGCCCCCTGAATAAGGACTCCTAGACCTACATCCTTACCTCCTTGTCCTATAGGATCGCTTGTTACCCAAACTCTAGCGTAGCGGTCCAGTGCTCTACTGTGTCTGCTGCCACTGACCTACTATCACAGTCCACCAAGATCCACCAGACCGCTTGAGGGGAAAGAGAAGTAGAGCTGTTCCAAGGAAGACCCCCCTCATCCCAAGCATGAAAGGAAAGAGTCCCCTGCGGTCACAGAGCAGCTGAAGGAGCTCACCACTGGCAGTGCAGCACTTTTTTAGAGAAAACTGATCCAGCGCAAGCTCTAAGGCTATACATCCTGGCTTAGTATTCTTTTGAAAATACTGAGGACTGTCCAAGTTACTCTTTTTGCAGTTGCTTTCACTTTCTTTAATGTCCAGAAAGTTTCTGTCAGTTTCCTGTTTTCCTCCAGCATTGTTGTTTTTAATGTTAAAAAAAAAAAATAAAAAAAACAAGCCACAAAGAGAGTATATAATGATGCAGATATCGTGTGTTTCACACAGTGAACTACTGAGACAGAACTTTCCACAGGCCTGTCTAAGCTGTTTATCTCACTGGATTATAATGTTCTATTTCTGCATGTCTGAAATCTCTGTTATTTGGTGTGCTTTCTAAGTGAAATCTGCAAAAATGATTCTTCGTTCACTGTGAGTTTTAACTTCCAGACAGAACCTTGGTGAAAGTATACTTTATTTATGGGTGGAGAAGATACGAGAAGTTCTGATAGAAAAGGCACAGTCGTCAGATCCAGGTATTTCAGAAAATACATGAGTTTTTCAGTTTACTTCTTGTTCAACTGCAAAGTAAGATTTCATTACAAGTTAAAGCTTTATGCCCAGTTTTGTACTGGATCTAAATAGCAGAAAACAACAGTCTCCAGTGTCTTGGCTTGTTGTTTTACAGTGATAGCTTCCCTTTTGAAAAAGCAGTAGGGAAAAAAATGAAGGGGGTAGCCTCAGTGAACTAGAACAAGGTCCTCAGTTCTCTTGGGAATTAAATTACTTGCATAAAAGCATGGTGCTGCACACAGGTACTTTATGCATTGTCCTCTGTTCTGCAAAGGATAATAGTAATTAATAGTAATTAATTTCTGGTGTTGAGTGCACTCTTGGAGGATTGGGATTAGCCTCACAATAAACTTTAGTGGAATATGCAGATAAATGACCAAGTATTCCATCTTAATTGCATTTTACTAATTGGGATGAGAAGTACCTCATCACTAGAGTTGCAGTGAGTCTTCTGCTGGTACTTTTATAGCAATAGATTTTGCGTAAATTCACAGTGGTGAAATTCAAAAAGTGGTGGTGTTTTTTATGGATTAAAATGCTGAACTGCTATGAAATGCATGAGTGACATGCATGCACGCACTTGTGGCAAAAGAAAATAGAACTATTTTTCTATGTCATGGATGTTAGCTTGGTCCTGTGAGGAATAAAAGACTGGAGAGGGAAAAACCTGTACATTTGCAGTGCTTCTTCATGATAAGGTCTAGTTTTAGTCTTCTAATAAACTGCTTTTTGTTGCTACATCACAGACATTTAAAAAGTCATTTTTCGTTGATGTGACTAAAGGAGTGGATACTGAGAAGTGAAAATTTTATTGAAAGTTTGTTGGATATTTTGACAGCAACCTTGTGGTATCTACTTAATACATCTGATGATTTTTCTAGGCCTTTTGAACATGCTCTGTCACCCCTCCACTTTTTAATTGAAAATACCTATGTTATAAAAACTGCATCATCACCACATCATAGGCCCTCTAAATAGGAAATTAGATTGTGATATATTAACTTGTCTGTATGGTAGATTCACTCTAAATCCAGTTTCTAGAGCACAAACTATGTGTGATATTTACTCTTTTGCTATTGACTATTATTTTTTGTATGTCTTATACATGAAGGAAAATAGGATTTTGGGAATCCCAGAGTGCCTGAAACATGTCCAAAGAGATGTTTTAAATACAATGATTTTATAACCTCATGAAGTAACATTGAACAACAGCTCTACGTTTTTCCCCAAATAACCAATAAATGACTGGAGTTCTTGTGAAACATCAGATTATCTTGGGCACTAAATTCAGATTAAATTAATGGTAGCATTGCAAACGTTTAATGGAAATGATAAACATTATTGTTCTTTTCTTCCTGATTAGTATTGAAACAGAAGATATTATGCAAGGATCCCATAGCATAACTATTGTATTCCTAATTCTAAGCAAGATTTTAGTTAACACGGGACTAAGAATTTATGGGGTTTGTTGTAATTAATTTTACTACTCTGCATTTCATAATTCTTAATGGCAAACTGATCTGAACTGGAGAGAGAGAGATTTTTGAGAAAAAGAATTTAAAATTGTGTCTTGTCTCACAAAAACATGTAATAAATTATACTACTTGTATCTTAATAGAACCAGATATTAAGAAAACCAGTGAAGAAGTTGATGAGGATGGAGATGATTTTCTCCTAGACTATCAGCCCATTCAGGAAGATCCAATTAAAATTGTGAATTACATTACATCTGAAAGTCAAGAAGGTAAAAAATATGCCGGTGTTAATTCTGATGAAATAATTTAGAAGAGAGGGGCCATAAGATTCTGGTTTTCCGCTCAGCTTTTGAGTAAAATTAGTAACATTGAAATTACAATAAAAATTAATGACAAATGTAAAAAAAACCCAACTTTTTTGGTGGTTGTGTATGTCATCTTGTGTACTTAACTTTGACAAATCCCATTTTTTAAAGTTGAAACATTCTTTATTTATGTAGCCATTTACATTGTTTCAGTACCCTTAAAAGAAAACAAACCCTTCCTTGTTTGTGATCAGTAGCTGAAGAACTGCCATCCATACATCATGGAAACCCAATCACAGATCGAAGGAGTACCTTCCAGGCACATCTGGCTCCTGTGGTGACATCCAGACAAGTACGTAGAGGTCAATTCTGTCTGTACTTTGAGCTTGACAAAATATTAGTGAAATACTTGGGATTAGCTGAATATGTCCATCTGTCTTTGCATCTTTGTGTGATAATATTGTCTGAGTAGTCATCAGTTTCTCGCTTTCACTATCAGCTAAATAGGTCTAAATGCCATCTCTGCGATGCTTCCTGGTAGTTTTCTGGTTTTATTGTTGAAGTGGGTAGATATTGCTATTCTTTACCATTAAGTGCATTAGATGTTAGACAGAGAATAAGAACATTGAAATTTGACTTTTGGATGATGGCAAGTTTATCGTAAGATATTTGGAAGCTACGGGGTCTGCCATGTGTTACTTGAAAAATTAAGTAAAATGAGTTTATAAATGTTTTCCCTTCTTCAGAAAGGCATTATATTGAAAAGTACACTTGGATAAGTCTTTATTGAGACCTAAGTGAGAGGGGTAAGCATGCTTCTGGAGTTGTATTTGCTTACAACTAGAAAAAATGCACTAGTTCCTGGCTCTTAATGGAATCAGTGGTGAATGTAGACCTAGACAGACTACTAGAAAAGGGCAGCTACGTTTTGTTTCCCATCATGCTTCCCCTCTTTCAGCAGTTTAACACAAGGTAAAGAAAATATCCTTGTTTTTACTATTATTGATGTGTTGTTTTTATCCTCTGTGGAATTTGTCCCATTGCTTCTTGCACCAGGATTGACTTTCACTGTATGAAAATAGGCCTTCCTGTGTTTGCTGTGAATCAGTCACTCATAACTTTTGTTTGTTGCACCTCTCCACTTTCTCTGTGCAGTTGGATTTTATAGACATCTGTCATATTTTATAGACCTTAGTTTTCTGTTTTCCGTGCTGAAGACCCTCAGTCTGGTTTGGTATGAGTAATGTATGCTGTAACCTTTTTGAGATGCAGATAAGAACTATACACAACACTGAAGATGCAGTCACTGCAAGGATTTATAGAGCGGTGTGAAGAGTTTTTCTGTTTTCCATGTTCCTTTCCTAATAATACCTTTCAGCTTACTTTTTTGACCTCTACTGAGCACTGAGCTGGTGTTTTCATAGAAATGTGTGTTATAACCCCAAGATCTCTTTTTGCAAATGCTAATAACTAGTTTGGAGTCACTTTGTACGTCACTTTGTACGTTTATTTTTATCTATTAATATCAATCTCCTTTGATGATCCCTGTTTAGTGGGGAAACTACTGATCTACTCATCTTTTTTTTTTGTCACTAGCTGAGAGTTAAACGTTGAGAGGGTTTTTCTCTTTCCTTTTATCCAATAATAGCTTTTATTTTAAGAATTTTTGGAAAGGGCTGTTGTCAAATGCTTTTTTGAAATTCAGGTAAGCTAGATCCACTACATACTCAGTGACTCTGAAGGACTGTTGACAGATTGACAGGGCTTTGAGGTGTATTTCTGTATACAAAAGCTGTAACATTTTAAACTGTCTGTGGTTTTTTGGGTTTTGCTTCCCTCTCATTAGTTTGCTTAGTATGGACATAAGACTTGTTGGTCTTTAGTTCCCTGCATCCTTCCTGGAGTACTTTTGAGATGTTAGTATTGCATCAGTCACCTTCTGCTGCAGAAACAGTTTTAACTGGTAGGTTAGATATTTTAGCTATAGTTGAGCAGCTTCATACTCCAATTCCCTTTAAACTTTTACATAAATGTGATCTGGTTTTGCTAACTTGTTTCTGTTCATTTTATCAGCTTGCTCAACCTTATTCTGTGGTAAGGCTCCACTCTATCATCCTTGTCTGACCTCTTAAGTTCATATATACTGGACATTAATTTAGGTTTTTGTGCTACAGCTGTATCTTCTTTAAGTGATTCTTTTATATATATTATATTTATCTGCTGGCAGTACAGCTCTCTGGTAAGCTTCAGCTTCTTATTTGTTTGAGGAAAAAAATTATTTTATTTTTATGCCTTCAAAAATGTGCTGTGCTTTTCACATTTGTCTTGTCATTTTTCTTATTTTTCTCTTACCTGGATACAGCTTGAACTTTTTTGAACACACTTTCAGCTTTTTTGAGCTGTTCTTTTACTGCTTGCAAAATTGAAGTAATTTTCTTCATTAGGTTAATGTGGAATAACTCGGTGTTTTAAAATACTCAGTACATTACCTTTTTCATTAAATTAGCACTGCATTTCAGGAGCTTTTTTAGCTGTGCTCAGTCCCTATGAACTGTAAGTTCCTATGAACTGTGTTGCTTTAGAAAGGGAAGAAATTGGGATCATTGGCTTAATGTCCTTTTCTCATTTAGAAAAAACCTCTCACTCTTTGATCATGATTTATGAGTAAGATTGTTCCTACTTATGAGGAAGTCTTTACCCACAGACACAGGTTTCCAAAAGGGCAGGTCTGTGTCAAGAAATAGTACTCACTTAAAGCAGGTTAGTAATTTCCCCTTTGCATGCAAAGATATTCTTAATTTCTTTTTTTATGACTTTTTTTAAAGACAACATAAACTCAATAAACCTAGGAATTTCCAGTCAAGACTTACTGGTATGTGTTTAGTGTAAAGATAGAGCTATTCCCCAAATGTCAAATCTATCTTCTTTCCAGAGTCTTGCTGTACGGTGTGAGGTGATTGGTCTTCAGTCTGTAGGGAAGCTTTACTGTGTTTTGGACTAATTTTTCTGAAAGAAGGCCAAAAGAGGTGAGGAATGGGGTGAACACTGCACCCGTAGTGAAAGCTAGGTTCATTATCAGATGAAGAGATTAGTATGTGCCCATAATACTTTATCTGCATAATCTACATGCTGCAATGATATTCATCGATATTTTAAGACAATACACAGAATTGCTGTGTAAATTCCTTTATTGAGTATTTTTAATAGTGGAACTTAACTTCCTCTGCAGTTTTCAATAATGATAGCCAGAGCAATGCCATAGTTACTTACGTAACAGAATATGTTACCATAAACCTTACAGGGCAAAGAAAGTGGTAGGTATATTTCAGGTAGCAGGCTATATTTGGTACCATTGCTTTTCCTTGTCTCAGTTTGGCTTATTCTGATGTTTAAAATGTATGTGGTTCTTGGACTTGACATTGATTTAGTAACATGGGAGTAAGAACTGATCTGTTGTTTAAGCATCTTGTGTCTTTTATGAGCACGTCCCTCATTGATATGTGGAGAATTACATCCCTTAATTCCCTAAAGCAGGAATAATATAGAGGGGAACAGGAGCAAAAAAAGGCTCAGGAGCTACAAGAGGAAAAAGGATAAACTATTGCTTAGCTGTAAGATGTCTGTCTTGGGGGTTCATTGCTAATACAGGCACATAATGAATCTTTAAGGTATGTTTTTAGGAGCCTGGTAGCTGACAAATAAGTAATGTCAAAGGTGATGATCGTTTCACATGCTTTGTACTCTAGGTCCATATATTGAAATGTATTTATGAAAGTGTATTAAGTAATTTGTCTTTCTTCAATGTTCGCCTTTAGGGCAGAAAAAAAAAATAGGAGAAAACAGGGGTTTGAAGCAATGTTCTCTCTTCATAATAGGAGTTTTTTCATTGAGATATAATATTTGAGTTGATTTTTGTAAGTTGAATTTCTTCCAGAAGAATTGGAAATAGCACAGTATAGCTAAGACAGATATTAAATATGTATACTGATTACTCCTCAGAGACATTTTTCTTTGGAGTGCAAGGTAATTTACTTGCCAAGCATGTTTTCCCAAACTTTCTCAACTTCAGTAATGTTTTGCTCTAAGTAATATTAATTTTGTATTATGTACTAAAATAACATCTTGATCAAAGCTCTCGTTTTTGCTAGTCCAAATTGGAAAGGGTTGAACAATTGCTAGCTTGTTTAATTAGAAACAGAAAATGAACTGATATTGATAAATGTTTTGAATTTGGTACTTCTTAAGAGCAGAGAGATGGACGTAATGGGAATATCTGTTTTCTGGGAAATACTGATGCTTTCACACCCATAATAGAACTTCATTTTTTTTACTATTCTTTCTCTGAAGTGGAAACTCTGGAAAAAAGTATGTTTGAGGAAAAAGGAAAAACTTGAAATGTAGTAGAGCTTTCTAAACATCACATATTTTTGTGAAATAGATAGAAGCAGTGTGTAATGGGAAAATGTATGTCAAATTGTGTTATTCCAACTTAGCATTATGGTTGAAAAAAGTAAGCAGGTGTAATTGATATTTAATACTGATTAAAAATGTTTTCTAGATCTTACTGTCTCTCTTGTTTAGTAAAGTGATTTGACACTTCTACATCTTCAGGAATAACATGAATGTACACAGTGTACAAATTCAAGGAACAGCTGTTTCCAGTATCCCAGAAGAATGATTTGAAACCAGCATGAGGGTACTGAGAAGCTGCTTCTTGAGTTATCACACTGAATATTTAGTTCATTTTATGTCAAAGTGTGAAACTGTTTCATTATAATATTAAGATGGAGATGTTTTTGTTTAGCAGTGATATTGAGGTGGTGTGTATTTTATCCCCATTATAAAAGGAAGCATATTTATGTTTTTTTAAAGGTAAAGAGGGTTCTTGAAAAATTATATGAGAATAAGAAAATTGCAAGTGCTACCCACAACATATATGCATACAGGTGAGAGATCAATACTGTTTTTTTTTTTTTTTTTCCAGTGTTCTTTGACAAATGAGTGCAGGACATGAGAAAAGTAAAATCACAGAATCACAGGGGTTGGAAGGGACCTCTGGAGACCATCCAGTCCAACCCCCCTACCAGAGCAGGGTCAGCTAGAGCAGGTTGTATGGGATAGCATCCAGGCGGGTTTTGTATNCACACACCTCTTGATGCACCCCAGGATGCCATTGGCCTTCTTGGGCACAAGGGCACATTGGTGGCTCATGGTCATCCTGTTGTCCACCAGGACTCCCAGGTCCCTTTCCACAGAGCTGCTTTGCAGCAGGTCAGCCCCTAACCTGTACTGGTGCATGGGGTTATTCCTCCCCAGGTGCAGTACCTTACACTTGCCCTTGTTGAACTTTGTGAGGTTTCTCTCTGCCCAGCTCTCTAGCCTGTCCAGGTCACGCTGAATGACAGCACAGCCTTCCGGTGTGTCAGGCACCCCTCCCAGTTTTGTGTCCTCAGCAGACTTGCTGATGTTACCCTCTATCCCTTCATCCAGGTCATTGATGAATATACTGAAAAGTTATCCATCAAAGAAATTCCTTGCTATTAAATATTTATGGGAGTATGTTTCTTATTTGTATGGTAAAGGTTTCAGACTTTATTTTGAATTTGAGGTGAATAAAGTTGAACATATAGTAGGAAATATGTTAAGATAGTAAAGTGGCATTAGGAATAAAAAAAGACTAGAAGTGGATTTGGACATGTGTTCTTATACTTTGTATAGTAGATGTGAGCATGGAAATGCTACATCATCCTGAACCCAAATGTGTTTTTACTTGGGTGAAGTAACTTTTTTTTCCCTCAACCTTATATTTAGAAATAGCTGAAAATTTTTAGGTGAATTAAGAGTTGAAACAGAAAGCCTGATGCAGACATCCGGTATATGAAGTTTCAGCTGAAACTTAACAAGAAACTTCAGGGAAAATGAGAGACAGGTAAAAATGAGTTTGGCAGTAGTCTGTCTCTGGCAACTTTAGCGAACGTAGCTTATGTGAAGTGAAGTGGTCTCAGTCCAGATAGTGATGTAGGTTTTCTGAGGAATGTAAGTGATAGTAAAAGGAGCCCCTTTCATTATTAGAGGAACCAGTGATCTGAAAAAGCATGTATAGGCACTGATCTGTTCATGCACATCCTGGTGTGATCCTAATGAAACATGAAATGAGAGCAAGTGAAGGCTTACTTTACTAAAAAGTCTACCTAAGTAAAAGGTTTTGGTAAACAGAGGATTTCTGTTGTTGCTGATGATGGTCTGGCTTCTTTCAGTCATGCTTTCTAAATACACTTCAAAAAAGCAACAGAAACATACTTATTGCTTTATATTTGTCATCTAGTACCAGAAGCGTCTTTGTCATTGTGTCATGTGTTAACTAAATTCAGAAGTTATGAAATCAACTTACAACGAACAGTAGACCTCTGAGCATTAGTTCTGGAAAATTAGACCTGGGCAGCTGTCCTGTATATATGAAACAATACACCCGAAAGTTCCCTGGAGTGCCCCCTGGAGGAGATGGCATGAAGAATCTGGAGGCAAATTTCAGTAATAGTTTCACACTGCTGCTGAAATACAGACCTAACTAATTATTCATAATATTTTTGTCTGGGTTCTTCCAACTTCTGAGTGTGTACCATAATTTGAAACTGTATCTGACAGAGTTGGTTTCAGCTAGGTGTAATTATTAGGCTAAAAACCTAAGGATTTTTCTTATTAGAGACTTTTCACGGGTAATGAGTCTGGAGTTAACCTGAAATAGCTAGAGTCCATGTAAAAGCTTCTCAAACTTTGTTCTACTGTATGGATAAATATTTGTGGTTTACCCTAAGCCTCAACCTGCTTTCGTGTAAATGTCCTTAGTAGACAAGTAGAATTGATATACATGCATATGAAAGATCTCTGAGATTTCATTAATCGTGTCAAAATGTTAGTTGATTGATATTTTTTGAATCTATTTTAAGTTCATTTATTCTTTTTTTTTTCTTTTTTCATTTTAAGAATATACTGTGAAGATAAGCAGACATTCTTACAGGATTGTGAAGATGATGGGGAGACAGCAGCAGGTGGACGTCTTCTTCATCTTATGCAGGTTATAGAAATGAATCTTTGACTTCTGGAAGTCTTGAACAGATTTTAAAAATCACTACAGTGTACATAAACTTGTAGAAGATTATTTTAATTCTGGCACTGATCTTAGCCAAATAGATGATTGCTTTCTCAAAGGTGAAAGAGAAAACTCAGACTGTTGCGTAGATGTAGTAAATTGGGATTTCCAGGTCTTGGATCATAGAAACAAGTAGTATTTCGTAGGTAATAGTAATAGTTTGAACGATTTAAAAGATAAATAAGTTTTGATTCCTATGCTTACTATGTGGTGTAAGGTATATAGAAAATGAAGACTGAAGAAGCTGATTGACAGAATGTAACAGCTGACCTATGCACAGCCTTTCATTTGGTTTCCTCGAGTACTCGTAATAAAAAGACACATACTGGAACTTGCAGAGTAGCGCTTCAAATGCAAAAGGTAGGGGGAGTGAAGGAGTTAAGTTGTTTTGGTCGTTTAATCTATTTCTTCTTGCTGTTTCCAGTTCTGGATTCTTAGCCCTCATACTCATATATTTTAGTTTTCAAGTGTTGACATAATATGCCCATGGCAAAGTTGCTACTAAACATGAATTGAGATAGATAAATTTTGATTCACTGGCATTATGCAAGCCCTACTAAAACCATAAATAAAATACTATAGCTAGGGGAGACAGCTGAGTACCTCTTGTGCAGTGCCTCAAGTCACTTAGCTATACCACCACGCTAATTATTGTTTTTAATTTTGATTTTTAGATTGATGTCCCCTTCACAACAAGGGTTTTCTTTTCCCATCCTTTGCATGCTTGCATATTCTGTTGCTTAATGTGTTGTTCTCTTATTCCTGGAGGCTGTTTTAAAACTTTTTTTTTTAATTCAAACCTTTCTCTTTTTTGTGAAAAAAATTTAATTGATGGAAATATTTTGACATTTTTTATTTAGAACTTTTTGAAACTGCCTAAGTAACTCAAACCCGACTTGGGAAGGAAAACTTACTTTATGTAATATAGGCAAGTACATGTGGTCAGTGTGAAAGCATTATTGTAATAAAAATAATGTAAAGAAACAACTTTGCAGGTACTGTATCTCAATTTGTTCTGAGCTTATCAGCTTTTTCTCAGCATCTTAATATATACTTTTTAAAGTTGTCTGACTTAAAATGTCTAGACACTTAACATACCGTAAAAATCTGGTTTAGAAAGTGACGTGAAGTTTCCCCTTTCAAATGTGAATGTGTTGAAATCATACGATCAATGATCAAAAATGATCAGAGGGCTGGAGCACCTGTTCTTGTAAGGACAGGCTGAGAGGGTTGGGGCTGTTCAGCCTGGAGGAGAGAAGGCTCTGGCAAGACCCTGTAGCAGCCTTCCGGTACCTAAAGGGAGCTTATAAGAAAGATAAGGACAAGTTTTTTAGCAGGGCCTGTCTCAGTAGGACAAGGGGTAATGGTTTTAAACTAAAAGAGGGTAGATTCAGGCTAGATATAAGGAAGAAAGTTTTTATGATGAGGGTGGTCAAACACTGGCACAGGTTGCCCAGAGATGTGATAGATGCCTCATCCCTGGAAGCATTCAAGGTCAGGTTGGACGGGGCTCTGAGCAACCTGATCTAGTTGAAGATGTCCCTGCTCATTGAAGGGGGGTTTGGACTAGTTGACCTTTAAAGATCCCTGCCAACCCAAACCATTCTATGATTCTGTGATATGGATCGTCTCTATCTGTAGTCCTAGTTACTAAGAATATTTTTGTTTTGGAAGAGTACTGCTGTAGGGATCAGGAAAGTGCAATTTTCACACATAGGAAAAGATTAAAATAGTTTATGGGCTGATTTCTAGGTGTTCATAGATCTCATAGTTTTTTTGTTTTAAGCACTTAGGACATATGATACAGGCAGCATAGGCAACAAACAGAAGGAGCTGGAAGCCATNCCTGGAGGCTGTTTTAAAACTTTTTTTTTTAATTCAAACCTTTCTCTTTTTTGTGAAAAAAATTTAATTGATGGAAATATTTTGACATTTTTTATTTAGAACTTTTTGAAACTGCCTAAGTAACTCAAACCCGACTTGGGAAGGAAAACTTACTTTATGTAATATAGGCAAGTACATGTGGTCAGTGTGAAAGCATTATTGTAATAAAAATAATGTAAAGAAACAACTTTGCAGGTACTGTATCTCAATTTGTTCTAAGCTTATCAGCTTTTTCTCAGCATCTTAATATATACTTTTTAAAGTTGTCTGACTTAAAATGTCTAGACACTTAACATACCGTAAAAATCTGGTTTAGAAAGTGACGTGAAGTTTCCCCTTTCAAATGTGAATGTGTCGAAATCATACGATCAATGATCAAAAATGATCAGAGGGCTGGAGCACCTGTTCTTGTAAGGACAGGCTGACAGGGTTGGGGCTGTTCAGCCTGGAGAAGAGAAGGCTCTGGCAAGACNTGCACAACTAGGGTGCTGCAGAGGATGGCTATAAACTTCAGAAGTGATCAGCAAGGAAGGAGAGGCAGTGGGGTAGCCCTCTACATTAGAGACTGTTTTGATTGTCTAGAGCTTAGTGATGGTAATGATAAGGTTGAGTGTTTATGGGTAAGAATTGGGGGAAGGTCAACAAGGCATATACCTTGGGGGAAATCTGTTA
>VYXH01000388.1:0-38792 GCA_013397275.1 Burhinus bistriatus
TTGTTTCTTTGGTTTCGGTTTGTTTGAGGTTTTCTTTTTTACCGTGGGAGGCTGCATTGTCCTCCAGTGCCCTCTGCCTCTCCGGGAGGTGAACCAGGATTAGGCAGTGGCTGGACCCTCGATTAATCAATTTAGAAAACTGGGCCTCAGCCCAGAGCCTGCTCCAGGCGCTGCCGCCATCCACGCCCCCACCGTCAGACCTCTGCTAATGGCTTTTCGCCGGACCTTAACTCCCGGCTGGTCCGGGCTCATGCAGACTTTGCAACTGCTATTTAGATGCTGAACAGCCTCCTCCGAAGGGCACCGGAGATCAGCTCTAGCTTAACCTGCTGCCGCTGCAAAGGAAAAAAAAAAGAAATCATGAGAAACTCGGGAATTATTCACACAGGTGTCTTAGGCATGTTCCCAGATTCTCTGGGAACAGTAGTCAGGAGAACAACCAGACCCCAGTTCACCAACTGTAACTAGTCTAGCAGCACTAAAATCTGAGGCTGCCGAAATGCTCGGGCAGTTCCTCTTCTGAGCGCGTTGCCCAAACAGAGCAACAGAGACCTGCAAACTCCTCCCAGGAGAAAGGGCATCTTGCTCTCTTCGCCATCTCTTGCTGCAGTCGTCGTGGCCTAGCAAAATGAAGTCACCCTCTTTCCTTCTCTCAAAAGCTTGCTTGTCCACCAGCATTTGACAACTCCTTCAGTAAGAGCAACCCCTGTGGAAACAGCAAGTTTGTTTAATGGTAATTTCAATTAATGGCTGCCAACAGAGAATCTGCGTGCCAAAAACGGCCTCTGAAATCCAGGCTGGAAAGGTGTGCAAAGGTAAAGGCAGGAGTGCTATCATGTAGATAAATATTTGAGTTTCAGGCACTGACTAATGAAGGCTAAGAACATTTATGCAAACCTCATGTAAATTACCGTCAAATTTGAAAGCTTATTTAAAATGTTTCAATCAGGATCCTGACAAAGAGCCAGTAGACAAAATGGAGACCTCCCACCTACCAAATGTGAAAGGAAACCACAAAACCTTTTTGATAAGTGAGTTGTATCCACAGATACAGAACAAAACTGGTGTAAAAAGTACAGTTCCCTGCAGTTGTAATTCTAAGACCAGTAACATACAAGAAAATACGTTCAATAATTGAATTTTACTGTATCAATAAAACAAAAAAGTACACCAAGTCACATTCCCCTAAATCTAGGGCTATATTCCGCTTGTACATGGTGCCGTCAGCGTTGCTTAATGTGTCTGAAACCAGTAAGATCCTCAACACATGAGAAGCAAAGGACTTCATTAAACAGTTTGTTCACTAGCACCACCACCATCACTAACAGATGAACTGCAACAAAACAGTAAAAATGCTACTGCAACCTGTATCTCTCTGGTGTGCTACTGAAGAGACGGATTGCCTCTCAGGAGAATAACTTCAGTACATTTTGAAAGGCAGGCTACTCTCTGTACAGGAATGACATCCTCTTAATAAAAAAACAATCCAAAACTAAGTGATTTCTGTCATCTAAACAACCATGCTTGCCCCGGTAAGTGACCACCTGCATGCCTGGATGCTCCGTTAAACCACAAACTGTATCTCATTTCTGCAAAATCCATTGTATCTCCAAAACTCCACTATAACCTCAGTCTGCAATTCTCTTAAGATAACACATTTCCTTATTTCAAACTTGCGTTTTCTAAGCACATCCTTGCATTCAGGAAAGCAAAGGAAGAGGACACAGCGTATGTCCCCTGGTACTTTCAGAGAGTGGAGTATGGCTGAAATGTCTTAAAATTAGTGAGTCCAAATTCAGAAATACCACCACCATTAACATCCTCCAAGCCTAGCGAACAGAAAAGACAGGCCATTACTGTGACTTTCACTGTTCGGTTTCAGGTGTCCACAGCTTCCTGGAGCAAGCACAAATTCTGAGTCTTCACCATTGTTACATAGTCATTTAGAAATACACAAGCAAACATATTCTCCTTGTTATATTAGAACAGACTTAGCAAAAGCTTTCTAGGTTTTATAGAGATCAAAGTCGTGGACAGCATGACTTTTGGGATAGAAAATATGTAGATTAGAAGAGCATGTAAATTAACGCTATTGGGATTTAGTACTCTCTGGGAAACTTTTAAGAGTGTATTTTTCTGCATAATAAATTTTAGGGCACTGCTTTTTGCAGTAGCAAATACAAACATGGTAGGAAGACTGACTAAGCATCAGTTTGAGGTCTGCAAAATCTACTACCTTCTGAAGAAAATTTTTAAGTGTATGTATACACTTCACAATCCTGAGTCTCCTATTCTTCCTCAGTCCTTCAGCCTGTTATCTAGTTGCTTATCAGGGAATCATTATTTCAGTAGCATGGCTACCTTACTTAGGCTCACCTGGCTTTGTTGGTCTTCACAAGTTCAACTCCCATACCTGGCTTGATGCAAGGACTACATTTCTCGTTACTCATCCTCACTCAACTTTTCCCTTTCTCAATCTTTCCCCTAGCCCAGAAGGAAGAGAATTTGAAGCGATCTTAAATTCATATTCACTGGGGAGTACACACAGATTGTTAACCATGCCATGGTCCGCTTTCCTAAAATTTTCTGGAAAGCACAGACTTTATTACCATAGAGCAGTTGCCAGAGAAATCCTACCCAAGAAAATACAGCTTATGTGAATAGTAGGGGGAGGAAACAGGAAAAAAACCCACCCCTAAAAACCCTCACAAAACTAACCAAACAAGAAAAAGATTCTTCTATCCTAAGACAAACTTGTCTCAAATTACACTTACTTTAAAAATGTAGTTCCTCACTCCATTTACAGATGGATCTATTGAAATACTGTGGGGTATGTTCTGTTCAAAATAGTAAATACTTAAGTTGAATGAATTCCAGAAGCTAGGAAGCTAAGAGACAGCATGACAAAGTTAGTCGGTAGTATCCTGAAGTTACAAGTACTAAGCTTTCAACTAAAATACTAGAATATCTTAGTGGAAAAAATACTATTTAAATGTTATTTAAAGGGAAGAAAAAAAAAAAAAAGCCTATGCTGCTTGTTTTGTTGCTGTCCATCAGCCTTTTCTAATGTGACATCATTATACCCAAAAATAACTGTTCTCAGGAAATAAACTGGTTTCTACTGGACAAGAAAATTGTCATGAGACCACTCACGGCCACTTTATTTTGAAAGTCATCTAAAATAGCAAAACTGAGAAATCTATTTTTAAGTGTCAGATAGGCCTCCAGAGGATAGAGTTACTGTTCTTTGGGTTTCAAGGAAGGGATTAATCACCACAGCCTTTATAAAGTTCATTCAGAATTCACAGCCCAGAAGGTGAGAGGTAACATGGGCTTAAAGCCTGTTGCACAGGGGCTTCCACGGCCCCCCTGATAGCCAGTGGGGTGACTGATGTGCTCGAGGATTGCCAGTTACACTTGCCTTGTGGGCCTCTCTGCGGATGCCTTGCTGCTTGATCCTTGTAACCAGGACTCACAAGAGGGCTATTAGAAAGCTGGCATCAGCTGTCTATTGCAGGTAAATCTTTTAAAGCTTTCTAATTCTCTATCAGGATTGTGGAACTGAAACAGAAATCTCACACGATTATCAAAGAGCTTCCTCTAAATCGCAGTGCTTTTGTCTCACCTCAACATAAGTGTCCCTCGCTTACTGTGCATTACTTACATGGAGACACCACATCACAGACGTGAAACTCAACCTAATGTATATCAAATATACCTACCTTTAATAAGACAATTATAGTTATTATTTTCTATGTAAAATCTTTAAATCTCTGAGTAAGGTCCTTCTGTGGATTCTAGGTTTTGGCTAAAAAGGAAGAAAACAATCAGAATGACTTATTTTGAAGCAGTGATTACCTTTTACACTAATTCAGCTCATGAAAATTATTATTCCTCATCTTAGAAGATACTTTTAACTTACCTTTAAAAAATTTTGTCTAAAATGTATTTAAAATATTGCACATGGATAATGCAAAATGTCCTGCTTATCTAGCATGTTTCTGTGTACTTACCACTCATGTATTTAAGTTCAAATACTCTTAGCTGAATGCACCGATACATTTTGAAAGTGATGTTAGTGACAAGGAAAAGCATCAGAACCTGACAAAATCTTCTACTTTGTGCAATAATTATTACCTCTCAACTTACAATTGTGCAACTTATTACCTCTCAAATATTAAGTGCACTATCAAAGCACTTTATACGTATGCATATATACATAACAGTGCCAATCTATCAATATATTCTAAATTTGATCACACTACAGTTGTAAAAATATGCAAAGATTCCATCTACAAGGTCTCTCTTTTGCATATTTTAACAATGTAAATGAGACTTGCAGCCATGAAGCATTTATGACTATACTTGCTTCCAAAAAAATTGTACATTTATGATAAAGTGGGAAACATGTTGATGCTGTGCATTAGTTTTATTCTATATGTAAATGTCATCTTGAGTAAATAAAAAGTCATGGTACTATAAATTCCTGAAAAAACTACTGTAGTGAATAATTACAGAGCATATTAATAAACAAAACTGTATGAAACATTTTTTAGTACTTTGCTCATATATTGGTAAAATTTATTTTAAAAGCAGAAACAAAACTGATACATGTGTTCACATACACAACACACATAACACATATTTCACACATAAGTATCAACATCTTCCATTTCGATTTCTCAAACTTTGTTTCTACAGCAGTATTTAGCTTTATTTTTCATAAAGACTTCAATTAATTTATTTTAGATTAATGTTAAAATAAAAGGGCAATACATTTCTAGAAACTGAAGCTGTAAAAAAATAAGCTTGCATATTTAGAGCCTATAAGCCAAAAAATTGAAGTGGTAACATAGCTAAAGATAGTAAGATTGAGATTGCGCAAGTAAACTTTTGTGCAGTCCCCCACCTCCACTAAATATTGTTTGTTTGAAGTGAAAATTACTAAATCCTGAGAATAATCAAACTGAACCATGTTACACTATTAGAATACAACAGAAGTATTTTTATGCTGACAGTCACACACAAACTGTTTCATCTGTACACTAAACTAGCAAACTTGGAATATTCCTCTTCACCCATTCCAAACTTAATATTCTTAAGACTGACTTTTTTTTTGCCCACTCAAACATACTCTTTAAAAATCTTAGTTAATAATTTCATTTTGATTAATATGGTAGATATTTATTTGTGTAACTCATTGCTGTAAGGGGTACACGGTAAAGATTTTTAATCTCAAAATGCTGGATATATACATTGCATTGTTTTAGCATCTACTAAAATCTTTTGGTAATAATACGTTATGGAAGACTGAGAATGTAATAGAAAATCATCAAGTAATGCTTCTTCAAAATACCTTTGAATAGGGGTTTCATCCTTGCTGTAACTAAATGGCATAGTGATATACCTTTACACGATATACCAATGGTTGGCTCCAATGTAAGAGGAAGAATAGCATATACAGAACATTTAAATAGAAATATATGCAGTTGTAACCCTTGTTGTTTACGTATCACTTGTATGTGATTTTTTTAATGTAAAATTAACACATGACACGGAAATATTGTGTAAGTCCTTAAGATGGTATTTTAGTATTATCCAGATTAAAAAGTGCTGGAGCTTATATGCATACTGGTTGATTCAGTTTTCCAACAGAATTGATGACTGAATTAGTGCAAAACTTTCATTATGTGCAATTTTCTTGTATGATGTCGTAGACAATACAATATTCAGCTCTATTTTTCCAACTGCATTTTTCACCTATGCCAAACTCAGTTAAGAAAACAAAGAAAACAACACATAAGAAAACTTTCAGACAATTCAGGTACATATATTTTATACAAAATTATGCTATCTTATACTTCCCTTTCTACCTTCCTCCTTCTGCAGATTGCCAGAAATACAAAATATGCATCTGGTAATGTAATCCCTAATAAGAGGTATTGCTACTGTAAGAGAAACGTAAGACTCAAACATTAGTGTACTTGTATGCATTTGACTATCAGCTTTCTAATGCTTTCTAGGTATCATTTTATTGTTAGTAGGTATGCATGTCCACTCAAACTTTCAAATAATTTTATAAAAAGTTAGAAAAATATACTCAATATTTGTTGCATAACATTCCTATATTCACTCTATCATACATGAATCTTATAAAATGCTTTAGAACCATTTATTAGCTGCAAAAATACCAACCAATGTGCAGCACCTGGAGAAAGGTCTTGGTGAGAACATACAATCAGGTATTATATGATCTTGAAGGTATTTTTCTTCAGGTTTACAGCTATGTATTTTCACAAGTAAACCCAATAAATATGCAATAGCATGTTCATATGAGCATCCATGGACACACAGACCTTTCTTGATTTCATGCTAAATCCTGAAGAAGAGCTGGTGATGTGAAAAGTAAATAACAAAGTCTGATCAACTAAGTACAACAGAACGAACTCCATGTTTAATTGTCACCAAGTTATATTGCAACAAGCTGATAGACTGTCATTTTAAAAATCTTCCTTCAAGAGCAAAAAATGTTTCTGATATAAGTTCTTGATAATGTTTTGTAAATGCTATTTGTAGTCCAGTTATGCAATGACATCATGGGTATCACTGTTGGGTCTTTGGCGTATAGTCAGTGGGGGCAGAGGCTTTCCATAGAAATCTGCATAAGAAATGCCAGAGAAGAAAAACACATTAATCTGTTATTTACCATCTCCCTTGCTCCAAGCTGTTTAAACAAGGTAAATTCTTGCTTCCTTAATGAAAGCTAGGTAGCCTACAAGTTTACAGTTAATTCCTACAAGCTACTTTCAGACATAGCGCTAATTGTCTGGAGGTGTATTGGACAAACCAGGGTTTAATTACATTTTGTTATACATGCATCAGCATTTGCAAGATCAAGCCCAAAGGTAATCTGTAAACATCCCTAAAAATAGGAAGTGAGACATCCAAAGTGGATGGATAACAACTGGAGAAATGAATTATCAAAATTTGAATGTTGCTGTGGTCAAGTCTGCATTGCAATAAAGTTTTAAGTGACAGTAATGCTATGCAGCATCCAAAATTTTGGGACCATTTATGCATGACATCTATCTTGAAAACCATACTAATTTTTTAAGAGAACTATATTAAGAATTTATAGATAAAAGTGCAACATTTCCTTTTGTCAATACAGGAAAGTAAAGTACTAAATTGTCCAAGACAAAGTTATTAAGTACACAAGAGGAGAATAAGAAGTATTCTCAAACATTTGTAAGTGATATAAAAGAAAAAAAACCATGCAGACTGGTACATGCAAAGCATTTCACATGCAAAATAATATGAAAGATGGTAAGAGGAAACAGGCAGCAACCAAGAAAAAATAAAAGCAGCTTTTTGAAACATTCAAATCTCAATTTTGTTTATACAATCTCCTCCCCAACAAACCCTTGATGGCCTGCCAAAACAAAATTCAGCTTTAATAAATCATAATTTTCCAAGAAAAATATATTCTACTTGTTCTACATATACAATAACTTGTGCTAAAATTAACAAAAGAAGCAAGTGGGATTACATTACCCTAAGAATATGTGTCCATGTCTGTAGGATCAAGGTTTTAGCTATCCTTACATTTAATCAGTAAAATAACACTTTTATATTATTGTTGTAAATCCTTTGATTTTAATAGAGCTAATTCAGTGTTAACAGCAGCAGCATGTGAAAAGCAACAAAACTCTAACAAATGATTATAGGGTAAATGAAAACCTGCACAATGGATGTTTTTATTAGTCAGTTTCTTGAGGTCTGGCAAACCATTTTAGGACTGCCAGGCAATTTTACCTCCTATAATGAGAGAGGTTTATTGTTCTTGCAAACGTATCCTCCAGTGACAATAAACAGACACTCAATACCTAATGTTGTGCTAGAATCATTAGCATGACTGGAAAAATTGCAGTCTTTAGTGAAAATAAGTGTATAATTAAAGATTTATATAATTGACTCTACTGCCTGTTAACTCTGCCTAAACATCCAACATAATGTTTTCTGCTAAGAATGACACAAAAATGACACTTAAATTTTCCAGTTTCCACATCAAATCATTAATGCTTCTGAGAACACCTAGCATTAAAAACCAAACCTTTGTTTCAACCTCACACTACACTAGTTTTAGATATTCCTGCAGCAAGGTCCACCGCATATCTGTGACACTTCAAAAAAATCATTTTTACAGCCAAAAAAAAAGGGTTAACTGCTATCCTAACTAACTAAGACTTGTACTAGAATGCATACTGGGAAACACCTGTTCCTGTGTTTTTCCATGGACTAGCAGAAATCAACACTACAAAAAGTCATATGTGTTTTGAAGCTTAAGGAGATTTCTTGACTTACACTGAGAATGTTTCATTGTTACACTCTTGGACAAAGCCTTTGACAGTACTCATGAAAATAACCTCTATGCGTAACCAAGGCTCCTTAAACTTTTAAAAGCAGACTGTTAAATACTTTTTTATTTCCTTGCTTTTATGGACACTAACAATTTTACCTGGAGTCCTGACAACAGCATCTACTGGGCATCCTACTGGAACTGAGGTTTTACAGCCTGGTCTACATGAAGGTAGGTGTTCATTTGCCCCATATACAAAGACTTTTCAGCTACTTGGCCAAGAACAGTTTCTCAGAGAAAACTGTTTGACAGAATTGCTATAGAAAACAGTGCACTTCGGAGAATCCAAAAATCCCACAGATCCCTTACTAAAGGAAATTAAAAAAAACACCCCACTTTAAGCTTTCACTGCAAATTGTGCCTTCAAGACATTTTTATCAATTAATCATGAAACCAAAAGGAAACCAAGCCTTTTTATTTCATGAAAGCCTTTTTATTTCACGAAAGTTGAATGCCTGAAAAACTTTTAAAACCACTTTACAGTGAATTTTAGGCAAAGCTGGACTCCTCCCCCTACCCCCAATAATCAAAACTGATTTATTTATATTTATTTCTCTGCTGAAGGGATAGCCAAAAAGAAGTTGGTTTTCAGGGAATGCAATTCAGGGAATATTCTAAAAAATGGATCAAAGGTAGGTTCCACTGGTCTTAGGAAACCTTGAATGAGCAGGTTTTCCATCTGCAAAATAGGTGAAAACTAATTGAAAAACACTGTTGTGTGACAGAAAATACGCAAGGACAGATGACAAGCTAAAATCAGTGCAAGATGGATTTGGTAGTGCTAGGTTAACAGCTGAACTCAATGATCTTAAGAGTCCTTTCCAATCTAAATGATTCTGTGATTCTACAGCTCTCAAATAGTCTGAGTAAAAAACCAACTGCTTTAGGCAAAATAAGTAATTGATGCTCTTGGATATCAGGACCTAACTAAAGGTTTGACAATGCTGGACCATGACTTTGAAGAGCTTTTTTTATTTATAAGTAGTGCTTTCCTAATATATGTTTTCTTGCTTTCTCAGGATTTTCTGTATTTGTGTGAATCTCATGAGTGTCTCAAAATTCCTGGAAAAAACATATCTTGGAGAAGAGTAAAGTCTTGAACTCAGCTGCAAAGTTCCGAGCACTCCAAGTTTCCTCTGATCTCAATGGTTACACCTCTGGTCAAGAGATCATTCCCCTACCAACATGTTTTCCATTATAAGATTCCAAAATACTTTAATTATTATCCCTATGTTACAAATGGACTAAATTAACACAGATCTCGGGTTACTAACTTACGCACCTGTGAGCAGGAAACCCAGCTTAAGCAGTTTTTTTCCTCTTTGTCCCACCCATGCTCTTGCTACAAAATGCAACACCTCCCTTAGGCACAGACAAGAATTGAGTATCACCCCTTCCCTTTCTTCCCCTCCCTACCTCTTCATCAGGCTTTCTTTCTTGCTGCCTTCTCTCTATATGCCTTTAAAAAAAAGAGCAAAATGGTTTTATGATTAAGACTACAAATTACATTTTATGCACATGAATTACGGTCCTGTGAAAAATAAATAGCTAGTCTTTAGAGAACTTAATTCTTCTTTAGGCATCTTTTGATTCTTTGGCAGAGAAGCTCCATGTTCTGTTGCTTCAAAACTTCAGCAGGTATGTCCGCATGGCGCTGTACTACATTCTAGTAGTACAGTCAGTTCAAGTCAGGGTTAAACTCAAGGATCACTACAGCCACACTGAGCTCCTTTCTCTAGAAGTTCCTCAATTAAGGTTCTCTTTGTTCAATTTAAGTGTTCCCATTGCTTTAGTTTGGTTATCCCCATCTCATATTACTCCAGATGTCTCCATATTCGCTTGGCTTTTCAAAATTTGAAAAATAAAAATGTAAGAAAAATGAAGAAATTATCATTTAAAACTGAAAAAAGATGCACTATGAGCATATGAAAAACAATCTTCCATGGTCTTCCAAAAATAGAAAAGAGTCATTACTGAAGAGAGAAATCAAGAATCTGCCTACTACATCATGACATTTCCAGTTATTAAACTTATTTATCCTATCAGTTTGTGAACTTTAAGGGACACTGTCTCTTCAGGTAAAGCAGCAGATCCCAAGCTTTATCAGTGACACTTCTCCTTGCAGACTACTAACCTAGTTTTCAGTTGGAAGTCTCACTACTTCTGCAATCAAAATTATGCTGAGCTTTTCATCATAGCTGGGACTGCAGTCTCTCACTTGGAGCTGCTAACATAATGCACTTAATTCAAGGTGCCCACATGTCTTTAGCTTTCCTTCTCACATTAAAAAAAACCCCAAATCAATGACAAAAATCTTACAGACTAGGCTTTTAAAATCATATGAAAACAGTAGCTGTGGGTGGAAGAGGTTCCAGACTACCTCAAGAGGCAACACAGTAAATTCAACTGGACGTGGGCTATGGTTCACAGAACTCCAGAAATACATGGGGCCCATTTGGGTTCAGTATTGTGAAGTGATTAGCACTTCCAGATCAGATCATAAGATCAGTGTGGAAACAAACAGGCAGCTTAGTGCAGAACCAGCCTGGATGTGGAAGAGCCACTATGGATGCCACATTAATAAGCCCTGCTGGATCCCTACAGTCCTGCTTTGGTGTTTCTGCAGTATCCTCTCTGCTGAGTACCTCAGGCTTCTTCCAGTATCCAAGTAACCCAACTCCCGTCCCCATTGCATTAGATAATCATGAACTGCCTATATAAGGACAATGGAAATATACTCTGAAACTTTCATTTTGAATGCAATACGTGTTTGAACTCTTAAAGTAACTGGTTCTGTTAATCTTTTTTATATGGCACGTGATAACATGTAGGTGCATGCTGCTGTGAAAATAACTTCAGATCATTAATAGCTTCTGATATGCTGTGCCACTTTAAACTTTATAAGGGAATCTGAGAGAGCTTATTCTTTTTGGTAAAAAAATAAATAAGACTTGAAAAATCAAAAAGATGCTTTCTACTAAGCAAAAGAGTTAGCTTTGGGGCAATGAAAATTAGCATTAAGAAATTAAAAAAAGATGAAGAATGAAATTAATGTAGAAGGGAATGAACAATGGAGAATGCTTTAAAAAAGCACAAATGCCAAAATATTTTCAATTACCAGCATGATGTGTTTCACCAAGAGGCTCAAGTTTTCGAAGTCTATTAAGTTTGGGAGTTCCCCAGCCAACTAAAGAAAAACAAAGACAGTCAAAAATACGCCACGACTGCACCTGATTCTGATGAAATGTATGAAAGCCAGTTCTCTTTGGGAGAAATCAAAGCATTTAGAAATGCCAAAAGTATATAATACATTGTATTTATGGTGAATGATGATGAAATACTTTAAAAATAAAGTGATTTACCCTTAAAAATATTAATATTTTAAATCATGTTTCATCAGTGAGTAGTGAAGTCTGACTCTCTTTTGTGAAAACAGTAACATCTTCCCCTTCGTGGAATGGATCAAATCAATACTGCTGAAAGTTCATACCATGAAGTGGGAAACTGCATCAAAGACTTCCTGGAGAGTAATTATATCTCTGTATGAAGACCATTCCAGTTTCATCATTCACAAATGAATATTTTAAAGGCTTAATAACCACAAACTGAGACATCAATTACTGTTTGTTAGCGCACTTACCTGGTGGAAGAGCTGGTGGTGGCGTAGGATTTTTGGGAACAGCATCTTCTACATTAACAGGTTCTACTCTGTGGCCCCTTTTTAATTTTGGTTTTTTACTTTTTTTCTTACTGTTATCTATATCAAACAGAAATAAAACATTACATATCATACAGTTATATTCAGAGAATATGTTAGATCATCTTTTAATACAGTTCTTAGGGTAAGATGCATCAGCATTCTCAGTCCAAACTTATACACAAAAGCATGTGAAATGTAAAATTTACACAACATTTTGCTGTAGAAAATAAACTGTAAGCATAAAATATATGCAAACTCTATGTTTTAATAAAGAAATGCAACTTAGCTTGGTACTGTGATGGAAAGTCGACCACATACTTGATTATGATAAAGATGAACCTAGTTTCAGCTACAGTATCAGTCACACAAACAAACAGGCACTTTTTTGAAACAGATTTTCCAATACAATAACCTAATGGTGCATTTTTATGTTTTCAATAGATTAAATTGACACATGGTATCATGAAAAATAGCACAGAGGGAGGGAAGAACTATGTGAAAAATAACATTAAATGACAAGTTAAAAGGAAGCAGTTTTACCTGAGTCAAGGCATTCTGAGGCTTGCTGCTCATTCTCTTCTTCACGCTGCAAAAGCTGTGTAGATGTAGAATTGCATGTTTCTAGTCTACTATCGTTTGTATTTTGGCTACTGCTACTTGAGAAGTGCTGGGCATCCACTTGTTCTTGCTCTGTTTGCGATTTCAAGACAATTGTAGCCTTTTCAGTCTCCAACCTTTGCCGCTTCTTTTCCTTTTCAATTTGTTTTTCATTCTAACAAAAAGTACAAGATTTTTTTAAACAATTTCTAATGCTGTACACTGATTAATAAGACAGGAAGGTTATTTTAAAAATCAAAATATTCCTAAAATATTTTTCCATCCCACATCTAGCACAGAAAATATTTTTAGTATATTCAATAGGTGAAGAAATTAAATTTCTAATATCCTGCCCAGAGGAAGGAGGGAAGGGGGGTGGGGGTGGGGGAAGGATTAACAGCAAAAGAAATTATCTTTAGGTTTATAGCCTGTTTTCTTGCTTTCTTTTTGGTCATATGCCAAAAAGAAATGCTAGCTATATAAACAACATCAACAGTCCTGAGCAAAAGGTTAGAAAACTCCTAATTTCTTCCTCTTCAACTATCTTTTTTTTTTTTTTTAATGTTTTAGTTAAAACAAAATACATGTGCACAGAGTTTAAGTATCCAGAAAGTGCTACCGTGATTTGGTGAAATACCAGTTGTGTCATACAGACTCAATGATAGGCTATTTCACAGGTTCTATATCACCAAATCACTGTCTCTGCAATACTTGCAGCTATACCCATCTCTTCTTTCTCTCTATGTTATTATAAAGTGTATTATTGTGCATGTAGCTGACTTTACGAGACATATGGATATTGGCGCTTTTGTCCTGGGGAGAAGCAAATGTTTGAATCACTTACTGGAAAAGCCTCTGAGAGTTTATGTGTTTCTTGAGATTATGTTATCTCAAGTCAACTGAATAAAAAAATATGGTACAATAAATAAGTACCTGAACTCAGAAACCCAGTTTAAGGAAACTTTATATATTGATATGCGTTTCATATTTCAAAGTTAAGAAAACTTCTCAATTGTCTCAGTTTTCAACAGAAAACAGGCTATGCTTAGAAATCTAAATAGCTGAGGTTGTCAGGAAGACTTTATATAACTCACTACATCACTAAAACATTTTACAAGAAACTAAAAGACCTTGAATATTTTCCAATCCCAAATATCCAATAGTTTAACACAGAAATGTGTTCAGTCATCTGTTTACAATACCTTTATTTTACTGTCTCTACAAAACTTTTTGTCCCCAAATCAGTAATAGGGGATTTTCTTAACATGAAAGCATTGATTCAATGTACACAAAACAAGACAGCCAAGATTAAAAAAGACAAATAAAATAATGCTGTGCAGACAGACTTAGGACAATTTTTTTAAATGAACCGTTTTTCTCATTACCTCTCAGACATTTGTTAGTGGTAGGTCTAAAACAATCCAGATTTCCACATAGTCTCATACCTCAGAGATTACAGCAGATATAGGCTGGAAGGGGTTTTCAGAGTTCCCAGGCTCAGGGTCTTCCTCATCAGGTACACTTCTTCCTTCTTCTCTTTCCCTTTGTTGTTGTTGTTTGTTTTATGTTGTCATTTTAGTGTTTTGGGGGTTTTTTTTGGTCGGGTGGAGGGGAAAGAGGGGAGATGAAAAAAGAATTATGAAGAAGCCAAGTCACAAATTTTACATAGTAGAGAACACTTATAAGGTCATCTAATGCATCCTCCAATTTATGCCAGCTGATTTTTACAATATGCTTCTCTAGTTTGAAAAAGCATTCTACGGAAATCACAATGACAGGCTAACATCAATAAAGTACAAGTATATATTACGGCAGAGGTAGAAACATGTGCTGCTGTGTGCCAGAATGTTCAATCAGCACTTCAAGAAGTGGAAGCAGCTTCTGAGGACAGGATATGTGACAGAATACATCTATAACTGGAAGGTTTTGATCGTTCAACAGTATGCTGAAATTTTCATGCTGGTAAGATTTTCTAACAATTGTTTCAAGGCATTCAATTGTTCAAAAAAAAAAAAAAATCTATGTGGTGGGAAACCAGACTATCTAAAACCTCTTCTATTTTTAATACACCTCCATTTCTCATAATTCTAGATTCTTCTTAATATACATAAGGGAGAACTGGTGCCAGACTGTTCAGTTTATGTAGTAACAGGGAATCATATTTGCTTCAACAGAAAAGTTCAGAAGGACACAGAATCCTCAGTATACTGTTGTTGTACCAGTACTAGTTATTTTTTAGGTACCACATCTCTGTGTAAGAAATACTAAATTACTATGTATTAAATAATATATCATTAATAAAGTATATACTCATCAAATACTTTTAATCGATCAATCTGACGGTACTTGCACATAGGAAGTCCTTGCTACACCCACTTCACAGCTGCAAGTACTGAGAGACGAAGTAACCCCATTGTTCAGAGGCACAGACGGGAATGCAAAGGAGGTCACTGATCTACCCATGAAACCATACTTCTTGGAAGGAATAGTCAGTACTGTGTTAAAACTTACTGGCACTACTTCTCTCTGGTTTTCCATTTGAAACAAGATCACAGCTACTAACATATTGAGGAGGAAATGCACTTTGAGAAAACATTCAGGGAAGCAAATCTGAACGAAAAGCAGTCTGGGGAACTATTAAAAGACGTAATGAAACAGAATTACACTTGAATCAAGAATAACCTGTTTCTTATCGTACGAAATTAATTTGATGCAAAACAGCAAGACAAGAGTTAATGCCATCTCTAATATCTGAGATAAGTCCTCCGCTACAGGTAAAACCAGCATAAGTTACTAGTTAGCACTCTTCTAAGATGCAAGGAGAGTTTAGGAAAAACTTTTAAGCCTTTAATCCAATTCAGACCCAACCAACTCTTCCAGTGAATAAACAATCACTGAGTGGGAACAGAGGATATAGAAAATGCCCAGATCATCAGACGATCTCTTTGAGACATGTTTCAAAGTCAGTCCTCCTTGCTACACCTCTCAACATGGCATAAATCCAACAAAATCCAACATGGTCAGAGGGTTTTGTGTATGCAGAGACATCTGGCAAACTAACAGCATATGCATTTTTTTATAATTTTTTGAAATATGTATGAGGACTGTGTCAAATTCCAGGTGTTTTAAATGTGCTTAAGTCATTTACTTGCTGAAGTAAACCACATCAGTAAGAGTACAAGCCAAGACACTTCACAGTAGCTTCACAGTTACTTCTCACAGTAACTGAGACTTGCAAATCTCTGCATATATAAGGCAGATGGGGGGACAAGGGTGCTCAGTGAATTCTGCAAGAATGTCCCTGTAAAATGATTCACACCAGCCTCTAAATAGGAACCATGGTGGGCTGCTGATGACCACAAGGGGCGTTGGAGGGAAGTAATAAATCACTTGTCCTGCTTCCCCTCCATACATCATCTTAAATCCCTTCAAGCCTCACCTGCTGGATATCCTGAAGTTTATTAAGCATAGTGTCAACTGAAGTTTCACATCTAGTCTTTGCTATTCACATATGGGTTACAAAGTATAACTTAAGTTAATGAAAGTTTACTTTAGAACACACTTGAACGTAACTTAAGATTAAATGACAGCATTTATTTTGTAGGTTAGACTCCTGGGAAGTTATATTAGCAAGGCCAAATTTATTCCACAACTACCCTGCAATTCTCATTCATGGTACATTTCCAGCACAGTGAATAAAATAAAGGGGGTGAACCAGGCAAAAACTTGTAGGTCTTAAAGAAAAGCTTTTGCATTCAGGTCCTTACTTTTAATAGGGAGGCTCTTGGCTTGTAAGCTTTAAATCCTTGATAGCTTGGCTCCCATAAGCTCTATGTACAGGAATGAATCAAGTGTCTTAGAGAAAGGGAGGAAGGGGAGGTAGGAGAAATTACAGAAGGAATACCTTTCTTCTCGTATCCTTCTCACTCGCTCAGCTCGTTCTAGTTTCTTTTGTTCTTCATATGCTTTTTGTTCTGTAGTGTCTCTTTGGATGCGCTCATGTAAGGCATCAAAATCTTTTGCTATGATATGTAGAAGCCAATATAAACCCTTTTTTATTGATTTATCAATTTTTTTCCCACAGCCCATGACAGCTGAGCAAGGTTCCTGTAAATATAAGGAAAAGAAGGTGGGGAAAATTATTTGCAGTTCAGATCATATTCCTTGACTGAAAGCAAGAAATCAGCCAAACAACTACTGTTTACTCTGAAGCTTGCAAAACACTGAGAAGTATGGGAAATAAATTTGCATATAGGTATTCTATAAATTTAAGTGCTTTTTTTGCCAAGAATCAAATCACATTAGTTCTACCAAATTCCATTATTTCCAGCCCTTTTCCAAAAATACTACAATACTGCACAGAAAAACATGTTTGTGTGCTTATCTCTAGACATATAGATACACCTGCTGCACATACACTTGCTATGTGTATATATGTATATTTACACACCTGTTTCTATACACATCCATAACTATGCATCTATATAGAAATATAATTTCTCAACCTCAAATATGTATGTTCTGTTCTGCTGCTGCTTAATAATAGCCTGTGTTATATTTATCTAGTAAAATGGAAAAAATGAGATGCATGAGGATCAGCTTAGCTTCAGTTCATGAAAGAAATATTATACTTATTCATAAGCACCTAGGGGATAAATAAAATCCAGCGTGAATCTGTCAGAAAAAAATGTCAAACCAATTCAATTTTTTAGATCAGAACAGGTATTGTGGATAGGGGTGCTTGACTGGAGTAAAACTTTTGTCGTGATATTCTCATCACCAAGCAAGAGAAACACTATCTAGGCAAATCTATTGGAAGATGGGTGCAAACCCCATTGTTATTAGTTTGGAATACTTTATCTAGCTTGGATACAACACTTCAAGGATGCAACACTTCAAGGAAGTGGATTGACTGGAAGCAATCAAGAGGAGCATAGTGAGGAAAAATCAGACAAAATTGGTTATGAACACACAGCTGGTAAGAAAACATTGAAGGAACAGGAGTTGTTCTTCTCTTGAGAGGAAGAAGCTTCAAGGAGATATGATAATAGCCTTCAAAAACATAACGCATAACTGCAAATAGGAAAAGAATAATTTGCTCTTCATGTGCATAGTCAGGAAGACATGTATAATCAGCTTTAATTGGAACAAAAAAGATATGCCTTGATTCTAGCTTAGAACATGCAAAAGGACTAGGTGACCTCTCAAGATCTCTTCAGAACTATTTTCCAGAATGTTTTGGAGCACTGTACGGGTCTCTTAAACTGTTTTCTGAATAACAGTTGAATAGATCCAGCTATGTATTTGACATGAAGAAATTATATTTCAGGCTGATTGTATTCAGGATCTGTGTTCATGAATGAAGAAAGATTAAAAAAACCTAACTCCCCAACATCAAAACCTAAAAATTCTCTGTGTTATCGCTTCATTTGACAAGCATTTAAATGACATTATATTCAGATATGGTACTTACTATTTACAACACAAAAAAATAATTCTGACCTGTTACGTCCCCCCAGAATGCCAAACTTAGTTTGCATTTTAATACATTCCTACTTCATCTAAATTAAGGTTCAAATATGAGTGTTGTTCACTATGGCACACTACAATGATCTCTAACAGAACCTAATCAAGGAGAAGATGTACAGGCAATAATAGCTTGTTTCTCTGAGAAAACTAAGATAAAACAACAGAGAGCACTGTGGCAATTTTCTTCTAGGTTTGCACAAAGATTATTGTTACTGTAGTTCAGTTATAAAATATAGAGATTTAGAAATGTAGAATATACAGACATATCAAAAAAGAAAATGATGAAGGTCATTCTCACTGACATTGTGTGACAGTGAGACAAATGACTCCTTCCACTTGCTTTAATATTTTTTGAGGAAACTTAAAGATCCAGAAGAAAACTAATTAAAAGAATAAGAACAAACAAAAGATTTTTGGTCCTTGCCTAATTTTACTTAAATCTTGTTTCATAACACTCCTGTTTAAATTCACCCTGTGAGTCATCATACTGAAACAGGCTGGGACTGTGTTTACCTTTAATGAGCCTAGTAAAGAAGCTGCCCATTTGAGTACATAACAGTTTCAGCTGCTTTCAGCTAAAACGATTTAGAGTATGTGATCTAGTTTCTTTGTCCATTATACCCAAGATATAAGTGGAGAGTAAGAACAGCATTTTACTGGAACATATCATAAATTAAGTAATTCTAAAGCATGGAAAAATACACTAGACTCTTTCAGGTCTTTTATATTGGCAATGCTTTGCAAGAAAATATTTTTGCCACAGAAGTCCCTCAGAAAAAAACTGTGAACTTGCAATTTTTATTTTTATGATTGCTATAAGCATAGTGCAAAATTCACTGACTGAAAAGCCCTCAAAGAGTCATTACATAATGAAGATAGCTATGCCCGGCTATAACCTAACTTTCTAGAGAAAACAATAGCAATATATACTACCCTATGAATTTTGCAACTCTCCCTAGGGAATTAGAAGTCTTTTTTAAACTTTAAAACCCAAATACCAGACGGAACGGTTTTGCAAAATTGCCTTCTATTTCTGGTTAATAACAGTATAACTCTCATTATCTTTTAAAATATTTCTTATTGCAACTAGAAAAAGATTATAAAAGTAAAACCCACTAATAGTTAACTAACAAACTGGTTGGTTAAAACTAAGGCTTAAAGAAAACTCCAAGGACTAGTGATTTGGATAAATTACCCAAAATACTGACCAATATCAAGTAGCCTTCAAATATATTTCTGGTTTTGGCTCCTCCCCTCTGCCCCCTCCCCCTTTTTAAATTTTTTTTTTTTTTTTAACATGGCTGTGAATACTACATCTGAAATGTAGCTATTTTAGGACAGATATTAACTAGATCTAACAGTGTTCTTTGATGACTACTGTGCTGGGAATCTGATGCAATAGGAATTAGATTAAGTTCTTACTGTTTACCAGATGGTCACTCACACTCAATGATGGTTTTAGCTAAGAACAGAAATGAGACAAACATCACACGTGAACAGTGGTCCTTCCTGAATGTCAACATAGGCAAATTCCATTTTCTGCTCTTTTTTAAAAAGATGGAATATTAAACTTGCTGTCTAACTAAACAAGTTTTAAAACAAATCAGTAATTAATTTTTCTTACATGGTTTCAGAGTGGACCAGCAGGTACACTTTGAGAACCTTGTTGTAAAGATTTCTTCAACAGATTCGTAAGCAGAACATCAAGGTGAACAACCGAGTTGCTTGCAGAACAGATACATGTACTATATCTTTGCTGGGAATGCAGGGTTCGAGTTTCAGTTTTACAGCACATTGCACAATCCCCCACCTTATTGCAAGCATTGCGTATATATTAGAAAATGAAGCATCTTAAAATATACTTACAATTTGACACAGACATTTGTGTTCATTGACAAGCTTTTCCAGAGATAAGGATTCGATTACATCTGCTTCTGACAAAGCTCCTTCTCTGTCCTGCTTATTTGCCAGCCTAAAGAAAAGATCAAAAGAAACACTTAGCACCCTGATGTGGAAGATTCTCACATCTTCAAAAGCCAAGTTTTTGACAGAAGTTGGAAGAAGAGTAAGAAGAAGAAAGTAAAGAGACAACACCTGGTTTTAGCTTTAATTCTTAATTGTTCTTTCTACTTGACAAAGTGTTAGTCCATGCACTATATTCAGCAGATACTAACATTAAATAATTACTAAGTATCTATAGAAAAAGCAATTATATTTTACAGCTAAGAAGATGGATGTAAAAGACCATACCGTTCTACACCTAAAGCTACACAGCACAATCTGTTGGAGTCATTTTCCAGAATCACAGTATTACGGCCTCAGTTCTTAATTATTTTACTCCCAAGAGAGTTTTTAACCTCAAAGAGACATTAAAAGAAAAAGCTGCGTTGCATCTACAGCTCAGAAAAACACTCCTTGTCACCATTAACTTCACACACTATGATTCATCATCTAGTCTTTCCTCTCAAGTAGAGTTTACGAAGGAGACCATGGAGACAGCTTCTCAAACATCCATTATTACTCATTCTTCATCAGTCTTAAGAACTATTTGCAGTCCAAAAGCATACTTATCAGCTTGGGGATAAAAACCCCTGCATCCTACTGATGATCAACTTTGTTGACTTGCCTGCAGAGCTAATAAGAGCACAAGGCTTTTCCCACCCCCACCCTGCTTTGATAATCCATTCCCATTTCTCAGCAAAAAGAGTAACTCTACAGTACTTTGTACTCTATATGATTTAGTGCAGAAATTCCCTAACTGTTGTTCAATGCATATACAGAAGCTATTACATTTTCAATAAGTTTATGATATTCTGGCACTATTCCTTCTCACCAACCAGCTAGGACAAATAACGTCCTCTCAGTATTTGCCTATGAAACATGGCCAAAGCTACAGCAGCGAAAAAGAGAAACAAAATTCAAGAAAGCTATGGAAAATAGCTAAAAGACTGGAAACAATTATCTCCACTTTTTCTTCATTTAACTTACCTTTGTCACAATCTGAAAATCCTACTGCACTGCCCCTTAACCTCAAAAAGCAGTCCTCAGCTGGGCTGTCAATTCCTATCTAGATCTAACTGAAGAAAATATTTCCGAGCACAGACTTGGTTGCCACAGCCTATTCCTTTCTCACCTCAGGATTAAATACCTGCAATATTTCCTACGTTATTGGACTGCACATTCTACAAAGCACAGCTGAAGCAGAATGAAATGTTGGTAAACTGCATAGCTCAGCGTAAGTGTGACACTGATGTCCTATAACTTGCAGTAGCTGCTGATTTTTAACCTCCCATCTTGAAAGGTGGAAGATTTGTCTTTTTTGTCAATTAGCTTCCATTTTCTCCACAGCACTCCTGTTGCAATACTGACTGTATTCAAAAAATACAGCTGAGGTGCTGTATCTGGAAAAGCAGCATATTCAAACAGCTGTCTCCACCTCATGCCCCCCAAGAACTGAAGTGGTATAGCACAGGTCATACACTTCCTGCTGTACACCCCCTTCTCCGCTTCAGCCCGCGGGTCAAACTTAAAAACGGCGTTAAAATATTTTTAAGGTACCGACTGTGATATAGGGTGTTATTATGCTGGATTTCCCGCCCCCCCCTTCAAGCAAGCGCATGAACGACCTAGCCTTGCTTCCTTTTTCCTTCGTGCTTCAGTGTAGAAGCAAGCAATCCCCGCGCCCACACCTGCGCTTCACGGGCAGGCAGTGCTCCGCCGGCAGCCTGCGAGGCCTCTCTCTACCTAGGGAGCTGCTCCTAGACACTTCCCGCCGCTGGGCAGCTCCAGCAGTGATCCGCCTCTCAGCAAGGCTGGGTTTCAAACAGGCAGAACCAGATTCCCCAAGCAGAAAGTAATCAATTTGCCCGTCTACTGCGGTTGCAGAAGTCAGCTCCTCTCTCACACCACCGCTCCTGAAGATGAACCCTCGGACAATTATTTAAGAACCAGAAGCAGAAGGCATGCGGAAAATACTTAATGGAATGTCACTCAAGACACATTACTTAGGCAAATATTCGAAACAATGTTTTTCAGATTATACTGAAGCTTACCCTCAGGAGTTTCTCTGTAAAGGATAAACAAGAAAGCCACCAGCACAAGATTAAAAGGTAAAGGCTTTTCTTCTACTTACTGTTTAGAAAGTTGCAAATATCAGGAAAAGGCTGCGTAGTGTGGTTTAGAATGGAAATATGCCTAACGTGTCAAGACATACAAATAATGGATGTCTACCCTGCAAAGAATTGGATATTCCTCTGGGCGAATACAGTCTCAGAGGTCTGCTGCTCATGCACAGGAATGCTAGGTTTTGAGGCAAGTTTTATGCATAAAACTTCCTTCTTTAGGGAGTTGTCTTAAAGGATAGACCTTGATTTTAATTTTCCAAGTCAGTAGAACTTCATATATAGCAATTTTTCACATTTTAAAAAGTGTAGGAGGTATATATCAAAATATACTTGAGAGCACAGGAGAGTGTCTGTTGGTTTATCACAGTAAGTTTGCTGAGTGAGAAGCTTTCATATATAAAATCATGCTTGGCTTATTTCAATTTCACATAAAGTATATTTGGAACCTTCTTAGTGTAACAAACTTACTTTACGCAGAAATAAAGAAAAGGTAGGCACCAACTGCTTTTATATGAAGTAGCATTTTTTTCAGCAAATAGAGAGCTTTTGAACTTTATTTTAAGAGTCATGGGAAACAATGTGGAAAGGGAGTGTATGTGTGCATTGGCACAACTGACATCCACTAGTTCAGTAACAATATTTCTCTTAGAAGCCAGAAGACATGCCAGAGAAAAACAAAGTCTGAATGCAAACTATGTGTGTTCCTTGACCTGTTTCTAAAATGTAAAATACTGAGCAAAGAGGAATAAGAAAAAAAACAAAACAAAACAGTATTAAAGTTTACTTTACAATCCAAAAGATTTGGTGAAAAAAAATCCAGTATGAAAAGGACACATTTGTATCTCCGCTTTCACCAAAAATCCAAGAAGTGTCAAAGAAAAGGTTTATTTGTGAAGACGGTATTTTGTGGGAGGGTATGTGCGCACATGTGCATTTGTTTTCTTGTTTTGCAGACTTGGAGGTTTGTTTTTTTAATCACTGTTACTTTTCAATTTACACATTTCTCTTCACTTGTGTGGGATTCTCATACAGTAACATAACACTGAAAACTAAATACTGTAGAGAGTACATACGGGGGAGGGTAATCTGTAAAAGTGTCTTGGAGATACTGCTTTTGGGATTAAGTTTAATCAGAGTCAGTTACACAAACCCATCATTTTGGGTCAAACCTGCATGGTGGCCATCAAAATTAACAAAGAGCAAAGCATCCCTGGGGTCAAAATATTACAGTATCAGAACTATCAACATGATTAAAAGCAAGTTAAGGAAAATGTACATTTATGAGAATATTAGTCATTAAGGTTACTTCAAGAAGCCACAGCTTTGAGTGATTCAATTAGCATTCCTGCAAAAACAAAGAAGGGAGAGAACCTTTGAATTTAACAGCAGTCTACCCAAGGGAAAGAACAATGCTGTATTCTTCAGTCTACGGTCCGTATTCTGTTTAAAAATGCTGTTCTACCTCTTTTTCCTTCAGAAATTTCATCTCTCATCTATTAACTTTTTTCTTGGGCAATCCTGTGGACAGAATAGGAGGATGTTTTATCCTACAGAAGTGAGGCCTCCGCAGATACAGCAAAAAAAAGTTTGTTAGTCTCTTTATGCTGTGCCTATGTTAACATCCATGAAAGTCAAACTCCTGATCTACAAACAGGCAGAAAGATGTCAGTTTGTCAGACTGTTTTGTTTGTTCTTTCCTCTTCAGTTACTGGCAGTTCATTGGCTTTTCAAGGAAGTCACAGAAAACAAAATTCTTGCTATTTTTAACAAACAAGGAGATAGCAGAAATAGCCAACAGTTTCAGACGTCCTGTGGAGACCATAAGGCACTCTGAGATTAAGCTCTGAGCCGCCTTTTTCCGCAGATTTTTTGCAGATTGCCTTTAAAAGCTTTTAACGACACTGAAATAATCCAAATGGTGGGTGTTAACAGATCTTAAACTACATTTTTCTTTAGCACTCTAAACCCCTGCACCTTCTGGATTATTGACAACAATTAGAATCCCAACAGTAACTTTCTACTGATTGAGACTAGGCTCTTTCTCAAATGAACTGGCTCATTTAATTTCTCTAGTTTGCTTTTCATGCCTTCAACTCTTATGTAAAACAATTCTTTGAATATTAGGGTAAGCTATAACAAAAAAACTGGTGAATAAAGTGCTACAAGATTATCTGCCTGCAAACATCAATTAAGAGTTTGCTTTCGTGCAGTTGCAGGGATATATGAGACACATTTCTCTAATTGAACCTTTTCCCTAAACAGTTCCTCCGGGTCCCATTTAAATAAAAGAATAGTTAGAAACAAGACTCTAAACTCATTCTGCTTATAATATCTCTAGGCAACTCTAGAGCAACTTCATTCTCATATTACCTTTTGAAGTGGTCACAAGAACGTCAACAATTATAAATTGTTTCATTTTGGTTAAGTGGCCTCATTCTCACCTCAGGTCTGAATCATATTCCTGTTTAACAAAAGCATATTTCTCTGACACGCTGTACTCTGTTATCAGTTTAATCATACCTATTGATCAAATAAGCTGCATCCAAAGAGATGTCAGAGTTCACATCAAGACTGTTATGTTCCAGATGTGTAATTCCAAAAGCAATGACAATAAATGATACTGCTATACATTTTTGTATGAGATTTAAAAAAAAAAGTAAATATTATTTTCTTATACTCTATTTCACCTCGATATATCAATACCTAGGCAAATGTTAAAGTTGCCTATAAGATACATTTTAAAAAAACTGCCTGGAAATTCCTACATTTATCACAGGTGAGTTCCAAGGCTGTGATACGTAGCTATATGGTCTGACAGAGACAAAAGGGGAATGTAAAGTAGGTGGGATGTTGCACAGTACAAATTTTGAGCCTGCAATTCTACTGTCAGGAAGACAAAAATCTTGAAACTGATTTATAACAATACAAAGTCGTTAACTAGGAGTTCAAGCTATATATCCTATTAAACAGAAATAATTTAATCTGTCCTCTGTCCTGTTGCAGCCTTTTCTCTTGCTCCTAATTTATTTTCAAATACTGCTTTAAAAATATATCAATATCTGGACCTTAATTATGTGATCTTTTGGCAGAGGAGATTGTGATTTTCTTTCTGGATTTCTGTGACCTATAGGTGGCCATCATATTTGCACCAGTTAATTAAGCAAAGGTGCTGATTTCTAGTATTATTCTTGCTGGAAATAAACAAATAAACCCAGGTATCTACAATATATACATTTACTTCTCTCTACTGCTCATTTCTGAGGTTTCTTAAAGAGCACTCCTGACAGTAAATGTCTGGTTTAGGAGTTTAAAAAAACACCATGAAAACATTAAATAAGTTCTCAATTTTGCTTTTAATCAAGGGATACTCCATTCCCTTACCAATTACAGAGAATAATCTACAGACTAACTGATTTGCAGAGTGAGATCATTGTTTTGTCACTCAGGACTTGTAGGTAGGTGCAGTATGCGTCACCATAGCTGTGACTTACATCAGTGCAAAAGCATGAATTCACCACCTTCCATTACCCAAAGTATCAGCAGGGAGAATGAGAATTGCTGTCTGTAGACATGCAAATAAATAGTGGTAGATGCTTTTCCTCAAGTCTTCCACATCTGCAGCCACACATTTATAACAAAAGTTCCAAAACTCCAA
The DNA here is from genome assembly GCA_013397275.1 of Burhinus bistriatus. Classification (NCBI taxonomy): domain Eukaryota; kingdom Metazoa; phylum Chordata; class Aves; order Charadriiformes; family Burhinidae; genus Burhinus; species Burhinus bistriatus. Next base: position 26,025 of record VYXH01000388.1, read on the forward strand.
GGAACAATCTCAGATTTGCCACTGATTCACTATGCATCTTTGAACCAAACACTTCATCAAATAGCAAAAAAACCCATGTTTTTCTAATTGGAACATAAGAGAAGTACTGACAGTTGTAGAGATTTCAAAAGTATAAAAGCTTGTAATACAGATGATTCACAAACTGCTGTATTCTCCCACTCCACCAGTGCTAAAGTCTATACATTCTATTATTCCCTTCTCTTCTCTCTCAGGATTCTTTCCCATATCATGCAACACAACACGATCAACACAAGACAGCTACATCTCCAACAACATGATTGTGTTCTGGCCTAATGCTCAAGAACATGTGAATTATTTTAAGTAACTAAGGTCTAATTTCTCCCTCTGCATCTCCCTTGGATGGCTTACTCCAGCAGCATGATTTGGTTATGCTTTTGCAGCAACTTTGGACTCATTCTTACCCATCTTATGAAATCCTTGAATACTCAGACCTGTTTTATTCCATTTGAATCTCATATTTTTACTCAGTATCAACATTTCTCCACCTCCCATGATCTATTTCACGCTAATTAGAGCAAATCCCAAGCTACCTTGCTTTAAATGCAACATTTCTATGCTCCTGCATATTGGTCATTTTGGTTTCACTGGGTAGCCTTATGGCAGTTACAGTGGGTAATATTGTCTCAAGGGGACAAGTAACCAGTTTATATTTCCTCAATGTTAGTAGGCAATGCCAGAAGCAATGTGCTACAGGTTATTTCCCAGATACAAAGGCTGACAAATACAAATGATCTTTGCATGTTAGTATTTTTTAATATTAAGAATGAGATAGCCATTAGCACTTAAGTCCTCTGTTCCGAAAATATTACTGATTTTGCACTGTCATATCGTATATACTCTGTTACAATTTACCTACCTTCCACATATAATGGCATCTTTTTTCAGTCTCATAACCAGGGCAAGCTCTCTGCCTTTGGTATTTTCCTGTTCAACCACTCCCACACTTCCCACAAACAGAAACTTGAACTTAGAACTATTTTTAAATATGTTTTTCCAAGGACTTATCATCTTAAGACAGAGATGCTTTAAGAAGATATTTTCATCCAACCACCTTGCTGTGTGATAATCCTTGGTTTAAGCATGTTTGTTTACAGGGTATTTAAGTTAAAGGAAACTTCTTAAACAAAGGAGAAAATAAATGTAACCTGTAGCACGATTGCTTAGTTTAGTTACTTAAGATACACCTTCAGGTAATAGGGCAAGATTCCAGAACGCCAACAAACAAGTTCCTTCTTTTCTTGTGATAATATAGGAGACAGTACAGCCTTCAGAGAAAACTGAAATTTCAACTCAAACTCCTAGTTTTCACCATAAACTACCGTAAGTATCTTAAACTGTAGGCATTTAAATGGTATACGTCTCACTAATTTTTTGTTGCTGAACTTACAGCAGTAATCAAGTCCCAGACCAGAGTACGACTCCAAACATTACTCAGAGCCATTGTGCTAAAAAATAAGTTATACGGGTTTGTTGGCACCATACAACAGAGCTATAATGTAACTTCACTGCAGCCTTGAACTGTATTAAAAAATCAAAAAAAAAAAAAAAAAAAAAGATTACTTGTAACTTGACATTCCATTGGGACATGTTGCCTGAAAGTGTCCTCTACCCAGAGCCCTTAATCGACTCATAACTAAGGAACAGGAAAACAAACTGACCCTTATTTTTGTTGCAACATTATTAAAAAAAAAAAAAAAAAAGTAAACAGTAGCTACTTCAGCAGAGGGGAAAATAAAGAGCATGATGCAGAACACAGGTCATACATCTCAAAGCCCTTAAAGAGAGAGTTCTGTCCCTTGACAGTCTGCAAGTCCTCTTCTGGTGGACCACAGTGTGTTAAAATGACTGTAAGAAGGCATGCAAATTGCATCAAAGATCAAATACAAACAGAGCATTTTGTGTCAGGCATTTTAATGAAGGTGCTGAATAACCAAGAAATAGTGAACAAAACTATGGAAATTAAAATAAACAGGAGGTTTTGGTAAGTTGGGGGTGGGGAGGAAATAAAACAATTCACCAAAGCCAAAAAATAAGCCATTAAATCTAATTACAACCAGTAACAAGAATTCCATATGATCATCTTACCTACTTCACATATGCATTTATGCCTTTTAACTTAATGCAGCCCAAATCTCATTTTTGGATGCAGAGTCCCTGTTTACTGGGTCTACTGACAAATTAGATAGGTGGAAGAATGTTCTCTATGGTTCTCCTGCAATCAAGCAGAAGGACTTTCAACCTGCCTTTTTTTTTTTTACTTAAAAAATGGAGAAGATAATATAAAAAATTTCATTTCCATCAAATTCATTATCTTTGAATTTAGGATATATATTATCATCATGACAGATTAAAAATGGTGGTCCAGTCATCAGGATCTGTTATTCCCCTAGTCAGTGTGCTGATGTAATTGTCATTGTAAAGACTTTCCCAGCCACATATGTCATCAGTTTGACTGGAAAGACTCATAACCCTGATAAGCAACACCATAAAGTTATCCGAAGGCAAAGACTCTTGCAATACCCTTAAAATGTATTTGACAAGGATGTGAAAATTGCATTTCTGAAGCTGTTATATATAACTCTATATAAAGATGCCTACCAGAAGAACAAATACAAACTTAATTACCAGTGGATCTGCATGATATAAACACCGCTAGGGGCGAGGAGGGAAGTCTTTCTAGAAGATAAGGTATGCCAGAGTGACCAAACTGAAATACTGCATGTGCTTTCTTACTTTTTTGCCCCAAATATGTGTATGAAAGCACATCAATAATCCTTGAACTCTGAGTACAACTTAAGTACTGGGCAAAACTGGGCCCAATTCTTCCGCCTTTCCCTGCCTTACCCCTGCCACCTCCTCCCCAAATCCATCCTGTAGCCTTGCCTGTTCTTTGGCTACGTCTTCAATCTTACATCGCTTCTAAGTGTGAACACTGAGGCGCAGTGCCACATCAGTTTGACTAAGTTATTGCAGCCATAGTATTAGAGCAACTCCATTTCTACAAATTATCTGTTACTAAAAACCAGCTAGCAGCTTGGGATTCTGGCTCCAAACATATGGTTTCAGCATCAGTAACAGTTCAGATGAAAGATGACACAGCAGCATTTATGACCAAGGAATGGCCAGAAACATGGGCAAACCTCACCAATGCTCTTCAGATTTATATGTGTAAGAGCATTTTACGGCCATTTCTAAACATAGTCAATAATCTGAAGTTGTACTTTAACAAGCTAATGCTTTCCCATCTACTGATTTGCTTTGCCTTTACTGCAGTCAGTCTTTTAGCTGTTTTAAGCCAAATTTTCCAGCCTTTGATGAAGAAAAAGTCTGATGAGGACGTGCTAGGCTGTGCTACTTTATCACTTCAGAAGGATCATCTTTTAAAATCTTTTTTTGAATGTAGGGGATGCACTAAGTCACTGGAGTGCTTGCAGTCCACATATTCCCTTTACTCGACTCTAAAAGAATAGGCATATTCTCCCTCTATTGACAAAAACTTCAAGGAAATAGAACTTTCATCTCAATCAAAAGAACAGGATGTGCCCCTATACGTATACACAAACACGTAGGACAACAACAAGGACCCAGTATACAAACAAAGCTTGTTGTGGAACACTCAAGAAGTCAAACTAACAATTTCCAAGGTTATCTTTGTCATGAAGACATCCTTATTTATTTGAAACCAGCATGTGTTTCAGTTGCCAGTGTAATCAACCACATTTATTGGCAAGCACGTTCAGTGGCAGGTTTTGAAGGCAAGCCCGATAGGATATAAGGTACAAAACTAAGGTTCAATTGCTTACATTCCACTCTTTAGTGAGACTGAAAAAAAAAAAATATTCCATTAACAGCAATCTTAAGTATTTTCTGCTTACTTCTTAGCAAGTTTGATATTTGAGAATATTTTCAGATTTGCAAACCTGTTGCACCCACAACTCACACATGCCCCCCAAGGAATACAGCTATTTCAAGACCAAGGGACCCAAAACAGTGAAAAGTAGATGTCAATCATTAATGGATACACAAATTGAAGATAAAGTATAGTTCTTATGCTCTTGTGTTTAACTTACTTTCAAACCATAGGAGATTAATCATATGAAAAATTGGTAACTGCCCTTTTGAGAAATTGTACTGTGTTCTGAAGGAGTAACTGGGTGACTGCATGCATGTTTTAGAGCTTTTCAGTAATTACTTGCATTCTCTTAGATACAAGAAAGTCTTGCCACCTCACATCATAAGCATTAATGGTGGCCTTAGAACTTGCTTTTAATCACAGGCTTGTCAAGCCATACTAAATTAACGTGGGTCAACAGATGTGTTAGGCTATACTAAAACAGATTTTCAGGTCACTTCTCTGAAGCCTTGTTTAGCACTCCTGGTTCTGTTCACATGCCCCAGGCTGAACCTTCCCTGCGGCAGTGTCAGTGGTGCCAAGCAGCTCTGAAACATTCCTAAAGAATGTTACCTTGAAGAAATTGCCTGACTTTTGCTGTGGGGAGACACACTGCAAGTTAGGCAATGAAGAGGAATTCCTGTAACAAAATTAATAGATGTTGCATTTTTCCCACCCCAAAGTAATCTTTTCCAATAAATTACTTGCAAGCTTGCCTGATCACAAGTCTCAGTACATTACTGTAACTTCTAATGACTGCCAGGCTTTCTCTTGATGTGAATCAACAAACACCAAATTCAGATATTAAGGCATTAAGGGGAAAAATAAGAAGTGGTATGGGAAATCCACACTAGGGTAGAATATAAATATTCTTTCTCACGACTGATCTCTGTAGCATTTCAGGTTTTGTTTTTCAGCTAATCCTCCTCCAGACAGTCAGATTTAAATCTGTGGAAGACATGGCCGCATGGTTCAACTCCATGACTTACATTATGCAAAAATCTATTTAGGGACTTGAAACATGCGTAAGGGAGCAGAGATACCACAGCAGTATCGTTTGAAGCTGTTCAAATGTAACAAAATTGTTTGCATGTTGACAGGTTACTGAATTGATCCTTCGAAGTTATTACAAATGCATCCTTTTGGATACTATAGATAAATATTATGCTTGCTTACAAAAAAACAGTAAACCTTTAGAATTGGGGTTTAAGAAGAAATGCACCTATAAAACACTACTATTTCAGAAGACTGCCCTGAAACCTCTGAAAACAGCGAAAAGATACTACTGCACTGTTTAGCATTTACGCCTGAACCGCCCTTTCAAAGACACACATTTGACTTAACCAGAAGATCTCAAGTAAAAATCCCATAATCTTCTAGTCCTGAACATTTTACTTCTAACTGAAATTTTCTACTTTTGATCATACTCCAAGGAAAACATTCGTATGGAGATTAAGGATAATACTTTCTTCCCTATAATTAAAAATAATTGAACTTAGATATTTTCTAAAACATACAGAAACTTTCTCTTAATTATTCCTCCAGTAAAGCTTGCACAACAGCTAGCGTAGAAAACAGAATTAAATTCACTTTCTATTCAATAAGAAACAGTACTGAATTGTATCCCACTGTGGCACACAAAGTACATTTGCATAAATTTTATGAAGACTTCAAATGACAATGTAAGAATAGATGACAGTAGTCCAAAAAAGGCTTAGAAAATCTTCAAGCTGCAATATTAGTGATAGGGATCCACCTCTATGAAAAATCAGACATTAAAAAAAATAATATGTATTTTCATGCTAAATTATTAGAGTTCTGTTGTTCTCTTTTACTGTAGAGTTAACTGCTTCAGTTACTATCAGTTTCACTTCCCAGGCAATGGAAAGCAAGGGAAAATGGAGAAAGGTTTTTCAGTGTGGCTAACCTAAAAGCCTAAAGTAGCTTACTCGTGCCAGAACTCTGATTCATTAGATAGTCTATCTCATAAGCTGAAGTGTGTGTTTCCTACTGAGAATCCAGAAATGGAACAGCAGATTCACTTCTGTTTCCAAAAAGATTTAAAAGTTGATTAGTTTGCATCAAATAAGGAATTACGATAAAATAAGAATTTGAGTTATTCCTCTCTTCCTCCCCAAAGTAAGAGTAGAGTCCTCTCCATATGCCATATTCCTCATTGTTCTAAATTCTGGACCGCACACCACAAATCTACCACAAAAATGGGCTTGGGCCACAAATAACTGTATGTGGAAAAAACACTATAGTGAAAAAGCTGAGGGAAGAGCGTTAACCATACCCATCTGAAGATAAATTAAAAACTTTAGGTTATGATTAAGTCCTACAGAAACTGGATTAAATGGTGGAGTGCAGCACTGACACCACCTAGCTTGTACATTTCTTCAGAACACCTACCACTTCCAATTCATTGCTACCTTTACTTTTGTGCAGAGGGAAGTAGCTCTGATCTCCAAAAGTACTTTTCATGTATACATATAACTGCTAACATTGATTGTTGTTACACTTTGATTACAGTGAAACAAGAAAAAAAGATACTGGAGTTAACTCCCTGTGTTGCAAGAGGGGGAAAAAAAAAACTGAAAACACCCCCCTGAACATAAAAACCATGAGAGATCGCCTCCAAGAGCTTAAACTGAGAGCTAAGGAACTACAGATAGCTGGAGAAAACAGCGGTGCAACTGTACAAGAAGAGGAGCAGGAGGAGTTTGAACAGCAGGCTATTATTTATGAAAAAGAGCCCATAACTGAAAGGCACTTGCATGAAATCCAGAAGCTTCAGAATGAAATTAATAATTTGGTGGAGGAAGTTCATAAATTCAGTCAACAACAAAAAAGCCTACTATCTTCAATGAGAAGATTCAGTGTTCTGAAAAAGGAATCTAACATAGCAAGAGAAATAAAAATTCAAGCAGAGCACATACAAAAATGTTTGGATGAACTGTCAAAAACAGTGAAAAAAACCGAAAATGAACATGGACCATCACGTGCCACAGTAAGAATCCTAGCTTCCCAGCACGCTTTCTTATCCCAGCGTTACCTAAATGCTATGTTTGCATACAACGATGCTATAACTGCTAAGCAAGAGAAATGCAGAAGATTTATTGTCCGTCAGCTCGAAGTAGCTGGTAAAGAGGTATCTGAGGAAGAGGTCAATGACATGCTCCAACAAGGAAAATGGGAGATTTTCAATGAAAATCTACTCACTGAAGTCAAAATTACTAAAGCTCAGCTTTCAGAGATTGAACAGAGGCACAAAGAACTAGTCAACCTGGAGAATCAGATCAAAGACTTACAGGAACTTTTTATCCAGATATCAGTTCTGGTGGAGGAGCAAGGGGAGATGATCAACAACATTGAAATCAGCATGAACAACACTCAAGAATACACTCAAGTATCTAAAGAAAAATTTGGACTTGCAGTCAAGTATCGAAAAAGAAACCCTTGCAAAGCAATATGCTGCTGGTGTTGTCCATGCTGCAAATGACAAAAGAAATAAACTGTTTGCAATACCAATGGTTCCTACTTAGTAAACTGAACTTGTAAAGCAGTTTCAGGATCCCTCAATTGCTTCCTTTTTCTTCCCATTTCCCCTTCCGCAGAGCTCTCAGGAAAAACTGCGTCTGTTTTTCCAAAGAGAGTTAGAAGAATGCAAAGAATTTTATGGTTTTCACAGAAACACATGAACTAGTGGAAAGGATCAAAGCACACAAGTGACACTTTTTTGTTCTTCCACTCAAACTAACACAATGTGGCAACAAACTACCTGTGGTTTTGGGAAGCATTGAAAATACTGTTAATCTCAAAGACAGAATTCATAAGAATGGTTTAGTTACCTTTTATAAAATAATAATTAGTATTTTCAATTGCCTTGTGTTTTTTTAGTGCTCGTATTTACTTGGTTCAAATTCTAAGGTTTTTTTTCCAGGAATCTGAAATTCTACAAAAAGAATCTACACATAAAGCAGACATCGTTAGTAACAATCCAGAATGTGATGCCTAAACCAAACAAGAAGTCAGAAAACAGTTATCATCATATTGCCTCTATAGGAAAAGTTACTTACAGGCTTACCTATTTAACACTCATGTTATAGTAGGACAGCGTACTCTCTCTTATGGAATGCAAAACAGACATTGGGTTATTTATTTTAATAACACCATGCTGTATTTCTTACAGATGGGTGTTGAACTGATATTTTCTGAACACATTAAATATAGCCAACAGCAGAAGATCACCAAACCTACAGTCATTTGTTAGCAGCCTGCTGAGAAGCCAAGCATTAATAAACTGACATAGAGATATTTACATTATTCCACTACATAGGCAGACCCCTACCAGGTAAGGATAGAGGAATATGATACCTTATTATACAGTGATAAGACACGTTCTCACTGCTGCCTAGCCTATCTAAATATGCAGTTGCCACTACAGTCTCACTTTCACTAGTACAAAAATGACGGAAAAAATATAATAAAAAAAAATAGAACACCATCCTTATAAAAAAAATATATATAATCTAGAACCAGAGAATGATTTAGGTTGGGGCACATCCAGACAAACCTCTTGCTCAAACTCTTGCTCAGATCAAGACAGGAAATTCTCTGGTTGCAGATCTTGTCCACCACTTCTCATCCTACCACCACACCTTTGAGAAGAGGCTTGTTGTGTTATCTTCACACCTTACTAGTAGGCAGCAGGAAGATCTCTCCCTTAGTTTCTTCATCTTAAGTCCAAACAAACGCAGCTCTCTGACTCTCCTCATATGTTACACACTCCAATACCTCAGCAGCGTGGACTCACTATAGTATAATCAACATTTGTCTTCACAGTCTTCTTGTAGTGGGAAGTCCAGAACCGGACATGGTATAGGACATGCATGTATTTATACTACTACAGGAGAGGCCAGAAGTAGTTGAGGGTTTCCAGAACTCTAAACGGCTCCATGAAATTATGCGAATTGTAGAAGCCTAGGATCCTCATGCAGGTATGCCAGGAAGATGTCTAAAGTAGTAAATACGAATACCTCCTCTGAGTACCTAAAACAGAGCAGCTAGCCATTGACTCAACCTGTCCCTGAAGATAACTTAGACGTTCTTTAGGAAACAGCTGAATTAGCATGACAGGAAGGATACTACTGCTTTATTTTGCAGCAGCAGTTATTTCTGAAGTGGAAGCAAGCAGACGCAGGGTGCTTTTGCTTTCCATAGTCGCAGTGGTTGGTTTCTGCCCTGTACCCAACCCCTTTTGGAAATGCATGAGAATTAGTGCTCTAATACAATTTAACAGAAAATAAAAATGCAACTGAGATAAAAAAGTTACTTCCAAAGGAAAAGAAAACACACCAAAACCAAACACCAAACCAGGAACATATTTCTGAACTCCTTTATGCTGTGCAAAGACACAATCAATACCACTGTATCTGGATACAGTCAGAGAAGTCAGAGCAAATTGCACTGCAATTGTGCAAGACATTAAGTGAGTTAGATGCCTTTGATTTTTTTTTTTCCAACTAGATGCAATTAAACTACCATCAAAAGGGATTACCAAATTATTTTCACATTGCGACATTTATAAATAGTTGGATTCCTTTCATCCCAGCTTAATTTGCAATTGAAATTAACTGTTATCAAAGTACAATCAGAGGTCTGAACCTTAAAGTGAAAAAGATCATCTACACAGCAGTGACAAAAATGAAATTAGATAATGACACCACTGATACTATTCCATTAAATAATCTCCCTTAACTGTTACATATATGAAAGCTACCTTTACATTCCAATGACAGAGTAGAAACTAGCCAACAGGCAATACAGGAAAAAAGTTGCTATGGTAAACATGCTCTTTCATACATATATGCATGTATATAAACCTATATAATATACACAGAAATATGCACTATGTAGAAACACCACCCGATCTTCTTTTCCTGTTTTTACTCTTAGAAAAAAACAAAGGTACATAACAGATAGCCTTTCCTTCTCTCCTGGGCCCTTGAAAAGAAAGACATTACAGTATATCTGTGAAGAACTATTGCAGTCAGCGTTGACAGAAGAGAAAACCAAAATACAACAAACGCTACAGCATCCCCCGTGCAGGAGTGTTCACACAAGCATCCTTATCTGAGAGAGAAATGTGTTGCTGGGCTAGCCCTTCCTCTTCACACAACAGATATGTTTCTTTGAAGTAAACATGGTCTTGTTAAAAAAGAGCTGTACTTTAAATCCTGGAAGAAAACTTGAGTTTCACTAATACTCAGTAAGACAGCTGCCTATCCATACATAAGTACATAAGTCAAGTAGTTTTCAGCTGTGTATTGGTTAGAAAATGGCATAACAGATATATAAAATGCTGCAGAAGAACTGAGAAAAAAACAAAGACTTGTGGAAAGCTTTTTCTTAACACAGGGTGCTATTAACTGAAAGTAGTATTAACTACAACTTACATTGACATCATGAGAATTTGATATTGAGCATTCAGAATGATTAACAGCAGAAATTTTGCAGTAATCATTAAAATAACTTTCCAGTGTTTTTTCTAGTTACATAGTTATGCGGAAGAGCAAACAAATTAAAGCAGAGCTGCTAGTGTTCCAATAAGAAATTTGAAATGTTAATAGCTACAATCCCTCATCACCAAAATAACAGGTAGAAAGCAGCTTTCTGCTAAAAAAAATATACCTACCCACCAGTCTCTCTGGTATAAAAAAATAAGCCACAGCATATGGACTTGTACTTCCTCTTGCATGTGTTTCATGTCAAAGTGAAAAAAAAACAAAACAAAACAACACCCAACCAAAGAAAACAATAAACAAACCCCAAAATAACCCCAAACAAAACCAGTATTTGCCTACATAATATGAAGTCTAATTGTTCCTGCTTAATAAAAGGAAGGGCAAAAAAAAATTTGAATAGAAGAAAATTTAAACTTGCATAGAATTGACCTGCAAGAACTCTTACTTTCTACAACTCGATTTTCCCATACATAAGACTGATTAACTACTTAAGCACTTGAGTGTTAAATGAGGCCTACGTGAGCAAAGCAAACATAAATTAAGTAGTGACACTGAACAGTAAAAAAAATGCCAAATATAGAGTTGAACATCTTCAAGTAATTTGTACTGAGTCAGTAACAGACAATACCATCAGCCCTTTAGGAAAAGTGTCTTAAAATGATACGGTGGCAGGGATAGAAAATAAGATGCCACAGTACGAATTCAATTTGAAGAAAGTATCACACTGCACAATATCAGACCTCTTATATCCCCATATTACTGTAACATAGAGCATCTTGTACCAATCCTATGCTCACATTGCACAATTCAGCCTGTTCTCTTTCCAGGTTACAGGGCCTCCACTTCTCCCTAAGTAGTGCTTAGGCTTACTATCCATTCCTTTCCCAGGTAGGATGAGGAGCAAAAGCTGTCTTCCCCTTTACTTTTCTTCTCTCATCGGTGCATCTTCTTACCCCTGGCAAAAAGCAGAGTTGCCACATGCATACACGTACTATGGGGTTAGGGCATACCATAATACAATAGATTGGGATGCTAGAAAAGATGCCAAAAGAAAGAGTGGGCCAGTGACTCCAACTCTACTTTGCTCCGCAATGAAGACGGCATCTAAAACTTTAGTAATGGATCTTGTTCTTCATTGTGAAATGAGACCCATCTACCCATGATAATTCACAGTGGTATCTTGCTAGCACTACTCACAGTATAAAGTTGATTACAAACAAAAGGCATCTAAGATGACATGCAGTGACATCAATTGACATTAACTCCCAGTGCTTTTCAGAAAGGACTGTTGCTTGTTTTGGCAGATGTAAAACAAAATAGGAAAAATATTCTGGGGAAATGTTCTGTTATTCAAAGAAATAACAGAAACAGCATATTTACTGGGAAAAGCTAGCATTCAAAAAAAAAAAAACCCAGATTTTTAACTTTAAGAAAAAAGGTGACTTTTTCCAGGATAAAACATACGTTTTTCAAGGACTTGCTCTTCTACTGGAAAGATTTTAAAGTATTTTGTTGTGCACAATTTTCCACATACTTCATGAAAGAACTGAGGGCCTCATTTGTACATCTCCCCATACATTATGATTAAAACACTTACTGCACGCATCACAGTCCTAGCTGGACAACATAACCAAAACTGTTCTGCCACCTCTCCTCCCCCTCTTCTTCCAAATACACACATTAAGTTAGTTGCTTACCTGGGTGATAAATTATAACTACACTGTCTTTGTGGACTGTGCCAGAAAGCAAACTCTGGCCTCTAGATAAACTGGTGTGGACTGGCATCCATGTACGCTGTCTGGAGTGAAGAGCTTTTGCAGGTTCCCTTCTGAAGAGGACTGGTCACATCCACGCTACAGCACTTGACCCCAATCTCTTGTTGGGCTGCATGTGACACCCCTCTGGCCTTAAGACTTACATATATAAAATTATTTTATTTTTAATTCAACATGTCAAAAATAATGATCAGTGAAATGCATCTCATGAAAGAATTTTTCATGCTGGTATCATACGCTTAAAGTTTTGGGATATAGCATGAGGGGATGTAGCGTGCAAGACCTGCTGACGCAGTGTTGGAGACCTGTCCTGATTAGCAGGAGCTGAAGTTGATATGGTCTACCCCTTAACTAGCTAATCAAACTACAGTGTTATAGACACGTCCTCTGAGGAAGAGGGAGGACACAAAACTGTTTCTCTCCAAGAAGAAATAAGTGAACCAGCTACCACATACACAGTATGGCTCATTGTGTTGACAGCACCCAAAGAACAACAGAAAAAAAAAAGGGGGGGGGGGGGGGCAAGGGGGGG
>VYXH01000388.1:40418-53429 GCA_013397275.1 Burhinus bistriatus
AAAAAAAGGCATAACAAGCATGTTATTTCAAAGACAAGCAGATGCTAGGTACACCAACAACACACCTGATACTGCATATATAGCAACTTCTGCTGCTGCCTTCAAAATCTAGAATGGACTTGCATCCAGTCTTATAGCATACTTACATATATACCTCATTGTACAAGACACTGCATATAGCACAAGTTAGTGTAAATAACATTAGACTAAAATTCAGTGCTGACTACTGAAATTTTGGTACATTGGTTCAATCTATGCTTAAAAAGAAACATGAATACCTGGCATTAACATTTTAATTGTTTCATTCTGATCAAGTCACCAACACTTCTTTCATCATTCTTCAGCATACACACACTTTGAAGTTATAGCTCACTCCTTTTCATTCCTTTAGAGTTTAGGTTCTTTCATTAGTTTTTAAGATGATAATTGGTAATTAATAAAAGATTAATAAGTAAGTGTTTTGTATTTAAGCATACAAATAACATAGTAGAGAAATCTGTGCACCTACAGACAGCACAGAATAAGCAAATTACATCTGTTTTTCTGTTTCTCCTTGTTTATTTCATGTGCTGGAGGAAAGCAGTACTCCAGACCAGAGACACACTTGTGGAGTGTGGAGATCACAGAGAAGGAGTCTTTCTTCTGGCATGAAATTACAACAATATTCTCTGAAAAGAGAAATAGATTGTGTTCTGCACTGCAAGAGCATGAGGAGAAGGGAATTACTTAAAGTAAACTTCAGCTTTCCTGGATTTAATACTCAGAGGTCATTGTATTGTTTTCAGTAAATACTGGCCTTCACACATACACGCACGGACTAAAATGCACTAATTAGAAACTTAGCAAGACATTAGGGAACTTATTGCTATGTGGATATCAAATATCTCACTATTAAAAAACAAATCAAAACATTGTTAGAAGAAGAAAATATTAGAAAAGGCTAACTTTCACCACGAATTTGGAAATCTGCTGTTTCCTTTATTCTGTTCTTGATACATTTTCATTTTTCAGTTTTAGGGACTTAAGGGAAAATATATTATGCCACAGAACTCTTATTTGGCAAGTATGAGTGATTGGGGTTTGCATCTCCAACCAAAGGCATCTTCAGGGAAGGGAATGTGCAGAGGACCAGTTTAATCTCATTTGCTAAGCACTCGATTTCCATATCACAAACACTAGTGCTTACCGAGCAAGCCCTCCTGCTTCACCACATAAGAAGTGCTTCAAATACTGGAACAAATTCTAGGGTTTACGTGACTTGAACATGCCAAGAGTAGCATAGCTATGCCATGAACAGAGACACCAAACAGAAAACAAAGACAATACACGAAGAATTCGTAACTCAAGATGCAGGCTTGTACAGGGAGCACAAAACAAAGAACTACTGGATCCCTCCACAGAACTGGGACACTGCAAGAGCAAATTCTCTTCAAAGGCTTGAGGCTCAATCAATTAGAAGGCAATAACATCAACAAACTTAGTTTAGTCACCATTAGACTCAGTTAATACACCCTGCCTTCTGATTAGGTACTACTGACATGGATCAAAAAGCAGGATCAAGTCCCAGGAAAGTGAGCAGGCTTTCTGCAGGTACAGCCACATGAACTCTATTACAAGATCAGGGTATAGAAATTCCTATGAAAAAAAAACCCTGAAGTTGTGTTTATTGAGAAACACTGCACAGTTGTCAACTGTCACAGTGGCATTTTCAGAACAGATTTGAGTTAAACTAGATGCATTAAGTTGGTTTTACTGCCTTCCCTGTACTAGTAACATTCAGATAGCAACGGAAGTTAAAAACTAATCTATTTTTCAACATACACTATTAGCCTGCTGAACTACACTCCACTTGATCAAAACAGATTAGCCAGTTTCCCCCTCAAACCACCAGATCATCACTACTTCTTAAAAGCAAGAGGTCTCTCCTCTTAGGTTTACAGATTCTTTACATCACAGAAATGTTGCGCAATTACTGCGTTATGGAGGTCTTATGCCCACCAGGCAAAGATATTGTCCTGATAAACCATTTTAAACTTTCATAGTTTATTTTGTAACTTCAAAAGAGTATTTGTTCTCAAAGACCTTTTGTGCAGCTGAATTTAATAAAATATGTTATTTCCAATATTTTACTAACCTAGTTCTTAAGCAGAAAAGTTTGTGAATCTATTCGTTCTGTGAAAAAATGCCTCTAGACCTTTTGAAAATTTAACTTTTTTTTTTTAATTAAAACACATGCACTGAAACAAAAGCGCATGCCAAATACTATTAAAGCAAGCCTTCTTTAATGAGATTTTGCTGATCATGTATCAGCAGCACCACCATGTGTTAAGTGAACAAGATATTTATTGCTGAGAGATTACTGGTATTGCAGAATATAATGAACTATATACAATTTAAATAACTGATGTAGACCTAAATAGTAACAATATTTTTATGCCATGTTACCATGCCAAACTTGCAAAGCCTTTAACCTATCACACCATTTCAAGTAATATTAGAATTTTAAAGTTTAAAAAAACAACCCTAACAGTATTTTTCCACTGCTAATGAAAGAGAAGAGAAGAGAAATAAATATCCCTGAGAAGGACTAAATAAGATGTAATGTCAGATGCACTGAATGGATTCAGTATATCACCATGTAGGAGGAAGGGAGGACAGGAGGAAAGAAAAGGCTTTGTTCACTAGTATGATACTAAGATCAGCATAAATAAAATACTTCAGAAATACTGTAAAACTAATAGTAATATGTTTAGTGCTAAAGTTACAGTAGTATTAGTGTACTTTATACTATACATAAATACTTCTTTAGAAGGTATATTGAAGGTCAATATTTACAAAATTACAGATTATTAGGAGAACATTTATTAACATTACTTACACTAACACAGGTTTTCCTGATATCTTAGGGCTGTTTAAAACTTCTATCATGGCTTGCTTTGTTTCTTCCATTCTTGCAATGTCACTGGAATCCACAACAAATATTACACCATAGGACTCTGCGTAGTAATTTCTCCAGATATTTCGAATTCGTTTTCCACCGCCTAAATCAAAGATGGTGACTTCAAAGCGTCCCTGTTTAAGGTCAATCTTGGAAAATCCAACAGTTGGAGCCACGTCTTCAGGAGACTCTGTCAGAGTTCAAAGAAGAAAGCCTTGAGTAAAAAGTATCTTTGGTTATTTAAGGAGGATTTTTACATTGTGATTTGTGTAGCAAAATTCATATCTTAACAACATGGGGCAAACCCTCCCTGTTAAGTGACACCATATTGCTAACCACATGTTTTTTACATTAAGATTTTCCCTCTCCTCAGGTAATTTCAAACTAACCCACTAGCCTCTCAACTAGTTACTTTACATTAATTTAGATAGAAGCACCAAAAGGGGAAAAAAAAGATCAAAAAATGCAAATTTTCATATTTAGCAGTTAAATTGCACTGATGTTCAGTGTACTGCAGTTTTTACCTTCCCCCTCACCACCAATGCTCCCATCTGAACAGTTATACAGCATTTGTATTGTGTTAATCCAAGTTTGAGAAGGAAAAAACCAAAACAGTTAAAGCATTATGACCTGAGAAGCCTTGTGCTCTGCCAAATTTATTCTTTATCCCTCATGGTTGCCAAAACCGCTTCAAAAGTTCAAACCAAGCGCTGAGATGAAGTGACTGAAACCATGTTCTTCTGAGATGTAAACTACTTGATTCCCTTTATTCAAGATCAGGTTTCGGCCTTTGTTTGTTTATTTTTATTCTCTGGTTTTCAGTTTGCCATGCAATAAGCCAAAAAACTATAGCTTTATATGTAATACTTTTGATTGCTGTCTCCCTTTCCAGAAGGCAAAGAAAGTCTGTACTTGCCTCACACCACTAAGTTGTCTCTGCAGGGGTGAGTTAATTGGATCTCTGCAACTATTTTATGTATCTGGGTAGCACGAGGCAGGAAAAACAGACATAAAATTCAGCTTGTTGAGAGGAATAAACAAAGGCATGGTCAAAAACACTGAGCTCTGAAGAGCAGTGCAGAAACTAAAGCACCACCAGCCTTCTGCTACCACTTTCCTTTTTTGAGAGAATCCTTCACATGCAGCCGAGATGGGGATTCAGAATGGTCCCCTTGGCCAGAACAGCGTAAGCCAGGACTCCAGCAAGAGAAGGGTCCAGGACCCCCATTTGTGAAAAACTACAGCTTCAAAACTCAGCAGACTTTATTTTGAAGAACATTTTGCACTGTGAGCCATAAGTATGTGCTCTTACAAGAGAGAAGAACATGAACATGAGGTTTGATTGAGGGTGAAAGTTATTGATGGTGCTGAATGTAAGGAGATATTGCTGAAACATCTGCTCTTATTTTTATTATTGGAGTCCTCGCTGTAACAGTCTTCAATGTAAAAACAGGGACTGCCATACAAGCTGCAGATTCATTTTGGCAAACAGGACTTTGGTGACCATGCTCATTTGCCCATGTTTTAGAGTTCTCAGAACTGGAATATACTTGGTTTCTGCTAAAACCCAGCAATCATAACTGCAGTCTCCTCCTATAGGCTGTATGACTGCTGCACAGCCAAAAATACTGGTTTTATCAACCATGAAGACTAACTGAAGGTTATAATCTCTGCAAGCCCTGTTAAGGAAAAAAAAAAAAGCTTTCTAAGGTAAGCACCAGTCAAGCCCTGGGAAACAGCCACAGAAGTCAGAATTATCTTTTCCTGCAGTTTCTCTTTAGAAATACCCATCTTTATCCCACTCTTTTTTTTTTACCAGACAAAAAAAGGACTTTTAGAAATAACTGTCACATTTAGCTGATAAAGGCATTAAAGTTGATTTTGAAACAGAATGGAAAGCTAAATAATGAAGCACCCATGTTCTCAGGGCAAAGATTCAGGAATAGAAATGAGAGCATATTCATAACTTTATTCACATATTGGCAAGTCTGTGAACTTACATAACATGTATAAACAGAAAGTCAAGGTGGAGTCTCCAAGTCTGCCAAAACACAACTAAGTACACTCTTGTTACTCCACAAGATGAAAGTTATTTAGAAGGACAATCCCACAATGGGGGAAAAACAAAACAAAACAAAACAAAACACAGAGAATTTTTGTTTTCATAAGCACAAGTTCTATCTCTAATTATATCCTGCTTGCATGTGTCATTGGATGATGCAAAGTACTGTCCAAAATCAAGTGGTCTCTTACTGAAGTAAGTGCCTAGAAAATTGCTAGTGCTTTTCTAGCAATAAATAATGATATAAAATATGTATCACTAGAACCATCCTTTATGTTATATACATACACATGCAATTTCCTTCTTTTAGACCTTTTCCTCATTATACACACTTACAACACTGATTTTAATATAAAGTTTACTGACATATGTGCTTTACTGAATGGTCACCTGAAAGTAAGTTCAGCACACACATACAGGTGTAAAAAATAAAAATAAAAATCAGGTCCATTGACTTCTCTAACATATACCAAGATGTTAAACACATCATTAAGCAGAATATTTTGTATCATTGAATTAACGCAAAGTAATTATTAATTAGAATGTGGTCTACAGCCTTCAGAGTTTTTGTCCTACACTTTCCTTCACTTAAAGCAACAGATGTAGACAGACAGCTTGCTTGTAGTTACAACGTTCCTTCAGATATTTATTAAACAATTTGAAAAACTTTCCTCTTGTCCAAAAATATGCTATGATGCTCATGAAAATTAAACAGAACCCAGAACAAATGTTATTGCAATTTAGCATTTTGCAGAGTCAACAATACAGTGGTCAGCTCAAAGCACATAAGCACCAAGGTTGTCTGAGCATTTGATCTTAGTGTTTCCCAGATAATTAAACACCTCTATGGACTAATTTTTTCTGTCTCAGTGGACCAAGGGGTCTTACGCTGCATGGTCCCATGTCTTAAGAGGCAGCTCTCTCCATACTATCTACCTTGCCTGTACACCATACTACACTACCTTTGAAAAAGATGTAGCAGAATGGTAGCAACTTTCTTGAACTACCACTGATTTGGTCTACTTTAGCTCAATATGAGGTTAAGTGCAGCGGCCAATAAGCAAATGTGGAGCTTGCTCTGCTACTTCTCCTGAGCATAAGGCACATGACTGGGAGCACCTACTTTTTAAGTCACCCTAGTATGACTCGCCATATATCAAAACCCAAGATCTTTATGTTTCAAAGGTAAGACCCCTTAATTTTTCTCTCATTTGCAGGTCTTCACACAATGGGACCTGTGACTTTGGCAAGCACACGTGTACCACTTTTGGTGGTAAAATCACCAAAATTTTCTTTCAACAATACGGGAGGGAGAGATAAATTATTGAGATGAAGCAATATTTTTTAGATTAAAATGATGAAAAATTAGTAATCATACTATCTCTTTCGATGCTCCATTTAGATGATAGACAAATTAATTGCTTACCTCCTTGAATTCCTCGGACTGTAGCAGTTTTACCAGCGTTATCAAGACCCACCATTATTAGTGTCACCTTCCTCCATGAGGAGAAAAAAAAAACAACAATCAAATCTTTTTTTCCTCTAGCTAGACATCACTTATTTTATTAAGTTTCTTAATACATGCGTAGCAACTTCACCATAAAGTAGTAGAAAGAATAGGTATCAAAATACCAAGTAGCAGTCATTGTTACAATTGTGTACCTTGTGTTCAGTATGTCAAACCATCTGATTAGATAGAACAGCAGAACAAGGTATGAAATGAGAAGTTTAATATTGTGCTGTAAGCTTCACATGAGACAATGATTTTGCCTTCAACTTGTATTTGCCTGCTGAAATTTAATTTCACGGTATTGTAAATTTTATCCTTTTTTTTGGTGTGGTCACGGCCTCTTTAACAATTTCTGTAATTTCATTTCCATTCCCCTGTGTTGTGCCTATACTAGAAATTTATTTCTGTCTCAACCAGTGCATCTGAACAACACTATACAGTATACAACACTTGTGTAGACAACATCAGATGCTGCAAATAAGTGGCACTGGTACTCATCGTGCCTTTGTTTCAAGCAGGAGCAAACTAGACTGCAAATATGCAAACCAGTGGTGTTGAGCATGTACAATATATTAGCAAACTGGTATATAGGTTAGAATTTATACCAGAACAGGATTTTAAGCAAAGCAATAGGAAAAACATATCTATGTGTATACCTCAACTGTTCTTCCTATTCACAAAGACTCAGAGGAGTCAAAGGAATTTGCTCAATTTTATGCCCCTTTAAGTGAAGGAATACTAAAAACATTGTTATTTCCAGTCTTAAAACTATAATAGCATCATATATGAAGTATAATTTATGCAAGTTGTTTCAGAAGAGCCAAAAAGCTCTGAGAAAAGAACCTAAAAATGAACAGTAGGATCATAGTAAATCATACTTTAAAAGTAAGCTAAAACCAGAACAGCCATGAACATTTATAAACTCACAATTGTCTATAATACATTGGTAGCATCAGAAAGCTATTCAATCCAATATAGTTCTTTGAACAGCAGCACCTTCTGTAAAACCTAAACTATGTAGCACTGAAGAAAAGAGCAAATCCTCTTTCATGAGTGTGAAGTATAAATAATTGTGGTGTACCCTTTATTTCCCTTCCCCATAGTTTGTAAATAGTTTGAAAGAAACTATGCACTATCTGTGCATCTCTGCTAATTGGAGGGAAAAGGATGCAGGATGTCAAAGTAAAAGTAACAGAAACAAACAAGAACAGTAGAATTCCATAAGAGAGAACGGATCATCAGGCTACCCACAAAATGCAGTACTAAGATACTTAGATAATAGTAAGAAACACTGGGGCTACAGTCTACTATTGACAACAGAGTGCTTTAACATATTACACTTCAGAATCTCAAAATGCAGAAACTAAATCAGTAAGACAAAAAACAAACTTTACATAAACATTCTAGCATCACCCCACAATGTTCAACCTGAAGAAACAGTACGTGAAGGACAATATTCTGAACTTTATACTTTCCTGAAGTCAGAAACAAAGCACCTGAATCAGAGGTGATTAACATTTCATTTTTAAGTTCAGAAGATATATTGATTCTCTGTCAGAGAAAAAAATGATGGTTTTTGTCTCAGAATTAAAAAATACAAAACAATGTTATATAACAAATAAAGTAAAACTTAGGCAAGAGGACATGAGATACAGTTTGGGACAGTCAGCACAGAAATGTAAAATACTTTCACATGTTTACCTGATAGGTTCCTGCCACCGTTTTAACCAGCTGCAGCAATTGGCCATTAGATTGAACATCCCTCTTCACTAGCCATCCAGAGCCATGAAAGCTACAGAAAAAATGTGGACAGGCCAGAACAACCCAAGAAGACCCAGAGAGAAACTGCAGAGGCCCAGATGTTGTCTTGTTACTGCTAGCAAGGAAAAAGACAAAAAAGGAAAAAGACAAAAAAAAAAAAAAAAAAGAAATACATAGTTAAAAATAAGAAATGCGTAGTTAGCCCCTACATATAAGCAAGGCAAGCCATTTCCCTAGCAGCAGCCCGTTTATTCAGAGTATGCCATGTTCAATCAGCCCCGTGATAGTCTCATTACATCTTTCACTTTTCCATCCTCTCAAACTTCATCTGTCCCCATTTCACATATCTGGGCAGCAGCAACACAGTACTCACAGAATAATAATGCAAGACCACTGCACATAAGGAAACCTGCAAGTTAGAGCAGTAAGACACCTCAAGCTATGAAATCCCAGTGCTTGCCTTGCTAACATAACCCACAGCTCTGCTGACTGACAGAAAATAAGGACCAATTTCAAGCATGAGTAAGGCTTGTAAGAACATAACAGGATAAGACATTAACAGCAAATAAAGAACGTCCTACCCATTAAGTATATTCATTTAAGTGTCAATTTCTTTTACACAAAAAGATCCCACAACAAGGAAACTGGGTTTGTTAGTGCCTACTTTGAGGAACTGGCAACTTAGCATCTAGTAATTGTCACTAAATTAAAGAGAAGTATCAAGTACTTTCATCATTTTGCAATCCTACTTTCTGCTCTTCAAGCTGTAGAAACAGATGCTGCTCTGCCGAACAAACAATGGAGAATAACTGTGTGATCATGTTTATTTCTTTGTATGCACCCTTAGCTATGAACCAGTAAAGCTTACACAAACCACGCAGTCAAGAGCACAAAGATGCAAAAGCTTTAAAATTCCCTTAGTTATTCAGCTACAATAATACTACTGCAAACAACAGTTGTCCAGGTAAAGGCCTTTCACCAGCAAGTTTTGGGCAATTTTACTTCAAGAGTTCAAATCCACAACCTCCCTGGTAGGATGCGTCCAGTCTGGCTGCTATTTTTTTCACAGCAGTCTGTATGGTGCTGTGGTTTGTATTTTTGTCTAAAACTGCTGATAACACATGAATATTTTGGCTGTTGCTGGACAGTGCTTGCATAGCATGGAGGCTTTCTCTCTTTCCCCCTCTGTCCTACCCCTCTTCCCCCCCAGCCAGTAGGCTGGGGTGGGCAAGAGTTTGAGAGGGGACACAGCCAGGACAGCTAGCCCCAACTGGTGGGAGGGACATTCCATACCGCATGATGTCATGCTCAGCAAAAAATAGCTCAGAGAAAAGAGGAGGAAGGGGGAATGTTCATGTTTATTGTGTTTGTCTTCCCAAGCAGCCATTAAGTGTACTGAGGCCCTGCTTTCCAGAAAGTGGCTGAACATCTGTCCACTGATGGGAAGTAGTGATTGAATTCCTTTTTGCTCCGCTTGAGCATGCAGCTTTTGCTTTCCCCATTAAACTGCCATTATCTCTGTCCACAACTCTTCTTCTATCTTATCCCCATCCAGCAAGTCACTAGGTGCATCTTTAGCTGTTGGCCAGGGTCAACCCATCACAGTCCTTCTTGGTGCCCAATGTGAGGCCCAAAACGATGACAGCTTTGATCTGATGTTAACTGGCAGGCCCCTGTGCTGGTCACTGAGATTGATTACTTTACTGCATATTAAAGTCCAGCACTTGTTAGTGACTGGGAAAGGCAGCGTGGGTTTCTCCTCCCTTGGGAAAAGGCAAAGCCATTCGTGGGATTATCTTTGCTGAAGGTCTCAAGTGCACTTGGTGGGTAATGTGGAATGATGAGGAAAACCAGTGTATATCTCAACGAGATTTAAGCCTGGGGGAAATAACCCATGATTTGGGTTGTACATTAAAGGAACAGTACAGCAGGAACCACTTGAACCAATGGAGGATGAGCCTTGTGAGGAACCAGGTGAGTGTGGCGGTGATCCAATCCAAGGGGGTCTTGGCACCCAACTATCCAACTTGCCACTTCCCCTGCACTGAGAGACCACTTCCAGAGATGGGTCCCAAGCCATCAAATGTTCTTATTTCGGAAAGGGCCATGGGAGTGGGTGGGGTATGGAATAGGAGAATAATATCCATGCATATGTCATGGCACAGGGGATAGCAGTTAATGACATACCAATCTCTCCTCCAGAGCCTATCACAACCCTTGTAGAAAGAATGTGCACTATCACCTCAGCTCATAGGCTCATCTCACCTTAGCTCCCATTTTGATTAGCAGCTCAAGCTAAAAAACCGCAACTGGATTCATATCAGAGCAGCTAAGATGTAGACAGATATTCCATACTGCTAACTTGCCTCCATGAGCAGACTGACTGAGAGTAGTGACACTCTGAATTACCACAGCAAGCTTCCTAAAGCTTGTTTCTCAAAATTCATTAAAAAAACAAAACCAAAACAAAACCCTAAAGAAATTCCTTTTATATTTTAAATTATAAGTAACCTCAAGCTAAGGTAATTTCAAGTGATATGTAGAAAACTGAATAATTAAATATGATAACTTTCCAAAGTTGTCATCTTCCCAATCGAGACCAATGAAAGTAGAAAAAAAAAAATTGAGGAACTATCCATAACAAACATATTATTTCCCTAATAAACTATGATGGTTTAGATAATTTATACAGGTAGGATCCGAGAACAACTTCTGATCTTATGAAGCTGCTGTATTCAAGGATGCCTTTGTGTGGATCTGCCATCATTCAATGTCAGAAACAGGTCAGATTTCTTCCAGAGAGGAGACAACAGATATTCTTTAAATATTTATATTCTGTTGTATGAAAGGACCTGAGAATAGCTTCTCCACAGGAGAGCTTAGTGTGTGAAAACAGAGAAGTTCCTAAAAAGGAAAGAAAGATGATTACCACTATTACGAGTACTAAAATCGGCACTGAAGAATCCAAAAAAACTCAAAAAACCCCACAGGCAGTAGAATATGGTGCTTCAACCCATAAGCAAGTATCAGTAAAGCTGACCTTGAGAACATAGCTAAACAAATTTTCAGCTAGTTCTGCTGAAAAGCAAAATGTAACAATTCAATGAACAACGCACTGACAAAAGTGTAACATTTTCAGTGCCTGAGCATCATCACAGAACAATTCCTATCCCATATTATACAGATTGTCTAGCTTTGCAAATTGTCACAAAATTGCTCTAAAGCACAGATATGGTCCATAGATTCAAATGGGATTCATGAGATGAAGAAAACTGGTTAAAGAGTAAAAAGCAGAGGACAACTATGTCATAGCAGAGTAATCTTGTTTAAATACGAAACCCCAAAGGGGGGTGACAAGTAAGATAAAAAGCATCCAAAACATGCCACTATAGAAAGAAATGGCATTCAACACTTCTTTGGTAGGGAGGGAGGCAAATCACATTGTGTTGTGCTATTCTGGAGAGACTGCATTTCTCCAACTAGCAACAGACAAAAAAATTGATCTCTGAAATATGTGTGGAACATATTACATGTATTTTATATGTTGCATTAACAACATTCAGAAGTTGTTCCAGATATTATATCTGTCATCTTGAACTCTTTATGTCTGTTGAGATGAAGCAAAACCACCATGCCCACAAGCTCAGAAATATGTGAAACTGTGTAGTAAAGCTAGTATACCACTTCGCTAGCAGGTCAGCACAAGTGTAAAGGACTAAGAATGTCAAAGATCCCATTGTTAGGTAGAAAACAGAAAAAGAGCACTACAGAGACTAGGAAAAACATGACAGATAACTGCATTAACAATTTACACTCTAGATTTAGATCAAGAGCTACTTAGAAGCCCATATGTTATGTGATCCAAAGTACTGGGTACCAGCAAGTCCAAAGTCATCTGATGAATAAGTTTAGCTACTTCCATATCAAAGTACAAAACAAGCACCTTCTACATATTCAGTCAGAGTTTACATTAAATGTTCTGCCCTTGGTAGAGGCTTTCATGGTATAGATTTTTTTTCAGTCATATCGAGCTCTCACTTTCCTTAAAACATAATTAAATAAACCATTTAAAGCTGACCCTCCTCATAAAATTTAATTATTTCACTTCCTACCGTGATGTTCCTTGCTTGACTTGTTTGAATTTTAATTAAAAGAACACAGGATTTTAGTTGTATTGCATTATATTTTGAACAGCAAACCAAGTGACTGAGCAGCGAAGGCGGCATATTCAGCAAAAACCTGAACATCACCCTTTCTGCCAAAATTGCAGTGTGGTTAGCAGCTGCATGAAGTGCAAGCAAGAACTGTAATGTCTTGAGACTGAAGCATACAAGTATTTGTGAGAAACAGCTCTAGGACCATCAGTTTTTCTGTAACGAGAAGTTACTTCAAGTGAGTTTTGCACTTCCCAGCCATGCCCCTACCCTTCTTCTGTTTCCAAAAAGAAGCCCTAAAATCCAGTGACTTTGGTTCAGGCATGTTTCCTCTGCTTGTCTCTTCCACTGTGGAAGTAAATTTTTGTTTTCTAAAATCAACCTTACAGAGAAAATCTACTTTGAGTTGCTTAAAGACTTACAAACTGGCTGCCAAACACCCACAGCCCGAGGCTGCCACTACGGACACGCACCGATGTGTTTTATGTGGCGACACTGGAGCGGGGCGGGAACAAACTGGACCCGAGCTCCGCCGGCCGAGAGCCGAGCCGGACGGCCTCCCCCACCGCGACGACCCCACCCGCCA
>VYXH01000388.1:54186-66688 GCA_013397275.1 Burhinus bistriatus
GCGAGGCGGGAGGGGTGGGGGGGCGAGCAGGGCCCGGGCGCGCGGGCGGCGTCCGTTAGCGCCCCTCGCGCTCCCAAGCGCCCGTCCCCCAGCGCCGGGGCGCCTTTGGGCCGGGGGCGAGCTGCCGGGCGGGGGAACCGGCGCTGTTCCCCGTAGGAGTGGGGAAGGGGGTACCGCAGGCGACCGCCTCAGCAGCGAGGCGAGGGGCCGGCCTCCCCCGCCGGTCCGGGGCATCGCCTCCTTCTTTGCCGAGTGGGTGCCATTGAGCCGCCGCGGTGGCGGGACGCCCTGATCCCGTCGGTTTTGGCGGCTTTCTCGGAGCCGGCCGTCAGTGTTGGGGCAGCTGAGCTTGGAGTCTGGTCGCGGCTCGGAAGGTGATCGCGGCCGAAAACGCAGCTCTGCAGCTCAGGGGAAAGCGTGCCTTCAAATAGCGCTTGATTCGCTTAGAAGAAAAATACTCGGTAGATCATGGTCTCAGGAGAGTGGCGTTATTGCGGAGTCCAGGCAAGCAGCCCTGACTCTCTTGGTAAGTTCTGACCTATCAGCCTGGGCAAGAGCTGCTCGCTGTCACAGATAAATACAAAAATCAAAGCTTAGTTCTTTGACACTACAGTCTTTGAACATCGTACTGAAAGAAGACAATGTGTATCTGGAACAAGCAGAATTGCAGCTCAAAGTGAGCCAGTTTCTGACGTGTTTTACTAATGATTAAACAGGTAGAAGGGAAAACTAATGTTTACTATTCAGACTTCTGTTTGAATGCTAGGGATTCTGACTATGAAGGGAACGGTATGGAAAGATGAAAGTTCATTTTAGAACACTTTTGAACAGGTCCTAAAAATAAATTCTCTAATAAATACTTTGTAATGTTCTTTTCTCCTATTTTCATCACGTTTCCTGTTCCAGTTATCTTCCCCACTGCATACCTTGTCAGTTTTCTCTTTTATGAACAGTGGGAAATTAGAAGTTGACCTACTCATGCAAAATGTCTGTGGTCCATGTAGTCTGGTTTCCTATCCCTGGCTCTGAACAATGCTAGGGATTTCTGGAACGGAGGGGAAAAAAAAGAAAATAGAAGGATCTTAACAATGCAGCTTATACCATTCAGTAATCATAAAGGAAAGTTGCCTCTCTGCTAGTCTTAGTGCAGGTGCATTTGGTCCAACATCCAGTGGTCGAACATGTTTTGGATAAGATGGAGAAGGAACCAGCAAACATTAGCGGTTGATTGGTTTTATTTTGTTGGCTGCATAAAGCTTATGTCACTGATGAGTGTTTTGGGAGACTCCAGTTGCTGGAATTCTGGAGCTGATTGCAATATAACAGCTGTACAAACAAGATGATGCCACTTTCTACAGTGGCATCACATGTCTTTTTTATTAAGTTTATCAGGTCTTCTGAGATTCTAGGAGAGAGCACTGGTAGGCTACAACTGCTTTCCACAACTGGGGTCTTAGGTAAGCAGCTCTAAGCTATGTTTAACTAGCCCACTTAAGGCAGGTTTATAGTTGCATGTGCACCACAAAACAGCGGTAAGAAATGACTGAATCTCATCCTTTCCCTCCATTTTTTTTTCAGTAGTAGTAAACAGGTGCTTGATAAGTAATTGCTACACAGTATCTGTACAACACTTACTGAAATCCTAAGGCTATTGAGTTCCATGGGGCTTCAGTGATAACCGAATGAAACACAGCGAGTTCATTAAGGGTTAACTATTGGTTTGGCACGGTCAGAAGTGGGCTGGAGTTTCCTGTAATCAAACTGGCAGGAGCAGCAATCAGGGTTTTATTTTTTTTTTTTAATAAGGGTCCTATTATAATCTTTGTAATGAAAAATCAGTTGAATAAATACGCTATTAATTCTGTGCATGGGAATTGAAATATTTGCAATAAAAATATGGAATTTGCATTCAGTTACATGTTTTATTTAAACTCAAAAGTCATAGGAAATCAGTGTAGGAGAAGGCTGAACTGCTGGGATGTAGGGGAAAAGACCTGTTTCCATTACTCCACTGTATTGATGAGGTAGCAGTGTTATATCTGGTGTAATGTCCTCAAGAACATTGCATGCACTTGGAATTTTCCTGTGCTTTATTTACTGAAAAACTGTGTCAAAATGAGAACGACGTAGCTAAAGGTCAAAACAAGATTGTTTAAAGTTAGTTATGAATTAGGCCTCATCTACACCACAGAGCCTCTGCCCCAGAGCTATGTCAGCATGCTTGCGCTGGTAGAAATCTCCAGCATAAACAAAATCAGCAGGTGCAATGCACAATTTTACTGTTTTGTTGTCACTCCTTTTGCTTCAGAACATACAGACTTTCTGCATCCTTCTTATTAGTCTGCTTTTATGTAATCACAAATATAGCCATTTACCCAAATAAATTAAAAATGATACTGCTAGCAACAGTTGGTGATAAATAAATTATCAAAATGTTTTTCTGGGTATGCTTCCAGTGTGGTTAGGGCTCAGAAGAGCTCTCATGAGGCCCTTTTTGTCCTGTGATCTTGCTGTGCTTTTTGCCAGTCTCCCAGGAGATGATAGGTTAGTGGTGGGCTCGTGGATTGAGAAAAAAGGTCTAGGAGATCCCCAGTTGCAGCAGTCTCCAGTTTAGTGCTTCTCCTAATTTCTGTATGAAGGACACATAACAACCAGAGAATCCAAATCCAGATCGTGAAATTAGTTGTTAACAGCCCCTGAGATATACTTATGGCGTACCTCAAGAATTGTGAAAGTAGGAAATGGTAGAAGAGGAAAGCAGGCTTGAATAATTTCTTTTGTGCCAAGAATTTCTGGAAATGGGGGGGCCCAGAAAGTAAAATAATATTTTTCTTTCTCTGAGAAGTTTTCTTGAGGATCAGCCTTCACTTACAGGGTTCTTTCCGTTCTCCGCCATGTACCTCAACATGAAGATATGAATCCTCAAATAGCAGACTGTTGCCTCCTCATATACTTAGTAGTGGGGAAGGGCACAAGCTGAATTCTCCTCGCATTTCTAAGCAACTTGCTGGTTGTGCTTCAGAACTTCAAAGGTATGCTGTAGTAGGGTCCACCTTATGCTTGGGAAATCTTACCTATTGCCTTACTGGAAAGATGTGTCTTAGCAGAATGAAATGAAGTACATCAACTTCAAGTGACTAGCTTATCCCACATCAAACACATTTAGGATGCTGTAAACAGAAGGATTTTTATCCAGTGTTGCAGTACTTCAGAGTCCTTCAGTTGTGCTCCCCATCACTTGATAGAGACCTTTAGTAATGTGTTTAGGATGGTATGGTTTTAATTACATCTGTCACCTGGAAGCTATGCTCGCTTCAAGTTCTGGGCCTCATTAGCTGCTTTTTCTAATAAGCCTTTTAAGTTTTTTCTTTCCTGTTAGCACACAGACATTGGAAGCCTGTTCTCTGACACTTGGCTGCTGGCATGTCTCATAAAGGCACTCTGGGTTTGAGGTATTACGTGCTCATAAACAGTACTGAATTGACTATGTCTGCTTGAATTGATTTTCTTCATAGACTGGTGATGAATATGTATATACACCATATATGATTTGCACTGCAGGTGCCGTGACCCTCACACAGTTGTGCTAGTCTGAGAGGGTAGGTTGTGCAAAGGCTGATAGAAGAAGGGCGGGTGTAAAAGTGTGGTGCTGTCTAGTTAACATGTCAGCCGTGTTCTTTAACCCTATGAGCTGGACCTTTTCCAATTATGCTCATCCATTTTTCTCTTAATCAAAAGGTACGTTCAAAAATTAAACTAACGAGGCAGTCTAATTTAGTTGCTGTTCCTGTAGGGTTCTGTGCTCTACAAAGACATCGAAGCAACCAGACATCTTTCATTTTTAATATAATTTCTCAACTCACTTATTTGTTCACCATTTGTGTAAAAGTCAATAAAGGGACAGTAAAAAGATACGTGAATGACACATAACATGACGGATCTGAAATATAAAAGTTAGCTAGGATTCTATTTTATCTTTGTAAATTGTGAATGTTTTTGTAGGTTGTCTGCCTTGATATTTCTCAGGATATCATTCTCACCTTTTACTTTTTCTTGTTCTTTACAGTTCTGAAAAATAAAATAACATTTATGTTAATTACATATAACAGGTAGCCGGATTTTGTAAGACACATTTTTGGTCTCTCAGAAGTTAAGTAGAATCAGAATATTTACTTCTAAATCACTGATTCAAGTAATATAAAAGGCTTGACAGCATTTTTCCACTTATTGGTCACATATCTCACTTTAGAATATTCATAGCTAAAAAAACCCAAAACAACCACTTGTCCTGAATATGACGTTTAAATTATGCTTCAGGCATAGCATTGCGTGAACTTTCTTTTTGGTGTCTCGGGATTTTTTTGGTCAGAAACAGCTAACCCACATACAGAAGACAGAATCCTAGGATTTCTTGCGCACATTTTCCAAAATGGTCGCAAACAGCAACTCCTGAGTAATCATTTAATTCAAATGTTTGTGTTAGATTCTTGTATTTTTAAGTGCTTACAGTGTTTTTCGGCTGTTGAAAAATAAATAAATAACAACAGAGCTCCTTTGTTTCTACAAAGTTTTATCCCAGCAGTATGCCTCTCAGTTCCTGGTGAGGAAACGTCGAGCAAATTCTTTTATGGAAGAAAGTAAGAAGGGAAATTTAGAAAGAGAGTGCATTGAAGAATTATGCAATAAGGAAGAAGCCAGGGAAATCTTTGAAAATAATCCTGAAACTGTAAGTATTTGATGAATATCTATGAGATAGATAGTAGTTTTTTGCAGAGGGAGAGCTAGAAGTACATGGAAGTCACACTGCAAAGCTAAAAAAAAATCCACCACGCAGGCTAAGAACTGCTTTGAAATTCTTCTGTGTATAGAACCTGCACAATTAATAATGAAGACTGTATAAGCAAAGAGAATAGTTGAGTAGATATTATTTTAATTTCTAGTACGGATCACCAGTTTTAGACCACAGTTGTCTGCAAGCATTCCATGTGGGGAAACTCTGTTGGCTTCAATTAAAATTTTACACAGAGGATGCATGGTAGCGCAGCCCTTTTAATAAAGGGATTGAACATATCACTGTGAGCTTTTTTCCTAGTAGGGAGAACTCTGTTCCTCAGTTCATACCCACTGCACACTATTTAGTGTTAGGTATATTTTATTTGGTTTTGTACCATAAAACAGTTATTACAAAATATATGTGGTTAAAATGAATTCTTGTTTTGCAAACTATGTTAAATCCATGTTCTGTCTTTGATAAAATTGCATGTATTTGGATATACTGATTGTTAAGATTAAATAGTTTCAGTAATCAGTTGTTTTTAACAATTTCTGGTTTAGTAACAACTTTCACTTTGATATGAATTGCATGTGAGATGGTCAACCTATTCCAGGTTTTTTTGTTTATTTTAGGGTGAAAAAGGGAAAGAGGAGGCTGCTCTGCATCCAATAACAACATTGAGCAAGATCCTCCCATTGAAAGAGACAATTTTCAAAGCCATTTTGACATGCAATTCAGTTTCATTGCTTTCATTTTGAAAGTGTCAAATTCAGTGCAGCATCTTAATCTCTCCACAGTCTTGTGTTTATTAAATAATCTGGTGTCTTACCTTAAACAATAGTGATATAGAAAACTTGGTCTATATTCTATGAGTCAGAGTGACTTTTTCTTTTTTGCTTTTTTTGTAGTTATAATACCAATATATTTTAGAACATATTCAGTGATATGTTTTGCCATAATTCTATCTACTTGAAATTTTTCTTACTCTTTATTTTTCTTTTCTTTCTGCAGGAGTATTTTTATCCCAAATATTTAAGTAAGTACAAAGAACTTGAACAACTCTAGCATGTCATTTGCCAGTTGTCTTATTTGGATAATACTAGTTTAGCTATTCTGCCCATAGCGCTTGAATGATTTCCACGCTGGTTATAATGCATAGGATCTCCTAGGCAGTTCTGTGTGCTTAGATCTGAGCAGAGGCACTTAGAAGGATGGTATGTGATCAGCTGTCCTTAATATGCCCAGACAAGTTTTCTGATTCAAGCTGTGAGAACAGACTCTTTGAAGATGCCGTGCATAAGCTGTTGTAATTTCAGTCTAACTAAGTGTTTGTATCATAAGCAGATTGTGTGGGTTTGCATTTGCAGGCTGCCTTGCCTCCCATCGAGCAGGAGTTTTCAGAGTTAGTGCGGTTACTCCAGATTCTCCAGCTGACCTGAGGGCTTGTGTCAATGGTAAGTGCTGTTGTTAGATACTTTACCTAATGCACGCTCAGATCTAAGAACAAACACGTATGTAGCTCGAAAGCAGTTCACATAGGCAGAAAGAGAGACAAATCTCCATTTAACTCAGGCAAACTCAATAATCTGGAACAGAAATTGACAAAAAAAAATTAGGTGAGACCAAGCATTTTCAGAGCAAGTTGTATAAGTGACTTTTTAACTTTATAAAGCATGCTGGAAAAGAAACATAATTAACTGCAAAATGGAAGGCAGAATTATTCCAGAAACATAGTAGTGTGTCATACACCAACCCACCGATGTTCTCTAGTATGTCCTCTGTACTTTACCATGTCTTTAATAGTCAAGACTCGGAAGTCTTGTTCTTTCAGTTAAGGGAAGAGACCATCTGGTTAATTCTGCTTTGTGCCACTCTTTGGCCCGTAGTTACGCTCTAGCCTTTCATGAAGTGGGTAACGTTACCAGCTGAAAAATTCAAATATTAGCTGGAAGACAGTCATTGACTCCAGACACAAGAAGGTCACAAAGCGTGAAACTTGTGGTTCAAATACTTTATTTTTTATGCCTATACATTCATAAGTCCAGTGTGAATTGTGTTTTATCTAGTAAATTCACAGGAAACAATCTGTACCATATTCGCTACTTGTCACAGTTGAAACATCTCTCTAAAGCTCTTAAACTTTTACAGCCAGGTTACATCAAAGAAGCTTTCAGTTAGTTTGAACAGAGATACTTATCCTTAACCATCTGACGCTGTTTTTGTCATTGAAAGCAACGGAAGGCTGTATATGGTCATGGATTAACATATTTTCCAGATCACTTGGCCAACGTGACTGCTGTCACAAACTAAAATGTACTCCCATTCATATCACTCTTTCTCACTCTCATTAGAGGTCCTGGGAGAAAAAGGATTTAGGAGAGTTTTGTGAATGTGCAGTGTTTCTGTATTACCCAGTGAAAACAACTAGTTTACTTGATAGCCATTGTATGTCTCCATTTGGGTTCATATTATAAAATCAAATTAAATAAACTGTTACTATTGGTCAGTCACCAGGATAAAGGAGAATTAAAGAGAATAATCGTAAAATTTTCAAGTGTTTCCAAGGCTTAAATGTTCAGCGAAATTTATGCACATTTCTGGAAAGGAGCTGCTGCTGAGTGGAATTAAAAATTCCCATTAAAATGTGTTTTCATTGAGACAAGGATTTTGTGATACTGGTATCAGCAGATTTTTTTTAGTTTTAAAAGTTCTGTCTTTCTGAACTTCTCAATCCAAATTGTTTTGATATTGTCAAAATGAAAACTCCAGTTTTGCTAATGAGAAATAAATAATTATAAGAATTAGTTTATAATAATGCAGTAACTCCTTTGAATCTCAAGCTGAAAAAATCAAGGAGTAAAAATAACAATACAAACAGAACTGAAAAATAATTTCATTGTTTTTGTATTAATCCAAATGACTCATTTCAGCACGCAAATGAACACACATTTGAGGGCATACATTTCTGGATGAACAATTACAAAATTTTATGATTCTATTGACTTTTTACTCCACATCTAGGAAGGAAAAGGAAAATTTTCACAGGAATAGAAGACCCCGTTTCATACTTTTCTAATCCAAGCAGGTATCTAAGCTGCATCTTTAAGTCTCTAAACATCTGTATCCCATAAATCTGTGTACTTAATTACTTTTGAAAATAAGCACTTAAAAAAATCCCTGCAGTTACATCTATCCAGCTCACCATGACACATCTCATGGATACCAGAGACTCTGAGTGGCAGAGGATACAGGTACTACAATACATTTCTTGCCACCTACCCTTTCTATTGCAGGCTGAGTATATCTTCCAGCATTTAGTTGTTGTCACAAATGTTCATCAAAAAGCATTGCTGAGTAGTAGATCAGAAGGCACCCTGAACTGGGAAAAGAGGAACACCAGGCCCGCTTTCGGAACAAATGGATGCTACATTACTGTTCCTGCAGTGACATCTTAATCGTTAGTCTGCGGACATAACCTCTGTGTCCATCCAGTCCTATCCATCCTGTCTTGTCTTATTCCTCTAGTGTATATTACCAGTTCTCCTTTTTTCATTCATTGGTTTCCTCAATTTTCTTGCCCTTTATATCCTTAATTCACCTCATTCCATCTACTCATGTTTCAAACTGCCAATCCAGTCCATCTTCTCTCAGTTCAGACTCTCACAGACTATTGCAACCTTTTGCTCAGAAACATTTACAGTCAAGTTTGTTCCCCAATTGCACACTCTGAGGATAACTCCACATATATTACTTATGAAATACTTATTTATAAGCTCATACCAAGCTTATAGCACACTTGTTCCTGGACCTACAAAAGCAGTAAATAATGAAAAAAGGAAAAAATATAGGGAGTTGTAGAACTTACGTTTGGAAATTGCTGTGAAGGATCCATATGTAAACCCCATTCCTTTTATTTCTTCTGCACAATTTCTTCTGTCTTCATCTGCAGCTGGAGTCCTTTGGTCTGCAATATCAATATTACGTGACATGCAGCACCTATTCTAGAGGTGCTGTATAGTTTTGGAGCTTGGCTGGCCTCTGGTCTTTTGGATTTACTTGCAGCAGAATTTAATTAGAAGCAGATTTAATTGACAAATATACTAACACAGATTTTGTTAAGCTTTCTTAGTCACAGAAAGCTAAACTTTCTATGGGTCTCAGTTCTTTAGTTCTTTTGAGTGAAGTAAGAAACATTTAAGAAATCGAGTGAGGCCTTAGGTGCAGAATCATAGCAAGTTTTGGTCTTCAGGAACATTGCCTTTCTCTCCACTTTTTTGAATCTGAACATCGCAAAATCCTTTCTTCTTTTCATTCTGTTAACTGTTCTTTTAGGACACTTTTTTTTTTTTTTTTTTTTTTTAAAGCATGCCTCAGAATGACATTCCAGAGCTTTACAAGAACATAATGTGGAAGTAGAAACAATACATTTGTAATGCTTGGAGGCCTGCAGAAAAAATAATCCATAAAGCTGCCAGCATATTCAGAAGATACAAATAGGATGATGCCTTATGTGGTATATGGATGTAAAATTATGAAGATGGTGGGAAAAGTTAAAAGAACTGTATGTATTTTGGTTTGAGAAAAAAAGGCAGCAAATTCTGTATTCTCTGTCCCCAGTCTATCTATTTTGAGCCTTGCTTTCTGAGGTCTTGCCAGCATGTATAAAGAGTCTTCAATCATGTCTTTATGATGCAAATTTGTCATTGAAGTTAGTATTTGTGAAAGGTGACAGTGTCTAACACTGATGTATCTAGTCTACCTATAGGACCTGGACAGCCAAGGCAACCTGAGGTGTTAATTTCTCTGTAAATGTGACCCTCCTTGAACAAAGAAACTGATCTCTGTAATCCTGAATTCTTGGTATTGTTATAACTTTGATATTTCTAGTGAAATTTGTGGTAATATGATGGGACAGAGTACTATTCTTTAAAAGGTGAAATACGTCCTTAAAATGTAATGAAAATAGTATCACGTCTGTGTTTGGTCACATCTTGCAGGGATTAACATGGCTTAGTGAGTCATTTGTTTTCTAGTTGTTTTCTTTCTGACAAAGTACTGGTGGCTTTGTTTTTTCTCAGTCACTTGCAAATTCTTGCTGACAGAATTAGCAGCAAGATGTTTGTAGGGTACTTGATGTTATGTATCAAGCCCTTTCCTGTTTCATGAAAGGTGAAAGGTATCTGTGGGAAGAGAAGAAGAAACACTAAACTGATCCTTGAGGAAAAATAACCCCAAATAACAAGTATTTCCAATGTTTCCATTCCACAGAAATTTCAAACCAGTGTAGCCCTCTACCATGCCATAAAGATGGATATAAGGATTGCATAGATGGACAAGCCAAATATACATGTGTCTGTAAACCAGGATGGCAAGGAGAGAAATGTGAAGAAGGTATAGTCTCTAATCTCATTATGATGTTAGTTCTCAGGGACACAATTATAGTTCTACTATTATTGAATAATATCAGGTCTTTAAGTGTACCCACACAGTTGGTCCATGAATGCCTTCCCCCAAGCAGAGATTTTTATTTTGTTTTCCTTCTAGATATAAATGAATGTGAAGACTTAAATGGAGGTTGTAGCCAACGCTGTTCTAATTTACCTGGAAGCTACCGTTGTTTATGTGAAGACGGCTATTTCATGCATTCAAATAAACGGGATTGCGGAGGTAGGAAGTGAGACTTAAGGAGGACATCACTACATGACAGTACATTGCCTGTTGACTAGAGAGGAAAGATTTTAGTCCAATAGTTCCACAAATGCTCTAAGTCAGCAGAAGCTTGCATGGCCTCTGAAAGATGTGGTCCTGCCTCAACCTGGCTGCTCATTCCACCTACAGCCTTACACCACTGTGAACATTTGTGTAACTGTATAGTGAACTAGATCAAGGAACTGAGGTGGGTTAAAACCAATTCAGGAAGAAAAAAAGAAAAGAAAAAAAGAAGAAAAGAGACTATATATTAGATTCTGCTTCTTTACTAGAGCTCTGTAAAGCTTGTTTTGGTCACTAACCAATTTCACACACCCTTTAAGCATGCTGAAGAAAGAATCTAGAGCTAACAGTGTTACCATGGAAAATCCTGTCTGGTAAACAGTGGTTTAGGCTGAATCACTCCTAATTAGTGATGCTGCTCTTTTGGGAGTTTGAAGTTCATTGGAGAAGAAACTATTAATGAATCTGAAAATGCTCTTAATGGAGAGAAAGATTTGTCTTTTACTTGCCCAGCACAGTTTTTTTCTGTATATGCTAGTGCCTGTTATTATTGGCCGTGACCTATGTACTTCATTCCATTCCAGATAAAGACTATGTATTAACATAATCAGCAATTCTTACTGCATAGTTTGAAAAAAATACAACCTCATTCCGTTTTAATGTCATATATTTTATTGATGAACTATGCCAGCAGTTCTGGGTAATGTTAAATTCTATGAGGCCAGACTTGAGGGCCACCTCCTGCTGTCACTTCCTTTAGTTTTGTTTTTTGGGATTTTTTTTTGTGTGAATGAATAATTTCCAAAGAAATGCCAGAAGAATGGAAGATTGCTGTTTTGTCAAAAAGAGCAAGAAGATAAGTTGGTTAGAATCTGTAGTTCTTGGAAAGATACTGGAAAAGTAGGTTAAAAAAATAATCAAAGATAAAAATACACCAATATACCTTAGTACCTAGAGTACTAGTTTAGTCATTTGATAAACTAGATTTAAGCATTTCATTACATCCAACTACAAAATTATGCACCTAGGAGTTTGGAGTACACATGGTAACTATAGGAAAGTAAGCCAAATTCAGGACAGCTTTGACTTAAAAAATGTTTTGGGAATCCTAGCAAGCCAATGGCAGAATCTGTTCTCCCTGTGCAATGCCATTTTCACAACTACTACAAAACCACAGATGCCAGCACATACAAGTGAGAATTGAAGTACTACCAGGGATCTGATAATTTTCTGTCTACAAGACATTTAGTAAGATTGATACTATACACTGCATCCAGTTGTCGTATCTGCATTTTGAAAATGACATTGAAAAATTGGGAACAACACAGAAGATAGACACTAAAATGGTTTGAGGGATGGAGAGACAGTGAGGGACTTGAACACCTGTCAGCAACACCAATTAAAAGACAATTGTGACATGAATTGATTGTAGCATGTAAGAAACTCCGATAGGATTATCTCTTGTCTTTCTGGATGTCTTTTTCTAAGATAGGATTTTATTATGCGGTCTGGTTTAGCTTATAGGAAATCTGCAGACTGTTTCTCTCTCTGCCTTCCTGGACATGCATCCCTTTTCATGTTAGCCACAGAACACATGAGAGAATGAGAAAGGCAGGCAGGCAGAGAATTCATTTTTCATGGAGGGCATGCAGAAGTGCCTTTTAGAGACCTCTGGAAATCTTTATGACTATAGCTATAGTCTGCTATGAAAGCATAGTAAACCTAGCAAGAAAGAGACAGTTTACCAGCCTTAATTAGTTTGCACAGTTTTGTATAGAGCTAGGAAAAAATGGTATGTGAGAGAGCGACTTGTTTTTAGTAACTTGTTTGTATTTCTAGATATAAATGAGTGTGTGTTACATCCAAACATCTGTGGGACAGCCATCTGTAAAAACACCCTGGGGAAATACGAATGTGAATGTGCCAAAGGCTACACATATAATTCAACTTCCAAGAACTGTGAAGGTAGGTCTTTCCCCCACCTTTTCGCTTTCTTTTATCTTCCTTTTTTTTTTT
>VYXH01000394.1:3277-19913 GCA_013397275.1 Burhinus bistriatus
AAAAAAAAAAAAAAAATCTACAGCAGCCCAGAGTTGTTTAACTGCACAATGACTGAAACACACACTGGTTCACAATATTTATTACAGTCTATTGCTTTAGATAAACCTGGTGTATGGTTAGTCAACCCAAACCACATTATAAGAATGAACAAAAAAAGTTACAGCACAAACCACGTCTCTGTAAAAGGTATTCAATGGAGGTGAACAGCGGCACAACCTTAACCATGTAAGTAAGAGCACAATGAAGATCCTCATATGTGAATACAGCTCTCCTGGTAGCAGATAATGAAAGTAAATAAAAATCAGACTAACAGTACTAAACATAAGATAGGTAAAAATCAGAACAATATTGTTACATCTGTATACAAAGAATACAGGGCCTTTTTAAAATACCCTTCTTTTATTCTCAATGACCTGTAAACACAACTGTTCCAAACCATCTTCCCTCTGTACCTGAACTAGTATATAAAGATCTATATAGAATGTGCAAATCCAATATAAGTATTTTTAGGCTCTCTTCTTCAAATAGAAGAAATACAAGGTTAAAAACATTAACACCACAGATTCCCTCTACCCAGCCTCTGCAGAAAGACATCAGTAGCAATACTGCCCAAGACATCCAAGTACAGAAGTAGCAAAACACTGGACCAAGAAATCTATAAAAATGCATGGCATATGAGCAATAAATACAAACACATGTGGAAAGGGAAAAAACAAGCAGTTATCAAGGGAAACTAGTAACACTGGCAAATGAAAGTAAATTAAGACTCTTGTCAGCCTACAGCAGATCTGTTCCTAGAAACACTCACGTAACAATGGCTTAAGTAAACCTACACTGTTAACTGAGATCCAATCACACCGTAGGCAGACAGACTTTATTCATCTACTTTTTCGTTAAGAAAAATCTGGTATCTGGTAGCTACGTGCTATGCTCCACACTATTAAATAATTACATATTTATAAGTATTGCTAGACCAGGATGTTGGGAGTCAAATAGCCACTCTACTAGGTTATTTGCTACTGCTGCCTTTTCATTACCACTGCACTGATCAAACATTTTAATATCCCTCGTACCAATCTGCTATAGATTAAAGTTTGTGGAAAAATAAGTTAGACAAAAATATTACAGCCTGCAAGGAGTATGGTACAATCTAGTTCTTGTAGTTAAGACTTCTGGCCCAAGAGTAACTTAAGAACAGTACCAGCCTGAGCAGAATGCAGCTCTAGAGCATTTAAAAATAGAGAGATGTTGAAATAGGTTGGATTTTATTCAATGCTGGAAAGTGAACCAGAGACCAAAGAACTTATATACACAAATGTCAAGTGTAGTCTAGAAGCTCAAGAAGTAACTATAGTTCACTCCCTTCAGAATTTGCTTTACAGGCTGTTTTGCTTTTTGGTATGAGTGCAGATGTGAACTTTTTAGAATAGTCTCTGAGCTTCCGTTCACGCTAAGAGTGAACATATTCAGTGCAAATAACACACAAGCTAATTCCATTTACAGCTCCCAAACTAAAGCAAAAAGGAAAAAAAAAAATGCTTACTAGTGGTGTCTACTGTTTGTCTGACTATCTCCTGTGGAACAACTTCTTATCAGAAGATCAGGTGATAACACTGAATATCAATAATATGATTCCTTTGGCCAGCTCTTAAACATTCCCATTACCGAGATGAAAGCAAAATTATATTTTTTAGGTCTAGAAATAGGCACAGAAGCCTCCTCTATGCCAAACACCTCATGATCTCCATGCAACACTGACAGAGCTGCAAAGGCTTTTAAGGAATTTTCTTTTTTTGAAGAACTATTTACATACAAGGCCAAATCACAACATTGTCATCCTAAGGAGGTAAGTTTTAGTAAAACGACTTACGGTGAACGCCCAACAGTTGTCTAACAACTCATTCGCAAGGTTGGAGTGCAATACAAAACTCACTACAAAAATCAGTTTCTATTCTTCATCTGAGTACCGAGAGGTTCAATGTAGTTGCCAGCATAATAACAACATGGTTAAAGCCATTTTCTAGTAAATCAATATTGCCAGATAGGTACAGTCAGTCCACAGATAAAAATGACTTCTACCCAGTGTAAGAGAACCTAGCAACAAGCCTCAAAAACCTAGAGGCAACAACTTCCTAAGTCGTCAGTTCTGAATTTCAGATGAATGTTAGGATAGTTGACCAGGACAAGGTCAGGTGTCCAATGTGTTGACTTCTTTGGAGCAGAAATAATGCACAACTATTGCATTAGGGTATCGAGCAAATGCACTGTAAAGAGACAGAACACAAAAATCAACTGTCAATACAAAGAGTTTTCCCTATTCAAACGAGAACATCAAAGTTGTGCAGAATCAGAAAAACATGCTACATGAAAGCGATACTTTCTTGTTTAAATTACAGCCTGAATATCTTATTGAGAAAACCAGACAAAAGAATTCTATGGATTTTGTAAGAGTTTCATTTTTTAAAGAAAAATAAATAAATCTATTGTCATGTTTATAGGCACACTTTACTTGGAAGACACTGGTAACAAGTTAAAGACTGGGTGACATGCTGACATGCTTGCCCTTCAAAAACCTTGTTGAACTTACCAGCATTAGAAAAATCCTAGACAACCAAAACAATACTGCATATGCAAATTTAAATTCTGATGCTATATGCTACACACTAACAGCAAAAAACTGCGTATGCACAGAAATAAGTATATTTAGACCTATATTCATTAAAATGTTTTGGAAAAAGAACCTTTCCATATCATTGTGAATGCTACTGATACCTCAGGAGGGTTCACATCAACAACAGAAACAATGAGTAAGCTGGTCATGTGGCATTTCACTGGAGTTCAAAGAGGAAAAAGAAAAAGTGCAAACAAAATCAGCATTCTATACTAACCCATAATTATCTACTAGGAATGGTAGAAGAAAAGTTATTGGTGTCTGGATATCAAGTGAAGTAGTTCTACTTTTAGATGTCATAATTACGCTACAAAATGTAAATGAGCCAGGGAACCACAAAGCCATCAGATATAGAAAACTATTACACATGTATCTTAGTTTGAGATTCTTTATATCATCCTTCTTAATTCTAATTAAGAAGCAGGTAGTAGACAGTGTTCTTAGAAAATTTTCTAAATTCAGTATGAGAAACAATTTTCTGTCTTCTAGAGTTGTGAAGTAAGAAGTCTTATGAGTTTCTGAAGGGATTTTACTCTCCTTTGTTGAAAGCAGGATTAACACTCTTGCAGTAAACTTCACTGACTAAAGCTTTGATGTTTTCCCAGCCACTCAGTTGAGCAATGTAATTCATAATTCAAACACTCTTCAAATGTCTCCCTCATACTGCTGTTCTCTCTGTGTATATACACATTCCAAGTTTTGCAACATTCTTAGTTCAAGTGTACCAGATTCATATTTGATTCAGTTTCCCAAGCTTTAAGGTATATGCTTTCTCACCTGTTACCTATCTTCTTTTTACATACAGTGCACACCTTCTCCTCTGTTATAATGCACTTCACTTGCTGATGCAAGATCCGCTCCTCCTGGACCTAAAGAAGAATTAAAAAACCCAAATTTACTCAAAAAGCAATGCCACACCACAGCTCCCCTCTAGTCTGGTGAAACTGAAAACTGCCACAATGTTTAATTTTCAGTGGCTACATCTACATTAGGAAGTTTACAGCATAAAAGCAGCAGGTCTGTAGAACAGAGCAGGTGATATTGAACACCCAACACCCACAGTACATGAATTGCAGGACTTTACTTTCAACAAGTCTGGTCCACAGACTAAGGCATTCTAACCAGTAGGTGGTGTTCAGGTGAACTACTGAACTGCATCATCCGGTTTAGTTTATTTGAAAGAAATCCAGTCCATGCTCTCCGAGATCATCCTGCAATGCACACCAGAGCACAGTGAGTCCAGAGGCTCACAAAGACACACACCTCATCCAACCTAAAATAAGTGTACTCGCCATCTCCTGAAAAAGGGACATTCAATCTACTTGATGCACATTTACCCATTTCAGGCGCACTACAGCACCATCTAGAGCACACACATTCCATATAAGAACCAGTTAATTTAAATACCGAACATCTGTTTTAAAATACCATTCCAGTAAGTGACACGTGGTGGGTACTTACCCTCAGAAACTCTGCATGGAGAAGATTCTTGAGTACTTGATTAAATCTTTTCTTCTGAGCATTTTCTTCAAGGACTTTCTCTAAGAAGATTCGAATCTCACTGATCTGTGTATTTGCTGGGAGTAGGTTTATCGCCTGGAGCAAAATATATTTACTTAGTAAACATAAA
Organism: Burhinus bistriatus; assembly: GCA_013397275.1. Taxonomy (NCBI): domain Eukaryota; kingdom Metazoa; phylum Chordata; class Aves; order Charadriiformes; family Burhinidae; genus Burhinus; species Burhinus bistriatus. Next base: position 7,580 of record VYXH01000394.1, read on the forward strand.
AAAGGAACAGAGAACAAAATAGTATAGAAATTGACACATTGAGCTTGACACTGTTACAACTTGCTTGCTTGCCTACTTCAGTACCTTCTATCACCTTCTGCCAACAGTACAAACTGAGTACTTACAAGTCTTTCTTACCTTGGTGGTATCCAGTTTGCTGTGATGTAGTTCCAAAACCTGCAGAGCGGCCTGCAAATTGGCTTGAGGCTCCAGCACTTCCATCTTGATTGGTCCCAGGCAATGAACACTAGGTGGGGAGAGATACATCCGGAGCAGTGACAGATAGACCTGTTGCATACAAAAAGAAAGCTCTGAAACCACTGCACGCATCCACAACTGATAGTGCTGGTAGAACCCAGCTATGGTACTAGTTAAGTTGTAGCTATGCCATTCAAAATTCTGAAGTGTTCATTTAAACAGCTCTTACCTTAAAACAACAAAAACTGAAAAGTACTAATGATGTCCAAGGCCTTTTAAGACTTGCATTCTACACTAAAGCTTTTCTATAAAAGTAGTTTTAATCATGCCTCCCTCATTTATCTTACATAACTCGTTTATAACCTTTACAAACCAACACTTCATTGCTTTTTATGATTAACTTTTCTGTAAATGTATTTGGAACACACACACAGTATTTTGTCTTCTGAATTCCATCAGAACTTTAGGTACAGAATATACACTCAACTCCAGCAACACAGTAACATTCTCAACAAAAAAGCAAATTTAAAAAAAAAATAAAATAACACACCCCCCCAGTTATCTACTAATTCCTAAATTCCACGAGCTTATACACAGGTTCCCATCCCCCTATACAAACCCTGAAAAAGCCTATACAGAGCAAAAACTTTAAAGTCCCTAACATGGTATGAATAGTCTAATACATCCTTACTGAAAAGGAATACTGCAAAGATGAAGCTACTTACATCTTTGTTGCCATCTTTGTTTCTGTCATAATGTTTATGGCAGTAGCTAGAATAGAGGAGAACAGAGTGAAATGCAGGGACGGTTTTGGAACCCAGAGAATCAGGACACAGAAATTAACATTTAAATGGTTTGATTACTGAAGCCATCCAAATTAGGTAACTATACATCCAATTCTGATCAGTTAATCAGTTTGCACAACAAAATTACACCATTTAGTCTGCATTACAAAGCTGAGAAAACAGAGGTTTTGTGCAAGTCTCTGACTTCCAATCAACGTTAAAAGCTTTAATTCAGCTGTGTAAAAAAAGGGGAAAAAAGATGTCTCCAATCAACACATCATAGGATAAAAATACATGTAGATATATCTAGTTACTGTATCTGAATCACAAAGAGAAGGTGTTCATTAGTGTAGACTGCATACTGGGGTTGAATGTCCCCTAATGGGTATTTGCTGAAACCAGCTTCAAAAGAAGCTCCAATGTTCAGATATACCTGCCAGTATCAGTTAATCCTATTTTCACCTAAGTACTTTAGATTGACTCAGAAGGTTCCCTGACACAGTACATCTAGGAAAATTCCATATCTTTACTAGAGAGGATTCTGCTAACTGAAGGAGGTTAACTTTGTATTTGGGTTAGTGAATGTCTCTCCAGAGAGAAAGGCAGCAAAACAACATACAGAAGTTCACAAGCTAAGAACAGGTAGAAACAAAGAACTCATTGATGACAGTCATATTGCTCTAAAGCGCAATGACAGAAGAGCACAAAAAGGTAAACCTCAAGGGGACGGCATCATCATCTGTAATTAACAGATACCTGGAAGAGCCTGGAAGAGCCTAGAAGTCAAGAAAACATGGAAACCCAGAAGATCCTGAAGGCTTACAGCATTCATGCTCCACATACAGCAACATTTCACTACACATCCTATCCACAGGGCAGTGAGCAAACTAAGTCTTGCAAAAACAAACAAACAAAAAAAACCCCCTTACTTTTCAGCCATGCTGGTGTCCTTCAAAATATGAACATAAATAAACAAAGCTTGCTCATGCTTCCCCATACGACCCAAGAGCAGAGCACGTTCTTCTAGGAGACCTAGTGAAAGCATGAAGAATTAGCCAAGAGCTACACAGAGAAATGACAACATAAGCTCCATGAGTGGTCAGACCAACAGAAGGAACTATAAACTGTAGTCTGAGCACAGGTTAAAGTTACACTAAGACTGTACTCCTACTTCACACTAGCCTCAGTAACATTTTATGAATTCTTAAGTAACCATAAGAAACAACAAACTTCAGATCCATTGAGCAATTCAGGCTCATCAAGAAGTTAGGCTAAATATTTAAGTGAATCACAGGATATGAAGTTGGAAGGGACCCCGAGGATTATCTGGTCCAACCTGTCTTGGCAAAAGCACCGCCTAGGCAAGATGGCCCAGCACCCTGTCCAGCTGAATCTTAAAAATGATGGGAGACGCCACAAGGTTTTAGGCCACAGTTACAGGAATCCCACAGAGACTGGTAAACCCCACTGTGCCAGCAAACACAGAGTTAGTATACACAGCAGTGGCCTACAACTACAGATATAGCCATCTTCTCTGTTTCTAGTCGCCATGATTCCACAATAAGCGAGGAAGTTTTTCTGTACAATGCAATAAGCTAGGGTTTAATTAACCTATGGAAACTGAACTCACCATCAAAGGGGAAGTCACTAATTAGTCGACTAGGTTCATACCAGCTAGACTTCTCCAGAAAAAGTAGAAGCTTTTTCCGGTAATCCCCCAAGTCTCCTCCTTCCTCCCCAGCAGGCACTGGAGTTTTATCTATATGGAAGAAAACAACACAAGCAACAGTATTACAACTATTTCACTACACTAGTACACAGAAGAAGATAAACAAACATATCATTACAAGGAGGAACTAACTGCTGATGAAACTGTTACATGAGCTGGGATTCTGACGCACCTGCCAAATTACTTCAACTCTTTAAAACTCATCAAGTGGCTGGTTAAACAATAGATTCAGTTATTCAAGAACCTTCCCTACCCTTACAATGCAGAATTCAGGGAGCAGTAGCTGTCATTCCACTTAATCATGAACAAAGTGTCACTTGGTCCCTTAAGATCTCTAGGGAGGCAATAAACTAGACTTCCCCACAAACCCACAACTTCTGTTGTTCCAGTTCCTTCATCACTTGGGATATCTTCTTCTGGATGTGAACAGGGAAGGCTTACAGCAATACACTGTGAAGGCTCCCCTGTGCTGTCCCATGCCCCTGGTCTTCCCACCAAAAAAGGCTAAACATACCTGCAGGGAAAGAATTGAGATATTCTTTCATTAAGCCCTGCACTTTCTCACAGTACAGCTGAATCAGACAGTTGTGAAAGTCTGCACCGGTTTCTTCCCAGACATGAATGATGTGCTCCTGTAAACACACGTTCAGGTTCAGTTATAGACACTTCCTCTGGGAAGTAATTTGTTATAAGAAAGCAACAGTTCCATGCTTTCCTTTATGAAGCTTGACTTCAGGATTTCATGTCTTTTAATTATTTTTTTTCTTTGCACAGCTTATGGCAAAGCCAGCATTCTCTGAGACAGCATCATGTCACAATGTTGTACTGAATGTAATGCACTAGTAGAGATTGAGTTCTTACCAGATAAGGAATAGTCAAGCTTTTAAAATTTTCTATCAAGAAACTGAGCACTTTGTCTCGTGGCAAAGCTTCCACTTCAGGGAGGTCTTCTGTAAATATCTGTTAAACAAAATGTTATTCACAGCATGATGATTTTTTAAAAATTTAAGTGCCACAGTGTATTTTCTCTGAGGCACTGAAACCTAGCATATCATCACATATGTCCAAAGAATAAGCACAAGTATGAAAAAATCTAAGCAGTTTATTCAGGCACTCAGAAGCTCTCTCACATCTGAAAGGATTAACAAACATCCCCAGTTCTGCCTTAGTTAACACTCTTCTTTTACAGTGCCCAACACCTCCCAAATACAGGGAATCAATTCTGTATCAAAGAGGAAAGGGAAAATAAAGGCAAATTAACATTTGACATTTAAATACTCAATTAGGCTCTTGTGCAAAAAGCATGATATCAACATCATTAAATGTTGTATCAAAGGCTCCTAGCTACTTATTGCAAGATAAAGTATTCCAAGAATGGAAAAGCATAAGAAAAAATGAAAGGCTATCCTGCTCTAACTACTGCTAATCTTACCACAATACTGGACATAGAAAATATAAATTATACATGTAATTATTTAGTATTAATGCATGGCTTCTTACATTGAGTTCTCCCAGTTCCATACACTGCACCAAGAATCTCAATGGCAAGGTGCCTCTTTCAACCACACTTACCTTCAGTCCATCTTCAGGAAAATCTCTTAGCACCCAGACAGAGTAGGAAAATACTAAGTGCAAGTTCTCTGTGCCTGGAATACAAAAACCATCAGTGCTCAATGTTAAAATCGTAAAGACCTATCTGTTCACAACACAAGCAGATGTTTTCAGAGCCAGCAAAGCTTAATTTACAGGAAGAATCCGGTTTGGTTTTTTCCCCACTTGAGTCAAGCAAATCACATGTTCCAGGCTAAAGCCACAATCTGATTACTTTGCAAACATGATTTCAAACAGAAACAAGAATTAAGCCATATACTAAGCACCACCAAACCTAAACAATTTGGACCAAAACCAAGCTCAGTTGTCTTAATCACATTTCAAAAGTCTTCCCTTACAATTTGTTTTTATTAGGGTACAAAAAGCACTGTACCTTTCACTTGGGTAATCTCCTTCAGTTCATTTCCAGCCTGCCAGCCTAATGACTTCTATAGCAAATGGTCAAATACTTCATAACAAGTAGTAAAGCATCGTAGTATGAAGTAACTGGCATAGAAATTACATGACAGGTAATAACTTCTTAGCTTTTAAGAAAATTTAGGACCTGCCTCTTTAAAAGAATACTTTCATTTGGACAATTTGGTTCACAAAATTGATAAAACATATTAGGAAACCATGACTTTCCTCTCGTCCTTCTGATCAGAACCACCACCCAAACAACACAACAACACAACTACACAAGAAACAGAAACCTACACCTACCCTTATTGTTTGCTTTTCCTCATCCCACAATACCATCAGGACTAAGTTACTTTTAAAATATTTAGAACAAGGAGTATCTTCACAACAGTAGTATTTTGAAAACCAGAAGATGAGTGCTATGAAGTAAAACAATTAAAATAGCTCCAAAAAGAGCCAATTTCAAAGTTTCAGAAACAAAACAGTGACTTGGCAAACGGCACTAAAGTCATGGGTCAGAATTTCACTGAACTGCAATTAACTTTCTTAAATAACAGGGCATTGTATGGTAATGGGTTTGCTAGCCTCACTGAGAAAATTTAAATAAAGGACAGGACAAGTCATGGGACTTAAGTTCTCATGTAGAACAAGAGAATCTAACTCCTTATAAACAACCATAAGATTAATTTGCATAGCTCCTTTCCAAAGCACTGATCAAGCTGCCTTTGCTGAAATCACAACCAGATCAAACACAAAGTTACAATCTACTCAAAAAATTCACGATGGCAGAACAAAAGAAGGAACTCATCAAGTAACCACGATGGCATGAGGAGAGGAGGAACTCATCAAGTAACTACCAAAGCTTACAGATCAGAATACTAAAAGGCCAACATCACATCACACCACAAAACAACTGGCACCCTTAGCACATAACATTCAGCCGCATGGAAATTTACACTGAAGGTCACAGGCAAGGATGTTTTATACTGCTAGAATTAAAGCAGATACTGAATTTCTAAACTTTCTCAGCAACAAATCCCTAAGTTAAATATGAGGTATAATAGGAAGAAGTTCTGCATAACACTATTTTAACAGATAAAGAATGGTACTATACAGAACATTATCTACTATCCAATCAAACACAAAGTTTTCCTGTGCCTACCTCTGCCCAGATAAAGCATATTTTTGATGGACATGGCCAATCACAGAATTAACAATTAATATTTGCTTTGATGCAATAAACAATAAGTGCTTACTCTGTTGACACATGGCAAGTATCAAATCCAAATCAGTAATACATACTTGATGACTTTCTCTAATTACCTAAGAGCCATTTAAGAATATTTCACTAAATGCCCAAAAACCTATAGACAAGATATGACTAAAGAGTTTCTACCTCACTCAGAACGTAAGTGAAAGCAACTAAAAATACATCCCACATAACTAAAATTTTTAAAAAACTATTACTTAGATTAGAAGCTCATAACTACAGAAGCCTCACCAAGGAAGGGGGGGGGGGAAGGAAATCTGTAGAAACCCCATAGTCTGAAATGTTTTTATCTTATTTAAGGGACTCTCAGAAATTACACTTGGCAATTGAGCAAGGTAGAATGAGCAATGCAGTTAAAACCCCCACACACAGAGAACACGACTATTTACTTGGGTGGAAAATCCGCAAGTGACACTAGCGTAAAACATTCCATTTATTAGGAATAGCTAACTTCCTAGATTGTTTCCACTGTATTTCATTACTCTGAAGTGAACAGACCCAAGTATCCTTTATCAGTTTTAAAGAGCTGAGCAAGAAGCATACAGAAAAACCGATTTTCAGGAGGTCCAAAAGAAATTTAGCAAGCTGCCAAGATTTTAGAAAAGTACTCCAGACAACTTGGATAATTATAGGTCTTAAAACATTATCAATTGCAGGTAAAACAAATGAACAGCTGGCATAGGTCAACTGAGATGAATTTATCAAGATGACAGATTTATTTTTTAAATAAGATTAGAAATTTGTTTTGCAAAGCTGCATGCTGAATATAACATACCTACGCTTCTCTAAGATGAGTGACATTACCAAATGACACCAATGAACAAGAAGTTTAAGAGAGACATGGCATGAACGAGAAAGGTTTCAATGTCATTGTAAGTAATTTATTATCATTGAATAAACATGTTGCTAACAGAAGCCAGCAATTCTTAAAAGAAGTAATTATAGAAAAAAAATACCAAACTTTGCCAACAGTATAAGACTATGTACAAAGGTATTTTCCTTATAAACTACTCATTCCAAAACTAATAGCATGACACTTTTCAAGAGTTGTCCATTTAGAAATAAATATTATTATTGGATGGGAGGGGACTATTCTCAAAAGTAGCAAAAACAAAAAAAGGACTTGGGAGTTCACAAGGAATAGTCAACCAAGCAAGTTCCTCCCATGATGCTGTGACCAGCAACTACAACTGTTAGGTCATTATCTAGATCTGCCTAGACATATAAAACAAAAATGTCATACAGGATTCTTTACCTCGGGAAAGATACTACAAGCCCCAGGAACTGGAAGTTAGACTTTCAGCTGGAAAGCCTAACCCAGAAGTTAGACTTTCCTTTTGTCAGTGATGGTAAATCATCACTGGAAGAAAATTCAAAATACTACTGCTTCTACCAATAGAAATTTTTATCAGAAATAAGGAATGTTTTCCAATAAGATACTCAAGTTTCAACAAGACGCTCGTGAACTAGTACTTGAAGTTTGCATTATCCAAGAAACCAGACAAGACAACAAGGATACCCTTTAGCCTGATAGTCTCTAGAAAGTTGTTGAACAGTAGAATAACTGCTAAGCCCAACAAGAGTAACACCTTCACAAAAATAATGCTCTCCTTCACACTCACCCAAATGCTGCAGATACTGCACTGTCCTCTCATGACCCTTCAAAGGTGAATTGGCTTTCTTTGACTGATCCACCAGTACCTGTAATGCTTTCAGAACAAAGAGGTTAATTCCTTTATAACCATGAGTATCACTCCAGCTTGAACCACAAAAAAGCGCATTTTTCCTGTTCTGCTACTGGAGACAAAACAAAGTTTTGTTTTAAACACACAGACCAAACAGGTTAACAGGAGCAAAGACCAATTTAATCACAAGATAGACCCAGAAACAAAGCCTCTTCAGAATATTGCCTGCTCACTGAAGACAAGTTAAATCTCAATACTAGGAATACAGGCTCCTATCCCTTCTTCTCTCACCACCCCAACCACATACCTACCTTTCTCATGCAGACCTTTCTTCTCATACAGTATTATCAGCTCACTGTATTTGTGTGCCTTCTTTAGTACATGCTCACTCTCCTCAATATGGCAGTGATTGTTCTCCAGACGTAGCAACGGTGCCACCAGTGCTACATTTGTCTGCGAGCAAAAAGGGAGCACTTAAACATACTTGTAATGTGCACCTCCTAACCTTATAGTACAAAACATGAGTTGGAAGAGGAAAAAAAAAAACCACCACAAAAACCCCAGCCTTATAACATAAGAAATGACAGTTTAAAATCTTAAAGGAAGGCCCATCTTCATTTCCATAATTTGTTGAGATAGAAAGAAAACAATATATCAGAGCTACACCCCTTCAGGAATCAAGGTCAGCTTTGAAAAACATTGTTGACAGCAAAGATTATACTCTCCTGCATTTAACAGTACAAGGCAACACAAGAAGCATTCATTAGAACTTCAAAATACACAGGCATGGTCACATTCTTTTCACAGAGGCAGTGATCAGATATGGACACATCTGCTTTATTCCATGAAACTAATTCCTGACCAGTGAGCAAATTAGCTAACACCAATATTTCACAGATCATTTTTAGACCAAAGACAAACAGTTGTGTGAGAATTTCTGAAGTAGCTCCTTATCCTCCTTAAACGTTTCAGTCTGAAATTCCAACGGAGTTCACACAGTAAAGGAAAGCCCTCTAGAGGTCAGGCAGAAACTCACATGGAGGTAACACTTCAGCAGGGTGGTATCAATGATTTGTAGCAGCTTCTTTTTGGATTTGATCGTGGGTGTTCCTTCCATGAGGGGCGAGGTACTGGACTGATGGTCAGAATCATTTAGCTTCTTCACCAGCTGACTTCTTTTCTGCAGGACATCAAAAGAAATTTTAACAGGAAAAGACCATGGATTTCTCCATCCCACCTCAGCAAATATAACCTACCAAGTAAAAAGACTAAATTAAACCAATCTAATAATTTGTTTTAATCAATTGTTTCCTGAAGAATTTTTATTGTTACTAACTACTCAACACACCACCTGTCCATCCACATTCAGGTGCATACATTTCTTTTGCAAGTTTATAGTTTTGCAAGATGTCTAGAGTCTTGAGAAAATAGTTAGAAGGAAACTCTGTTAACCTGAACAGAGACATTTTAGAGAAGTCAGGAAACATTTAAAACATTTGGAAAACAATTTAGGTTTTGAACTACTAGGCACAAAAACTATTTTCCTTCAGACACAAGCTTCCTTTTAGTCTAGTATGAGTGGCAACAGAACAATTAAGATTCCAGTTACAACAAAATGAAGAGGACAGAAGTTACAGTACCCACTACCTCCTGTTCCACCTTTAAATGTATGCTTTTGACCTGTCTCCTGGATAGAGTGCCCTCCACAATAGTCACTAAACAAAAACAAAAGATCAAGGGCTCAAGTCCTCTTCAGAAGGCTACCAGAAAAAATACTGAACTCAGATCTGGTCCATAAGTAAATTTTGTCCAGTCCTCACAAAAATCGCATGTGATGTCTCCCACATATCTGTGGTGCACCTCACATCTTCCAGTTCCCCTGCTTTCTCAGGAGCTACTGCCATAGTTTCCAATCATGAAGACAGCCCATTAAGGCTAGCATGACAGAGCTGGAGTAGGCGTACTGCTTCCTGCACAAAGTTAACCAAAGCATGCTAAAACTAAATAACTCTGCTCTAAAAACAGATATAGGAGGACTCACTTGAGTTAGGTAGTCTATCAGAGCTAAATGTGCCTTCTCCAGCTCTGCCCCAGAGAGCCCTGGCAGGGGGTTGGGATACTGTAGCTGTTTCCTGTAATCTGTGGGCAGGAGGTCAGGATACAGACCCATCACGTGAGTGGGATCTAAGCAAAAAATAACTAGTATTAGTAACCATTCATAACATTATTTTTGCAAACTCTAAAAAGTATGTAACCTTTGAGCAAGCTTAGCTTTCCAACGGAGCTGTTTCTAGTCAACTTGTATATCCATGAGGTTCCAGATAACAAAATTTGCTTATTAAAAGAAAAGAAGCTAAAACAAGGCAAAAGAAGCAAGAGAAAGACTGTTTCAAAGTCCAAGCACAAGTATTTCCAACCTGTGTGCTTGGCACACCTGGAGGACGAGCCATTATTATAATCCTCTTACTGCTCTTCTTGTAGAATCCTAGCATTAACAACTCTGACAGTAGGACAGGATTTCTAGGAACAAGCAATGTTTTCATACAAGATTTACTGTGCTTTTGAAACAAGAACTGAACAGCACCATCTGCAATTAATGAGCACTCGTTTTCATGAAGTTTAAGAAAATTCAAAATTACTGCCCTCTAATTAAAGTTCAGCAGTTGCTGAAACCCTCAACTGTGTACATGCTATGCACACTGTAAAACAGCCTACGATACAAACATATTCTGCACAACAGGCAAGTTCACAATTTAACTCACTGACTGGAGTTAATTAAGTACTATAATCAGTTTCACAAAAGAAAGCTAAGTAGCTGCCTAGGCTATTTTCCATTCAGAGGGGACTGGTCTGCACAAGACATCACTGTTTTAAAACAACAACAAAACAGAAAACAAACAAAAAACCCCACACAATAGTCTGTGAGCCTTGTTGCATTCCTCCTAACCTAGGTATCTCAATGCCAACCCAAGCATTTACCTGTACCAAGCTTGGCAAAAACTTGCATGGATTCATCAAAGCGTTTCTGGCAGAAAAGGTTGAAGGCAAAGAGGTTCTTTATATGGTGAATTTGTTGTCGCTTCTCACTATCTGAATCATCTTTCATTTCCTGCACGCATAAAAATTAACAAACATTAAAAACTCTTGGGCCTCATAAATGAGAAGGACACATTCTACAAAACTAAGAGGAGTATTACCCTTTGCAGAGAGTAAGAAGAAAAATTATAATCTTCCAAAGTGAGTACCTCTGATGGCAATTCTCAGATACAATGCTTATTGTGTCACTGAGAAAACCTATAAGGTTTGAAAGCTACCTCTGGTTATCTATGCACTAGCTCTATCACAGCAACTATGTCTTCACTCATTTGCCTATTCAATTTTTTTTCTCAAGTTAGCAATACAAAATACAATTAATTCATTATAATGTAGTTCCAGGGAATTTTCTAGAAATCAGAAAATCCTACAACAGTAAGAGCAATGTAATCAAACATACTGCTTCGGCATCTCTTAAGAAATCATTGTTTCAGGAGTAACATGGAGGGCTGTTACAAAAAAAAAAAACCTGTGGTCATTTGACAAAACAAAACACACAACTCCAAGCAAAACTGTTCACAAGCAGTCTGAAGACTTTGAAGTCAGTTGGACTAAAAGAAGGTAACCAATTAAACAGCTAAGAGATAATCATTCACCTACAAGATGATATCTCAAAATCTAAACCACAATAGATCAATATGGAGAAATGGCAGCACAAAACTAAAACTTAAGTCAAAAAAGCCTAGAGTTTACCAGTTTGTGCAAAGTGAACAGTAAGGAGGTTAAAGTCTCCAGGCTAGCTACAGTCAAGCAGAAGGCAAACACCCTTTTGTGTACTTTTGCACAAGAGCATCCACTGCAAACCCAAAGGTTTTTGAGTACTTACTGCCAACTGCAAAGCCAACTCAAACTGCTTGTCCTGCAGAAGCTGCTGGATCTGTGTGGCTATGGACACCGGAATGAGCCGCCACACGAAGTGATTACTTGCCACATATATAATATTTGTGCTGTAAAAAAGACAAAAAAGTCAGTTACCAAGTTCCAGCACCAAGAAAGAAGCAATACGCTATCTGAAAAAAAAAAAACCTCAAACCCAATCTTGGGTAATACGCACATGGATCAATCAGATACAAGGGCAAGTTGAGCAACATTGCAAAGCAGAAAGGAGAAGAATGTGTCTCCAGTGATCAGAAATTCCCAAAGGCACTCAACTCTGTCATTTACTCCTCAAGGTATGGCCTTCACCCATCTTTTCATAAAAAAACAACAGACCACTTCAACGCTACTTCATAAGCCGAGGGAGTTAGAAAAGCTCTTCCTCTCCCAGTTTTTCAGAGTGCTACCATAAACCCAGACAGCCTGACAAAAGTAATAATCAGTTATTCTCAATACCCTCCAGAGGTGATGAATCGTGGTCTCTGCAGCTCAATACTCTGTACCAGCAGCCGGGGTTCAAAAGTACGGATCTCCACATACCTTGGCAGAACAGCAATGATGTAGGGAGGTTGGTGCTCTATTAATGAAACAAGTGAAAAATACAAATTGATTGTTCTCTAGTATTCCTTGGAACAAGCCATGACTTAAAGTATGGCTTCTCTTCAGTTTCCCCCCCCCCCCCCCCCCC
>VYXH01000394.1:19978-31888 GCA_013397275.1 Burhinus bistriatus
TTCGTTTCCCCCCCCCCCCCCTTGAAATATGTCCCTTTTTTGTTTATTGAAAACAAAACTCAATGCCCAACACTGACAGCAATTTGCTAATAGACTACTATCAGGCTTCTTGTTGATCTTTCAACATAAGGAATTTCTCAGGTGCCCAGAACTACAGTGCTTTAACACACTACCTTCCATTTCAAAACTTGTCCCTTCATAAAATATACGCAATATGCCTATTTTCTGAGGAGGAGATAGGCATACAGACTACAAGCAAAGAAGGGGAAGAAACAAAAACAAACATATGAATCTTCCACAGAGTACAACTTGAAATACTTCAGAAACTGTCATATTCCAAATCCAGCTAGTTTATAAATACCGCAAATATAACTATTTTGTCATATACAAAGGAGTAAAGAAGCAAATTTTTTAAAAAATTACTGCTAATTCTCACCCATGGCTATAGGAATATCAGTCCAATTCAAGGCGCATTTCTGAGTACAGATCCCTTCTTCGTTGAGCACAACTGTTAGATCATCTTGGCCAACTGCAACTTTTCCATCTGCTACAGGAGCTACCAATGGTTCCAGCTGCTTCCCTGTGGGAAACAGTTCTTTGATGGATCCTTTTCCATCCACCTAGGATAATAAAGAAAATAAAAAACCTGTTTTTTCAAAATAACCTTTATTTCAAAGCTGCATAAGACCAAAGTGGATTTCATTTAGACCAAAACTTTAACATGGTTTTATTCTAGCATGAGTAAGCATTGTCACACAAAAAACAAACTAAAAGCCTAGCAACCTGCCTAGCCTTTTTCCCCTTCCCTAGCCACTCATTCTTGTGACCACATGCTGTCCAGGGAACTGAACCCATACCAAAAAGAATTAAATAACAAAACAAAAAAATCCAAAAAGCTGTTCCATGAGTTGATCTAACAACTCACTCCCACCAAAACGGAAAATCCTTCTCCTTCAACTCCAGCTATATGTCCCTGCTGCACTACAGCTCAAGCATTCTTATAAATCAACAGCTACCCAGCAGAAAGCAATACCATAAAAACATGTATATTTTTTCTGTCTATTTAGTGAAATGAAGCCATTCAAGGATGGGTCAGTCAAGCACCAGAGCCAACCCAACAGCAAGTCTCCACTCTGGTTGCTTGAGCAGCTGCACAACTACTCATATCACTAGAATGGCAGGAATCAACATCTAGGACAGAGCTGCAGAAAGGCAACACTTCTTTTGTGAGCAGTGTCAGTTTGAAGTGACTGTAAAAATTACTGTGCAGTTTTCCTGTTGACTACAGATCAGCGTTGCCACCCATGTACGTACTTGTGTGTGGTGCACCTCACCTTCATCTCATTTCCTATAATATGAGAAGTCAATTGTAAAGCCAGAAAAGAGAATTAAATAGGTGTCAAATGAAGCATAAGAGGAAAATGTAATATTAAATTATCAACAGTAAGTTTAGAGACTTTCAAATCGACAATTACAGTTCGGCAAGAGAATCAAAAAAAAAGAAAAAATGGTTAAGCTCCATTGTCTGCCAGATAAGAAGATATTCTTGGTCTTTCTTCCCTTTTAGAGATATCTCCTTTCTTAATAGAATCATGGAATGGTTTATGTTGGAAGGGACCTTAAAAATCATCTAGTTCCAACCCTTCTGCCATGGGCAGGGACACCTTCCAGTAGATCAAGTTGCTTAAAGCCCCATCCAACCTGGCCTTGAACACTTCCAGGGATGGCATCTCCACAACTTCCCTGGGCAACCTCTTCCCGCGTCTCACCATGCCCATTATGAAGAATTTCTTCCTAATATCTAATCTAAATCTATCCTCTTCCAGTTTAAAACCATTACGCCTCATCCTATCACTATGCTCCCCGACAGAGTCCCTCCTGATCTTCCCTGTAGCCCCGCTTCAGGTACTGGAAGGCTGCTATAAGGTCTCCCCAGAGCCTTCTCTTCTCCAGGCTGAACAACGCCAATTCTCTCAGCCTGTCTTCACAGGACAGGTGCTCCACCCCTCTGATCATCTCCGTGGCTCTCCTCTGGACCCACTCCAACAGGTCCACATCCTTCTTGTGCTGAGGACTCCAAAGCTGGACACAGTATTCCAGGTGGGGTCTTATGAGAGTAGAGTAGAGGGGTAGAATCGCCTCCCTTAACCTGTTGTCCACGCTTCTTTGGATGCTGCCCAGGATACAGCTGGGTTTCTGGGCTGCGAGAACACATTGCCAGCTCATGTTGAACTTTTCATCCACCAACACCCACAAGTCCTTCTCAGGGCTGTTCTCAATCCATTGTCCACCCAGCCTGTATTTGTGCATGAGATTGCTGTGACCCATGTGCAGGACCTTGCATTTGGCCTGGTTGAACTTCATGAGGTTTGCATACGCCCACCTCTCAAGCCTGTCCAGGTCCCTCTTGATGGCATCCCTTCCCTCCAGCATGTTGACTGCGCCACACAGCTTGGTGTTGTCGGCAAACTTGCTGAGGGTGCACTCAATCCCAACATCCATGTCACGGACAAAGATGTTAGATAGTAGCGGTCCTAGTACTGACCCCTGAGGAACATCATTCATCACTGGTTTCCACTTGGACATCAAGCCATTGACTGCAACCCTTTGAGTTAGGCCATCCAGCCAGTTCCTTATCCACTGACTGGTCCCATCCATCAAACCCATGTCTCTCCAGTTTAGGGACAAGGATGTTGTGCGGGACACTTTGCGTAAGTCCAGGTAGATGACGCCTGTTGCTCGTCCCTTATCCACCAGTGCTGTAACCCCGTCATAGAAGGTTACCAAATTTGTCAGGCATGACTTGCTCTTGGTAAAAACATGTTGGCTGTCACCAATAACCTCCTTATTTTCCATGTGCCTTAGCAGAATTTCCAGGAATATTTGCTCCACAAACTTGCTGGGCATAGAGGTGAGACTGACCGGCCTATAGTTCCCCAGGTCATCCTTTTTTCCCCTTTTGAAAATGGGCATTATGTTTCCCCTTTTCCAGTCAGTGGGAACTTCACAGGACTGCCACAACTTTTCAAATAAAATGGAAAGTGGTTTAGCAACTTCATCCACCAGTTCCCTCAGGAGCTGCAGATGGATTTCATCAGGTCTCGTGGACTTGTACACCTTCAGGTTTCTTAGATGGTCTCGTACTTGATCTTCACCGTCATTCTCACAGCCCCTGCCTTTGCCTTCTGCAATTTGGGCAGTGTGGTTAGAGCCCTTGCCGGTGAAGACTAAGGCAAAAAAGTCATTGAGTACCTCAGCCTTCTCCATATCCTGGGTGGCCAGGTTTCCTGTTTCCTTCTGGAGAGGGTCCACATTTTCCCTAGTCTTCCTTTTATCATTGACATACTTATAGAAGTTTTTCTTGTTGCCCCTGATGTCCCTGGCCAGATTTAATTCTATCAGGGCTTTATCTTTTCTAACCTGATCCCTGGCTCCTCAGNTCTTTTCTAACCTGATCCCTGGCTCCTCAGACAATTTCTCTGTATTCCTCTCAGGCTACCTGTCCTTGCTTCCACCCTCTGTAGGTCTCCTTTTTGCTTTTCTTTGTGTTCAGGAGCTCCTTGTCCATCCATGCAGGCCTCCTGGAGTTTTTGCCTGACTTCCTCTTTGTTGGGACACATCGCTCCTGAGCTTGGAGGAGGCGATCCCTGAATAACTAACCAGCTTCCTTGGGCCCCTCTCCCCTCCAGTGCTTTATCCCACGGAACCCTACCAAGCAGATCTCTCAAGAGGCCAAAGTCTGCTCTCCTGAAGTCCAGGGTAGTGAGCTTGCTGCGCATCATCTTCGCTGCCTTAAGGATCCTGAACTCTACCATTTCATGATCACTGCAGCCAAGGCTACCCTTCAGCTTGACATTCCCCACTAGCCCCCTCCTTGTTGGTAAGGACAAGGTCCAGCATAGCTCCTCTCCTTGTTGGCTCCTCTACGACCTGGAGAAGGAAGTTGTCATTGACACGTTCCAAGAACTTCCTGGATTGCTTGTGCCCCGCTGTATGTCCTGCCAACAGATACCAGGGTGGCTGAAGTCCCCCATGAGGACCAGGGCCTGTGAACATGATGCTGCTCCTATCTGTCTACAGAGGGCCACATCCACTCCATCATTCTGGTCAGGTGGCCTGTAACAGACCCCCACTGTAATGTCATCCACCCCTGCCTTCCCTGCAGGATTAATGCTCTCAGTCAGCTCTTCATCCACCCCCAGGTGGAGCTCCATGCACTCCAGCTGGTCACTGACATAAAGGCCAGCACCCCCTCCTCATTAAAGAAAACACAAACTGAGCTTACATAGACTGCTGCCAAACCAAAATACATCTTTTCTGATGTTTTTTTTCTGCAAGAGCTTCAAACACCTGTTTCAACAGCAATAAACAGAAGATCACTTCCTGACAAAATATCAGTTTAAAAGGACAGACTTGGACTGCCCTTTACAAAACCACGTATAGCAAGACTACCAGATGCTGTTTTTCATAAATGTCTGCTAGCTAAACCCTGAGCACAGAGGCAGCCTCCATAGTGCCTACAGCTACCCAAACCTTCTTTAACGCGGTATTCCAAACACCAGTCTTACCCGTATCAGGTAATAGTCCCTCTTGAAGCCTACACAGATGGAGTTTTCACACCAGGCCATAGATTTGGGTACATCAGGTACACTGAAGTCCCCCTGAGGAAAACAGGGAAAACGAGTTAAAATGGCTGTTACAAGAGAAAAGCAAAAGTCAAATCTGGCAACACAGAGTGTAACAGGAAGCACTGTTGTTGACATCGTATTCCCCACCACACACGCACAACTTCTGCTGGTCAAGGAATGGCAGTATTCAACTGGAAGGCTAGATTCATGCACAGTAAAGAGGTATGCCCAGAGTTAGCTGGTAATTTCCTAGAAGAGCAGCACAGCTGAAAAATTCTCTACCCATTTCTACTGGTTATTTTTATCATTCTGGTATTCACAAGTGCAATTCTCTATGCTTGTTGACAGCAACTACCTTCTGGCTTAATGACATACCTGGAAAACTTTGAGCAGAAGTAGACCTGCTTCCATAGTGTTATTGTTAGGTATACATTTATACAGGCTGCACACTAGTACATTTCACTGACTTACAAGTGCACTACAACCAGAATGTTAAAATAGAACACAGCCTTTGATTTAATTTATGAAACTGTATTAATGCCATTAATTGTGCTTTCAACCACGTATTTTCACTTTTATTTGCTGCTTCATTGTTAAATCACTGCAGAAGCAACCATCAATGCTCTAAATGTCAGTAGTGCCTCTGACTAATATGGACTGCATAGCAAGCAGTGAAGAGCAACTACGCTCTGTTGAGGCATGCTAGACTACAGAAACAACGCAACTCACCTGTAGTTCATGGAACTCTCTGTCCTTCCAAAAGTAAAGTTGTAGCTTCTTCCGCACTGCCACACACATTCTCAGCACCTCTTCCCCTGTATCTGACTGCTGTGAAAATAGACAAGCCTGACTCATGGGCACTCATAAACTAAGGGGCAAGTAAGGTAATACAAGGCCAAATGAATCCTCAGCCTGAAGCAAAGCTGCCACCTGAAGAGCAGCTCTGTTCATCCATGCCAGAAGGGCATTCCCTAAACAAGAAAGCACAGAGAGAAGGGGAGCGGGATACTTAAAAGGGAACTTTGGCAGGGATTGTGACACTAAGGAAATACAAAAAAATTAAAGAGCACCAAAGACACACACACACACAGAAGATAAGTAGAGAGCTATCAGTCCAACCCTGAAAACCAGGATAAATAGCTTCAACTCTATGCAGTATAGGAGAGGGGAGGAAATGGAACAATGCAATACTGACAGCTAAAAATATGAATAACTATTTAATATTCTAGCCTACTGGAAAAATTTCTTGACAAGAAATACCAGAAAAGCTAAGTGCCTGTATGCACAAACAACAAGGCACTTTGGAATGACCAGATGTAAAGGTGCTTTGAAAGACATCACTAGTTTCAACACCTAGAAAACCTGAAGTACTTATTAGAAAATATTTAACACTAAGCTCCAATGGGGCAAAGGGATAAAGAATGATGAAGAGCATTAAGCCACCTCTTCTGGTTATGAATAAAGTTTCTGAATGACATGGGTAAGCTAAGAAACTCAGTTGGATAGAAATGAGTCTCTTAATAAACCACAGCATATGGACAGAGAATTGCTACACCTTATGGAACCATTTTATGCTCTGAATCTCCTACAACTGCCCTGGGACTCCTTGGGTCAATACTGTTTAACGGAAACAAAAATGTAATAAAAACAGTGATGGAGGTGCTTGGCAAAGGGAACTACTATGATCTAGCACACTGGCAATTTAAGGGAAAGGACTGGCTTTTATATTGGAAGAGGACCTTTCAAAAAAAAGAAGCCAGTCAAAGTTACTACAGGATCCAAACATCTTGAAGTTTTGTATCACGAGATTAAAGGCTACACTCATAACAGGCACAGGAAGATATCTTATGAAGCACAGAAGAAAATTAAGGTGACTACATTAAAAAATTTTGCCTTAAGCAAAGCTTCAACATCCAGTATGTACTAATTTACTAATTTAGAATGCACTAGTACCCAAACAACTTGCACGTAACACAAAATTAACAAACCTAATCCATACAGCAACATAAAAAAGTTATCTTTATTACAAACAGTAAGGACATTTGTGCTGTTGTGTTTCTCCTCTTACCTGAAGATCACAAGTGAAGAGAGATGCACCTTTTGCCTTGGAAACCGTGGTGATTTGTTGAAACGTCAACAGGTCATGGACATAAATGTTATTTTCTGTTTTAAACAAAATTCCAATTATTATTCAATATTTAATACATGTAGAGCTCATTGCTAATTCAAATAAGTTATTACATTTTACGTTTACATAAAAAGAAGAACTTGTGAAACTAAGAGCTGCAAAAAAGGAATGTTTCCCCAAAAGCTGAAAAGGAAGTGCTAAGGCACATACAAATACAAGACAATAAATGTAGAAAAGATGACTAACAAACACCAGCACTGGTGAAATTACATGAAGGAACTGAGAACAGGTGCTAACCAAGCAGAGGAAGTGGGAGTGGAAGGGACAGCAAGCACGCCAGAGCAGAGCAAGTTCATGATGGAAGATTGTATGAACAAAGACCATTTTGAACTGGCTCCTGAAATTAATGGAAAGTGAATGGTTGGACATGGAGGGTACTGTCGTCAGGTTTTTGTACGCACGAGGACGCAGGCAGCAGAAATCTACGCATGCTGGAGTCGGAAGAGCCGGGACTTGGAGACCATAAAGGAGTAGCAACACAAGCAAGAAAAGACATAGGAAGATCATAAGGTTAAACAAGTATAGCCAGAGACAAGCAAACTTAGATCTTCCACAAGATGGTAAAAGATCGCCATCTGCACATAAACTGAATTTGGCGTAACGTAGCAACAGTAAGTGTCATATATCAAACAAGTTTGGACAGAAGTTTTAGCCCCTGTCATATAGTGCACACACATACGTGTGCATGTATGTATATATGTGTACGTACACATGCCAATACAAACGATATATATGCACATATGTATATATACACACATGCTTTAGTGCACGTATATATTTTTTCATATTTAATCACAAAATTTAGTGTTAAAACTTTGTTCTCCAAGCTGGCTTACGACAAACAAAGCTGCTTCTCAATCTATGCTGCATAATGCTTCCTCTGCAAACTGAAAAAGCCTAAATCCTACCCAATGACTTTTAAACAACTAGACTACTATGCATGTGTGTGGAAAGGGTGCCACATTCAGCCAAGTAACTGCATCAAGAATAGCTCATTAAATATTAAAACATTTTCTTCACTTACCTAATAGACTGACCAGAATTTTAAACTGAGAAACAACATGAATCTGAAAGAAAGAATTCTATTAGTGAACTCCACTCAAACTAAACCTCTGAAGAAGGCTTGACTACAGATAGTCTAAGAAAACACATCTTAGATACTCTCAAAATAATGAAAACAGCAAGGCAGCTATCTGTGCACAACCTTCCTCCAGCTACTGCAACCCCTTTCACTTACACTCAGTTTTTATAAGCTAGCACACAGAGCTTGCAACCTAAGCTAGTAAAAAATGCTGTAAATGGTACATTACTAGTACAGAAGTACTTCTAAAGGATATACAGAATGTTGCTGAAAGAATCTGCATAATCTTTGAGTTAAGTGCTTTCCTAAGTATCAATACAATCAATGAGCGGAAGTTCTCCAAGAAAAATGAAACAGTAGTAAGGCTGGCAGTAGATAATCAGTTAATTTAGTTTTAAATTCCAAATAAGAGGAATTACATTCATATTCCTATAGCATTTTGTCCAAGAGTCACATTATATTGTGTATTACCATAATTTTTACAAATATTCTCA
The DNA here is from genome assembly GCA_013397275.1 of Burhinus bistriatus. Lineage (NCBI taxonomy): Eukaryota > Metazoa > Chordata > Aves > Charadriiformes > Burhinidae > Burhinus > Burhinus bistriatus. The sequence goes on from VYXH01000394.1 coordinate 28,370, forward strand.
GTCAGAGCAGATGAAGATTTACTGCTAACAACAGCATCTCCATAAAAGCCAAAAATAAACCTGTAAGTTCCAATTCTTTGCTTTCTGCTTTAGCGACCAAACCAAGCTTATTCCTGTTATGGCAAGAGCAGGCAAAAACACCAGCTGTGCCACCTCTAAAAGAACCTATAGTTTTGAGGAATTTTTTTGTTAAGCTTAGCAGAGACTCCAGAAGTACATTTGATATTTCATTTCTTGGCTGAAAACACTGGAAAACTGTTCCCACATTAAAAAGATAGTATTTCCTACCTGCTGAATCTTTTTTGAGAAGTTCTTGTTGGATTTCTCTAATGTCACTTCAAACCTATTGCAACCTACCAGAAAGATTTGAGAGAGTATGTAAACTGAAGTTGCCCTTAACTTTATGACTGCATATATCTCACACTAAACAGACTACGAAGAATTATGAAAGCAAGCTTGGCCACTTAACACTAGAAGAATGACTCTTCTAACATATCTGTGCTATCTTTGACTCAACAGCTAAATGCATCAGAAGGTATTCTACATAGTCAGGTGAAAATGTAAATTACACTTCTTGTACCCATCCTAAGGCCTCATCAATAGTTACATTTTTGCCTTGATGGAATTTTAGATTACAAGAATTATATTTAAGTATTTTGAAACCCAGAGATACAAAAATCCCATAATGACTTTATCCACATCAATCAAATAGCAGCAATTTAAATTTCTAGGGAGCACATCACTGCAAAGTAGACAAGGAATAAACACTACACCACAGGGGTTTAAAAGGAGTTTTAGGGATAAAGACTTACAGACATTTTCTGATGACATAACCTCTCCTGGCAGTGATGCAAAAAAGGGGGAGAAATTTACCACATGAGATAAGACACTAGCAACTCAAGACTAGCATGTTCTGATTGGAATAGACAGCCTAAAAGGTTCAGAAAAAAGCAAGCTGAATTCAGTCTCTAGAATCCAAGTAGCTACAAATGAATGTCTTTCCAAGAGCTGGTGAACTTGGAAACAGATGTTTGGCTTTTCCTTTCCTGTCACACACTACACAACATTACTGTGTTCAATAACATCAGTTTCTACATAGTAACAGATAATGTGAAATACAAATCTGTTTAGTGAAAATCGATTTTAACTGAGCCGAAAACAGAATAGTTCTATTTGTGGGACCTCTAGAATAGACTATGAACACTTATGACTGTCAAAGAGGCAGGAAGAAGAGTAAATACATGACACAACTACTTCAGAGGGATCCCTCTTCCCCATACCTTGATGCTCATGGAGCCACCAAAAAAAAGTTGCTCTTTTACTAATCCAGTCCTTCGTTAACAGAAGGCCTCACACCTCTGACAACTTGTACACTGCACTGTTTTTGCACATGGCTGTGCATTGTATTCACAAAAATTACACTAACATACTATAAATTTAAACATATGGAGATCTGATATAAAACATACTTTAAAACAGAAAAAAGGCTAGTACTACTTGCTATCTTTCTTGCACATCTGATAAACAGTGTCTACACTTTCACCAAAGATCCCACACAAATATTCATCAAACTCTATGTAGGAAAAAACGAGCAATAGAACATTCTTGTGTTAACATCACTACAACCTCTTAAAGGGCAGGAAATAAAAATAATGTAATCAACTTTCTGTGCCATTCTTATAATCAACTTACCTATGTCTTTCTTAATCCTGTAAAGCAGAAGATGCCCTTGTTTGGTACCAACAAGGAGCCATTCCTCTAAAAAGACAGGGGAGAAAGTCTAATTAGTTTCAACAAAGACTGCCCTTCCCAGCCAAGTTACACTTATCAGAACACTAGGAAACTTGTTTCAAATGCCAGAGGATTTTCTGTGGCAACTACACGCATGTCTCCTATCATCTCTCTGGTGGAAGTGCTCAGAAGTAGCTTTCATTCTCAGAAGGGGATGGCCAAAGATCAAGCAGTAAAAGGGCGAGTACAGCCTAGCTATCACAAGAGGCAATGAACTATTCTTCTGACATTACTATCTCCCAGAGAGGAACACTACTACACAATGGAAAGAATTGTCATGAAGAAAAACAAGGAGTTCTATGTGGTTTTGTTTGGGTGGGTTTTTCAAATAGTCAAGTTTATCTAAGAACTCTGAAATAGTCAGCTATGCCCAAAAGGACAGTGGCAGTTTTGCTTAAGTGGCATTTGAACTGCTTGGACAACCAACAGTCATTCAAGATTTATATAAGAGAACTTTTTTATATAAAAAAAACTCTGTGGCAGAGTTTCATACTCTTCCTATTTACAGCATTTATAGCATACAAAAGGCATAGAATCTTTATTGGGTCACGAAATATGACTGAAATTCATCCTCTTTGCTGAAGACCATATAGTTAAGAAGCGTACACAAACATTTCTTTCCACATCTAGTATCTTATTACCAAAAATACCTGTATTTTAATAAAAACCTTGTTTCCTGCAAGATCTTTCTTCCACTATTTGGTAGAAATTTGCAAAGACAGAATTACACCCCTTTTTACACAACCATACTGTCATAGGCCTGTGAGTTCAGGCCTTTTTCTACTTCAGCAAAATAAATGCTTTCAAAGAGATACAAGCCTCAATACAGAAATAAAATATCTTCACATCTTCTCTACTACATAACTCTAGCATAAACAACCCATGTTTAAACGTGGCACCACTATCCGGGTTATGATTTTCTTCTTAAGACAGATTAAAGGGGTCACAATTCCACAGCGTCTGGAGGTTTTTAATTACCGATTTTGTGCTATGGTAGTACATCTGATGGGAACTGCTCAAGCAGTTTGAAAAGCCTTATCATTATGACACCTGACCAAAATCTTTACTGTTAAAAGTACGGCTAAAAAATACAGCCTACATTTATATGCCACTAACACATGCAAACAGACTCTAAACCTAAGACTTGAACACATCACTGGCCTTCCAAGATAAATTTTAGTCAAAACATAGGGAAGGCTTTTTAGCAAGAAACTAGCCAACTCGCGGTTACAGCACTGGAAATCACGGCAGCCTCCTCCTCAGCAGGGCTGCGGGTGGCAGGCGACCGCCGGCACCCCGGCGACCGGAGCTCGGCCCCGGCAGCCCACCCCTCCTCACCCCGCAGGCACCGAAGCCAACGCAACGAGCCGGAACACGGGGAAACGCTCCCCGCACGCCCAGGCCTGCGAGGCGGCAGGGCCACCGCCCGCCCCGGGGCGCAGCCGGCTGGCGGCCGAGCGACGCGGCCACCCCCGGTCCGCCGCAGCCCCCAGGAACGACTAACGGGGCGTCTCGGCCGCCCGGGACGGGAAAGAGGAGCGACTCGGGGCGGCAGCGCCGCGGCCCCCCCCGCCCCAGCTCACCCCAGGCCGCCAGGCAGTCGATCTGCAGCGGCAGCTTCTCCAGGATCGGCACATGCTCGAAGGCGTCGTGCATGGCGGCAGCTCCTCCAGGCCCGACTGCCACCGCGCTCGCCGACCGGGGAGAGGCGGACTCCCCGAGAAGGGT
>VYXH01000395.1:0-150765 GCA_013397275.1 Burhinus bistriatus
AATTTTTTAGTCTGGAGAAGAGATGTTTAAGGGGAGACCTTATTGCTCTCTACAACTACCTGAAAGGAGGGTGCAGAGAGGTGGGGGTTGATCTCTTCTCCCAAGTAACTCATGATAGGACAAGAGGAAACAGGTTCAAGTTGCACCAGGGGAGGTTTAGGCTGGCCGTTAGGAAAAAACTTTTCACTGAAAGAGTCATCAAGCATTGGAACCGGCTGCCCAGGGAGATGGTTGAGTCACCATCCTTAGATGTGTTTAAAAGTTGTGTAGATGTGGTGCTTGGAGACATGGTTTAGTGGCAGACCTGGTAGAGTAGGCTCAATGGTTGGATTAGATGTTCTTAAAGGTCTTTTCCAGCCTAAACAATTCTATGATTCTGCTTTGATCTGGGGTACTCAGCCCAGCCTAAAGCATCTTTAACATTAAGCTAAACTACACTGTTTCACTTCACAGTGAAAGCACTTGTGCAGTCAGCCACACCTGAGAAACTGGTTAGGAGGCTGTCCCATAGTGCCTGCAAGATGTTCAGGGCAGACTTTTATCTAAGACCCCAAGAATGACTATGCATCCATCACAGTGCTCAGAGTTCAACAAGGTGTTGCTGTAAAGGGTTTCAACTGACTGATTTGACTTTGTGGTAGAGGGGTTAGGAGCATTCACATAGTTGATTACAGATGTTGCAATGCTGTATCTGGCTCAAAAGCATTCACGGGCTAAGCACACACTGATTTCTCAAATGGGAACGCAAATTTGATGTGACGGCAAGGGTGGTGTAAGAATAGAATCTAACACAGCCATACCTGGAGTGTCTTAGCAGTTAACATGGCAGTATGGAAATGGTCCCCACCGCAGGAGATGGGAACAGACTGCACTGTGCCAGGAGGCGTTCTTGCTGGGTGGGAAGGCACCTAAATACTACAGAGCCCAAGGGAGAGTTGAGAGAATCTGTGTAAAACAGACTACAATCTGAAAGAAAAATGAGTGTCACAATAAATTGTTTAAATCTATGCTTTTGTGATGAATGAAATAGTTTACAATGGTGACATGACTTAATTATCCCTGGGTATCTGAGTTAACACCTCATTGAAACGAATGGGGCAGTTCACTTAAGAGTTACTGTCCAGCTCTCTGCAGACACACAAAAAATATTACAACTTCTATCTTCAGCTCATGCTGAGAGGCTTGTCTTCACCATGGTTAACCTCTAGGCACTTTGCTTTTTTTAAGGAAAGCCAGTGGGAAAAACAGAGTTTCAAAAGATTGAGAGTTGTATCAGCACTGCCCACCATTGCATACTCCTCACCAACCCATGCCTTGCTTATACGTACCAGTGGACAGCAGAGAGCAGATTTGTTTTGCCTGATAGATGGGAAATCAGGTAAATGCCTGCACGAGATGTCAGAGTACAATTCTTCATGGCTGCCTAGAACTTCAATAAAAATCTTCACATTCATCTCCAGAGGTACGGAACAATGCAATTGTGAATGACTGATATTCAACCAGCTACGCTACTCAGACTCTGTACCAGCCTTCGAAGTAGGTTAAATAAAATAACCAGTTCAAGTGTAGTCAGGTCAGGTTTTTTTGTTTGCTCATTGTGGTGGTGGTGGTGGTTTTCAATTGGGGCAGCCAGTGGAAGCCAGTGTAGGTTAGGTATATACCTAAAGCTCTACACATACTTCAGAAATTTGCCTTACTGATCATAGAGCATAATAAACCAGTGTCCTTAAGAAATGGAGTCATTTGATCACACATACATACATAACGTGGCATCAGCAACACTCTCTCCACTTTCCTGCACTACTGAGATGAGCTGGCTGCACAGAAAAGAGAAAAACTTGATAGGAATTAAAAGACAAGTTTGTGGTGATTGTGGAGTTCGGGGTTTTTTTATTTAAATGACCCAATCTTGTTTGTTAAGAAAGCCAGAGATTGTGTCAGTTGTGTTTTCAGTGACAGAAACTTCCCCATGGAGGCTGAACGGAGACTAGCATGATCAGACAGCTTGCAAACCACCAATGTGATAAGAGAAGACTTCTCCGTTACCCCTGCTTTGTTGAGCCGACATTAAAACTTCAAATGTAAGGCAGCATGCAGTCCAGTCACCTGGGTTCAGAAAGATACACTCAGGGTGAAACAGGCACAGCTAGCTCTTGCTAGAAAGATCAGGAAAATGGAGAATCTGTCTTGGGGAGCTACAAAAATTTGGCTTGTTTAGCTGAGCGAAGTGGAGATGAGGAGAGTGGTTACGGCCAGTAAGTGCGTTAAAGATTGACGTGAATACCAAGGAAAAGAAATAGTAAAGCTAAGAAAAACTTTAATGTCAGATGAGTGTGTGGGAAGTGAGGAGTGGGAATAAGGTGTCCATGAATGTATGCTGGAAGTTAGAAAACTGTTTTCCATTGACCAGAGATGTTCTTTTCTGGAGAAACCTTCCAACTAGGCCAAACAACTACACATTGTTGATGAATTTTGGAACGAGATCCTGTGCAATGGTTTCTTGGAGTTAGAAGAAGACTGGATTCCAAACTCTTCTAGGTCTGCGAGAAAACCAAAGCCAGAAGTTGTCATCAGTCTGGAGATCAAGCTCTTTTGAAAAACCAAGAATTATGCTGCAGCTGTTTCATAATTCATGATTCAAACCCACCGCGTTTAGCTCTTCACATAAAGGCAGTATATAAAGTGAATGCCTGTAAAACTTGGATTTAGACACATCACTTTGTTGCAGAGATGTTGGGCTTGTATCAGCCAAGTACAAAGGAAAGCAGTGTTACTTGCAGCTTTTTGGCCAGACTCCTAGATGTGGTAGAAAGATTGGCTATAGTCAGTGGTGTTTTGATTTTGGATGATCTGCTGATTTGCGAAACTGGTTGAGCAATTTTTTTTTCTCCTTAAAAATATTCTATAAACATAGTTTCTGTGGTAGTTTTGCATATTTCTTTGTCTTTTTCCTCCCCTGTATTTTCATAAAATCAAGAACAAACCAGGTAACATTTGAAACTTAAAACAGCAGAAAACACTTTCTATCAAGCAGAGATTTTATTTTTTTTATGAAAATGTCTATGATATTTAACGTCAAGTTTCAATGAAAGGGCAGTTTCAAAGCACATTTTTTATCAGTTTCAATTAAGTCATCTTTGGGAGAAAAAGTTGTTGCCTGAGGTTTGCTGCCTGTCATCTGTGAGTTCTCATAATTTAATATATAAGGTTCAAGGGAGCTCTGACCAATTCAAAACACACAGATGTGCTGTGCCTGTGCTGAAAAGACAGGAAAAGAAAAAGTGAATGTATACACTACATTCACGTAGACAGCATTTGCTGTATTCATTCATCATCGTACATAGTTATAAACTACAACACCTGGGCTTGCTTTTAAACAAAACCTACTCTTATTCCTTTCCTTGTATCAGTCAATTACGAAAGTGTCCTTGTTCTCATTTTTTTCCCTTTTTTGTCTGTTCTTTTTGTCCTTTTCTGCCTGCCTCTCTCCAAATAATTTCTCCTTGAAATTAACAGCCTAGCGCGTTTCTCGCCTCCTAAGAGTCAGACATACAACACAACGGGGTGCCATAAGGGTACCTAATACAGGCAAGTGTATTCTGACAGCACCCTTCATTTGCAGAGTGCAAACCCTATTGGGATTCTTTCATACGGTGCTGTTTTAAGAATAATTTAAGATTTAGACAATAATTGAAGAGCAAGCCATCCTGAATTCCCTGATTACGCAAAAGACAATGTTCAGGGAAATCTGAGATCATACTGGGAAATGAAGATGAACAATTGGAAAGACAGGGGGAATTATCTTTCCTGTTCACCACTTTACAAAGCAAATCTGTTTAAAACCCATCTCAAATAGTGAAACCGTAGGGTCACTTGACTTGTGATTATAAGGATGATTTATGAAGAGCTCTGTGGTAGATGGGTCTTTGGTTTGAATCATTGCAGTCTTTTTAGGAAATAGATTATACCAATAAAGAAATAGCTATAGCTCACAGAAACGGATATTGCTGAAATGCTCGTTTCTTTCTTCTTTCCATTGAACCAGAAATTGCCCTCAGAGACAGCTGAACCTTCATGCCATGTAGTCAAAGTGGAAAACACGTTATCTGTCAACTGGGTGTTTTAATTAATTACTATCTCTGCTTCAGCCGTCACCGAGAATTCAATAGATAGCTAAAAGGCAGTAGTTCTTCAGCTGATTTTCAGGAGTGAACTTTTATACAATTAATAATATTTTTCTTCTCCCTAGTTACTCTAAGACATCGGTGCATACCTACTTATGTGAAGTAAACTTCGGGTTTCTATAAAAGGAGATGTAAAAGCTTACATCTAGGAATAATTTAATCCAAAGTACTGCAGTGATGTTTTTGGAAACAGTGTCAAATATTATGGGATATTTACTTATGGGAAGAAAGCCAGGAAAGAGGTCAAACGGTATTCTGTCAGGGCAGTCAGGCTGTTCCAGAAATAGGTAAGCAATTCTCCTGTATTATAAATGCACAAACTGTGCTCTTTGAAAAGAAAAACAAAAGACAAGAGTCCAAGGAAGGTGATTTAATCATACCTTTCATTTTTGATAAATATCCTACACTATCCGGTTTTAATGCACAAATTCTTTATCATCAAATCCACTGGGACGATCTGGTTTTCTGTGGTGAAGGTAAATTAATCGTTTCAGAAGTAATTGAGAAAGTTCTGAGTTAGCTTTCCAATTTGTTCCCCAAATCATGCAATAGGAGCTTGACAAAGAAATTGAAGGTCCTGCAGTGTATTTTTTGTATTGAGTTGATTTAAAGGAGAGAAAGTGATATCAAGTCTTTTTGACGGTTTATTAATCTGTCATCAGTTTAGTAATTGTTATGATATCAGAACACTCCCATGTACGAAAAACGGGGAGATGTATGTTGTAAGTAAACTACAAATGAGCTTGAAATGTACTGATGAAGGTGTTCTGGTTCAAACAGAAATTAATTCAGGTCTTTTATACTGTGCTATAAGGGAGATAGACTGGGTGATCACACCACCGTTTGTGGCTTCTTAATGCATGAATCTGCTAATTAACTCTACCTTATGTAATTATGAATATATCAAATGTTTTAAATCCATGTCACCGTTTGTTAGTACAATAGCAACAGCAGGTGCTTTAACCTATTTTTTTCATTTTCATTTTTCACACAGATAAGTAGATGTTTGTTGCAGGTAAGATTTGAGAGGGACAGTGTGTGTAGAAAGTCCCAGGTTTCCCATAAGGAGTGTGAAATTTCCCATACGCATACACACAACACGTCTCTGTCAGTCCTGCTGCCTGTACCTAACAATCAGATTTAGGAGGTGGTGTTACATCCCCATGCTCATTGCTTCCTTCACCTCTTTATCAATATGACGTGGATGTAGAGAAAACCAGCTGTGAAGACAGCATTTTTGTGGGATTTGCCAACTGTCCTTTGAGACCCGGGCAATGTGACCCATTGATTGACGTGAACCACAGCTACCAGATGTATGTGATTTCATGACATTGTTAATCTGGTTTCATTCTCAAGTGGAGACTTAATGGTGGAAGACTGGGTGCTCCCTTAGCTGCATCCCTGCTCACCAGCCTCCCAGCTTCATTTTGCAGTTTTCTCTCCAAATGCTAGGAATTCTTAATATCCTCCATATCTAGGCATTTTACATAACCCTAGTCTGAGTTCCTACTTTGATCTATCCCTGATGAGTGCTAATTACCTATGGAAGTGTTATCTGATGTCAGCTGCTCACAGGTGAGGGAAGCTGTGTGAGTTGTGTGACTCTCATTTTGGATTATTCATACTGTGTGTGAGATGCTCAGAATCAAAGCCTGATCTTGCATTAATTTCACCATGTGAGTAGGGGTTTTTTTTCTCCCATGATGAAACGTATGACGGGAACAAAAGAAACAACTGGGGAAAGAGAAAGAGATACAGATTTTCCCACGTATCAAAGTGAGGATTATTTTTGAATGTCTGTGATTAAGACATCTGTTACTGTTCCTGAAGTTATTTTTGAGAACCCCTCTGTATTTCCAGGAGTTTACTTGACTCAGAACAGCTGAAAAACAGTGTTGGCAGCATGTAGGTTTTGATCCACTCCTCTCACTAGTGAGGCTGACCTCTCCCCATGAAACGCTGAAGGAACGTACTCTTGCTCATGATGAATGACTAACAAGTGGAGTAAGAGAATGATGTTGCTTCTCCTCCTTTCACTTGCAATTTATGAAATATTGGATAAATAAATAACCAAAATTATCATTTTTTAAAAGCTTTTTTTCTGAACATTCAATGTGGGGCTTTTCAAACCGATTGGTAGCTTTCACAGCAAGATTGAGTTTGAGTGATGTGAACGGAGTTTAAGAACATATACTGAGCTGCATTTGTTTTGTTTCCATTAACCCTCGCTAACATTTCAGCTGGTAAAAGAGGAAATTGATATTCTTTTAAATGAAATTAATGGATTTCTCTTCTCCTCTATGGAGACTCTTTTGTTTGTTTGCATGTAGGGAGAAATAAGCGTAATAGGAATGTTCTTTTACTTCCAAGATGAAAGCTAGTAGTTTGTGCCACTGCAGCAAAGACGTGTAAAGTTAAGTAAATAAATCATACCATTATCCAACAAAATATTCTCTGAGTAAAACAACTGGTTTTGAACACTGGACTTACCAAATGTCAGCAAAACCCAGACAGGTGACTGGGAACAGTCTCATTTTAATGACCTCTTTTTAAAGAGCTCTGCCAATTTGTCTGGTATATATTTACTAACTTATGCAGCAAATACAGATTTCTAGGCTTTCAGATTAACAATGACAATATTTATCTCATGATTTGGAGACAATAAGAATAATATTAAAAATTAAGAGATTAATTTCTGCAGAATAGAGCTAGTGAAAGGAAATGTCTCTGATTTTAGCCTCTGCCTTTGTTCTTACCGCTCTCCCACCCCAGAGGACAGGAGTTTTGCCAGTGATTTTCACCATCAGCAGAAGCATGTCTCCTATCAAACTTCCACCTTGTTAATGCAATCAAGTACAAAATCAAGCTGATTGCATGACTGTGTGCCATTTGTTATCTCCTGCCAGTTCACTGCAATACATTGGCTTAGTCATAATCTGTACAAACCGCATGTGCGAGCAAAGCATCCTGTAGATCTTTGCAAAAATGATGAGCTACCAAAACTAACTCAAGGCAGAAGGCAAACCAGGCAACAGTTTTGCCTCTGCTGGCAGATCCAGCTGCTCCAGACAAAGAAAGAGAGAGAGAGAAAGAGGCAAAGATCTCTCCCTGCTAGCCTTTATTCCTCTCCCACACCTGACCTCCACCAGACTCCTCCCAGTTTTTCTCACCTGCCTTGAGGTGCCTAAAGCTTGCTTTGAGGGCTTCCCTGATGGATACCTATGTAAGAACAGAGTGGACATTTATTCATAAGCTGCAGTGGACTTACATAATGCATCTTTCCGCTGCCAATTGTTTCCCCCCTGGGATTAATACTATTATTGATTGCATTAAAGGAATTAATTATTTCTACTTCTTTTTTGGTAACACTTTACAATGAATTTCATGTCTCTTTCTTGCTTCACTAACAGTCATTAAATAGGACAGTACCTTTTAGCTGCTGAATATTCTGCTTTCAGCTTAGCCACACTTTGGGATTTCTGCCAAAAGTGTTCACAGACTTAAAGTTAAGCAGATGCTTAAGTGTTTCTTGGATGAGAACCAGTGATTAGAATGTCACAGGACGATGCATTAGGATCCTAATACATCACTGGAGAGGAATACTTAATGGAACAACAGTTATTTCTTTCTGTATAAGATTCCTTGCCATTAATAGTTATTTTCACCATATTTTACGTGGATGTGAAATAATTAAACTTTAATCAATGACAGTGATGCTGAAAAACTATTAATAAATATTTAACAGGTGACTGGGATAAATTATTACTTACATGAATAGCCCTAAATTATTTTTCTTCTGTTTATGAATAATGAAATTATTTAATAAACCTTTGACAAGCATCTGAATCAGCAGTATACAAGTGGACAGCAAAAATTCTAACTAGCAATCTGTCTTAGAAGCAGATGACGTTAGTGTTTGTGAACCATCACCACATGTTTATCCAAGTCCTTTCTGTTATAACAGGGGATCAACTGTGATAAACCTTCAGCTTCCAAATTCAAAGCTTTAAGAGTTCAGGGATATTCTAACTTGTCATTTCACTCTGAAGGATTAGAAACAGAATGGGAGACAGATGGATGCCGTCTGTGAAATATAGAATCTAATAAAAACTAATCCTACATTTGGGGAATAATCACAGCTAGGTTTGTGGCTCTAATGTCTTTCCAACCTCTACAAGTTGGAAAATTCCCCCAAATTCCTTCAGGCTGTCCCCTTTCTCTTCATCCCTGAAATTCTTGGTTCTCTTCTGGAGACAGCAAAAAGCCCAGATTTAGTTGTCACCTTGAACACTGGCTTTAACAAGCTGCAAGACCACCCTCTTCAAGCCATGGTTGCTCCTGTCTCAAGGCCCCCAAGAATACCCAGTGTGCTGCCAACTACAGAGAACTGATCCCCTTATCTCAGTGGTGGCAAACCCCTGACACCAACAGGGATGCGTGCTGGCACCAGCCAATTGGTATTTACTGCAAGACTTTTAACCACGCATTTGGACTAGACATCACAAAGGTCCACCATGACTGATTTATGGGCACAGCCACTCTGCTTCCTGTTCCTTATAGGGATATATACAAAGACATACTAGGAGAAAACAGCAATGCAGGATGTAACAGGGGCCTCTTTTGGAGCTTTAAATGGTTTTAGGACAGAAGTAGTACGTGATATTCAGTTGTCAATATAGGAAAATATAATCTGCCAGCTTATGTCTGACTTTCTCTTGTTGCTAGAGTTCTGACTTTTCAGAGGTGAAGCACTTTGCATTGTCTTCCAATGGACATTCTATTCATTGACTTTTATTGACTTCTGTTGTCAGTTCTGGGCAGTGGCTGAGGATCTGGTCTTACTCTTCTCTACAGCGTTGCTCCATTTCAGATTTAAATTTTCCATAAGAAATCACCTCAGGAAATTATGTTCCCTATTCTTTCTGAGTTTCTGCATATGAATCTCACTATCATTCTCCTAAAAAATTTATCCCAAAAGAGAGATTATGCTTAAGCACTATACTGAATAAATATTCTATATATTAATAAAATTAGTATATAAAAATAAATACATTAGCTACATTAAAAACTAACCTTTTCCAAATATTCCTTCATGTATCCTTCCAGTTAGTGCAATTTTACAAAGAATCAAGTTTTAAAACTAAGAGTTTCACCCTGTTTTGTGTAAGTTCTGCCCTGGACCATTCTCCATAATACAGGGCAGTGTCACATATGAATAGTATGCACTATATTGGCCAAAAACCAAAGAGAGAACTTACTCTGACTAATTGTGAAAAGATTTTATGTCCTTTCGATCCAAATACTCACATGTGAGTATTGGAAGACTACCCAGCTTTTCTTCATTGATCTGGATCACACAGACTCAAGTAAGCTTCATTAGCTCTTTTGTTTTCTCTGTTTCTGCCTCTCTCACCGCTAGGCTAACTGAAGAATGAGAATTAGGAGTCAAACCTGAAGATTTTAGATCTAATCTAAACAACACTGAATTTGATGGAAAATGTCCTCTTGACTTCAAAGATGACTGAATTGGGCTGTATTATATAAAATATCTGTGAAGGATCTGGGAAAATAACCTACTTTCACATGAAACCCTGTTCAATATCTTAAGCATTCACTGTAAGAATTTAAAAGCACCGCCACTGTTATGTGTCTTCATTAAAGTGTTTGAGAACAGCACCTATTATGATTGTAACTCTCAAAGGAATAAAAGATTTCCTATCTAAGAATAGAATACCTTCTAAGAGAGACCCTGGATACTTGCAATTTTGACTCTCTTGCCTTCAGTCCTTAGCCAGTTATTAGCCAAGGTCCTCTTTTTGCATGTAGTCACTTAACTTAGTGTCAGTTTTGTGTAAACAGAACATGGGGTTCATTAATCCTGCAGTAAGAGCTAGTGTGTAACCTTAGGCTCTTCAGCAATGTACAAATGTCTGACACTAGACTAACTATGACAATTAAAACAGCATCCTTCATCAAAAATGGAACGGCTGCAAAGAGCAGTTTCGCTGTTGTGTAGCTATCAATCAAGCACAGCTGAATGTGAGCTAATAAACATGTCACTCTCTTTCAGCTGCCTACACTGAGGAAGAATAATAGCTGAGAAGGGGCAGGAATGGGAACACCTGGAGGAGAGAATTGCATGCTGCTTACCAGGGCTCTCTGGCTCTATTTTAAAGCTTGATACAGTAATAAGGAGTAATGCAGCAACTGTACAGTCTAAGGGAAAGGAGGATCAGCAGGGCAGGTTATTTTCCCATCTTCCAAGTCCATCTGCTCAGTCTTCATGTTTTGACCTGCACTGAAACATCCCCAGAACCAGAGATGCAGCAGAAAGCTACAATCAGAACTGTGTCTTGCCTTACACTTCATGCCTTGGTCCTACCTTTGAATCCTTCTCTGAAGGTAGCAGCAAAAAAATAAATTCTTCATCATCAAAATATGCATTTGGACAGTGCATCCACAATCACTGAGTCTTTTGTTGGAACAGGTTCCAGATTACAATCAGCACAGCTTGCCTCTGACCACACAGCAGGGTGGTTGCAGTCTGTGGAAGGACTTGAGGACCCACTTTAAGACTTCTGTGGAAAAAAGTCATGGGCAGCATTTCATACCTGAAGAAACCATGAATACCTGCACTTTGCATTGATTGGAAGTTAGGAGTTCACTGGGAAAAACAGATCCAAGAGGTTGGAAGTGCTCCTTGATGCACAGTGCTCCTGGTCAGGCACATTTTAGTGCACCCAGCACACTCGTGAGGAGCTGACACCCAAATCTGTGGAACTGTTTTCCAGATATGGGGGACAGCAAAAAACCCAACCAACCACACAAAGAAACCCCTAAAGTTTTCACAGAAGCAAGTTCCCTAGATTATAATTAGAAATCACTGTCCTAATTGTGGTTCTGGCTCATGAGGACACTATAGTCCTGAGTATCATTTACCAGCCTCAAGTAAGAGACTTGTTTTGTAGAGATTTCATGGTTTTTAATTTAAGGTATGGTGGGATGTGTGACTGAACTGAGGACCTTGGGAGAAGGAAGGATAGCACAAAGATGTGTTACCACGGCTCACCTGCAATGACTGACCCTATACAGAGCCAGCACAGGAACTAGCAACACAATTAGTAATATCTTAAGATGGCAAAGTAATGAAGAAATAAGGGAGCAGAAGACTGTTGGAGTTTTCAGGGAAGCTCACTTCAGGGTGAGATATACTCAGTTACTTCCCCAGACAGGGCAAGAGTGTAAAACTTTGCTGGTTTCCCATCACTCAAGCTTTACTTCTCATTCCTACAACCAACTTTACTCTGTCTTTGGCCTCCAGGAGTCCAGAGAGAGGCACAGATTTTTCAGGCTCTCTCCATGCAAAGCTGATTAGACCTTTCTGAATTGTTGGGGTGAGGGGGTAGGAGCCCCGCCACTCCACACTCCTGTCACACACACTTCTTATTTCTTCCCTGACTAAAAATGTCCAAGGACTTTTCAGGTAATTAATGTGTTGGCTTGCTTCCTATCTATAGCTTTTCTCTGATGAGTATCAATGCTGTGACACACTATATATCTTGGTCTGTCGGGCTGAAACCTGTGTGACTCTGAAAACCCTGGAAATTTTAAAAATACATGATTAGAGACACTATCTTCATTGGAGAAATGGAGATTAAAATGAGATGCTGACAAATTGATCGGTTCTCCTGCAGGGCAAGGCAAGCAGAGAGGAACAAACTGAAAAACACCCAAAAGCAAACAAAAAAGCAGGTTCACTAGCCTTCCATGAGAGCAAATAGCAGAGTATTCGGCATGCTGATTGACTCTCTATCAATCTGCTTTCTATGTGCCTACCAAATCACTGCAAATATTTGCCTCCTGGTAACCAACAAACAGCAGGTCAATGCTAAAAAACAGATTATGTTGGTTTTGAAGACAAAATTGAATATCCCTTATTTCCTGGCTGCAAAAAATAACAAAAGGGTCACAGAGGTCAAACAGTAACTCTCACAGCAATTTCAGCAAGTGAGATTGAAGGAAAGGCGTGGGGGAGGTATTTCATACTGATTCAAAGCAGGGTTGGTTCTGAATGCTAACGCCAGAACTAAGCACACCTTGATTTTGAGGAAATTTGGCTTGTTCTAGAAAGACAGTGTCTGCCTCAAGAGCAGCTCCGCACAGTCTGTCCAGCTACCTGGGCTCTGATCCTCTACCTATAGCGCCTCTTGTTTGGACCGACACCATGTATTCCTATGCTGCTGTCCTCTGCCCTGTGCAGAAATGTCCATAGAGAGTATCAGGGTCCATGTGGAGTTACCGAGTGGATGAGAGGGTGCTCATTTATCAGCTAAAAGGGAAGAAGGAGCTGCGAGTAGGACAGTAGTACAGAAAAGTGCAACGCTCTTGGGATGCTTTGTGAAAAAAATAAAAAAAGAGAAAGATGACCTTCAGCCGCACTGGGGAGGAAGCTTGCCAGCTCTTCCCCTCTCTCCCTTCTTTCTTTAGCATATTAATATTTTATCACTTCTCATTTACTAGGTGACCTGGCTGATATGTTTTTGACACATTAGAAACAAAACTTTCCTCAGTACAATAGGAACAGCTTTAAAGGAGTCTCCCAAGGCCAGAAAAGGAGCTTTATTATGTGATGGGGGAGGGATGATACTGGTGAAGAATAACAGTGTGAATAATTCATGCAGCATATTCAGATGCCATGTGGATCCTGAACTAGCCTGAACACACTATTTGCTTTGCATTCATAATGTTTCATTAGCCACTATAGAGATGAGCAAGACAAAGTCATTAAGCTTAGTGTAATGTTGTTTTAACACCACTTGTTGGTTGTATCACCATGCAAAGACAGTGACTACAAAGGACTTTAGTTCCTTCCCTGAGAGTTTCTTTTCAAAATCGCTCTCCACACAGGGGAATAGTTACTGGAGAGCAACTTCAGCCTCCCATCTCCCAGTTCATAGAATGTGATAGAATCATCTGAGATTTCAGTGCGGAAGAGATTTCAGTCCCTGGAAAAGAGGGCTCAAGAGATCCTTTTCAGGTAAACACTAAGCAACTCTCTCTCATTGCATGCCAGAATGACTATGTTCAGACTGAATCAAGTTAGAGAGAACAGTAGGTTCCTACCCACCATCACTGTTGCCTAAAAAAGGAGTTATTACTGAAAGGTACAACTCAGTGAAGTCCAACCAGCCAGGATCCATTGTGCACATGTACTGAAGGTGGCCATGAGGAGCTGAGCCCGCTCAGATCTCAGTGGTTTTGCTACACAAAGAGAAAGCCTGGAAGACAGATTTTTGGCTGAAAAAAAATTTCAACCAAATTTTTGGATAAAAATCTCCACCACCCCCCCAGCGTTGACTCACTCATCCCAGTTAAGACTACTTTTAATGGTGAACATTTTCATCTGGAACATTTTGTGACCTTTGCAAGGAATATATTTGTAAATAAGTGTGGGTTTTTTCCTGTTCCTGCAGAGCTTATCCCACCTCTGCTTAACTGTTAGCATATCACTCAGGTTTTATACGACTGTTTTAATATTCAACTGACACAATGCCCTTATCACAGGATCCCTTAGTCCCTGTTCTGTCTCTCACTGTCTCTGAAATGAAAAGCCTTGTTTTGTCTTGTTTGAAAGACGTAAATCACACAGGTTTGCGTGAACTGTAGACTCGGCTGAATTAATTTTCAAGAAATTAGGTGCTGTGTTAAGTAGCACTTGTTGAAGAGGATCTCTGAGTTTTGATGATGACTGTAAAGTAAAATGGACAGGTGAGGCTCACGCATCAGACAAAATGGATTGAGGACTTTTCCTACTGTGCGTTACACTTGTTATGATGCGCTCCCTCATGGTTTTCTCTTCCTTCTCTTTGGCTGAAGTGCAGACGAGGTTGATAAGGCTCTTACTGCCTCTGAGGCAATGAACCTGGTGGTTTTAGCTCTAGTCATAGAAAATTATAACTGCAGTCACAGAGGTTGTGAGTTCAGGGTCTGTGGACGATTCAGCCCAAAGTAAGTTGTCACATGAGCCAACCTTGTAACCTCAGCGGGATGTAAAGTGGACTGGAATGGGGCCTGGTTATTTACTCTGTGTACAGTGTGTCATTAAATATAAGAGCTTCCTGAAATGTCATGCCAGTTCCCGTGTTTATTTTGCAGCATTGCTCCAAGGTTAACCGTGTAAAATTCATGGCAATAGTGCTTAGAAAAGCCACACACAAAAAGCCATATTTTTCAAGAAGAGAAGGAAACAATTTGTCCCGATGCATGCTCAACTCCATTTCAACATTGCCCAGCATAGCTCAAAGCTAGACCAAGGAATTGAAGGTCTCTGACCTAATTCAGACTTGTGATAGTAAGAGAGGAGTTCACTCCAGGGAGCACACAAAGGGCAAACAGTCTTATAGAGAGAAGGGAAGCATGGGCAAGAGACACACGAAGGAAAGCTGCTAGCTTCCATGTAATGTACTTCATTCCCAGAAATCTCAAATAGCATAATGAAGGAAGACAATACCATTAGCCACATTTTACAGGCAAATAAACTGGAGCTGTAATTTAATGCGAGCAAGTATTCTTGGTAGGCAGGGACAATCCTAGAGTGGCTTTGTCCCTCTGACATAAGAAAAATCTCCAGCATGCCACTTTGTCACAGCTCTCAGAAACCTATAACCATCACTTCCATTTAACGAACTATGATTCCCAGCAGGCGCCACTTATCCCCACTCTCCCCTTCCCAAGGGATCACAAGGGACAGAAGAAGCTATTGAGGTGCAGGACCTGTGACTCAGATTGGTTTTTTTCTTTTTTCTGCCTGTCTCCCCTTACAACATTAAATGCGGGAGACAGGAGAGGCATGCAAAGTTGAGACCAGGTGACTCTGATAACTTTTTTGTTTGATTTTTCTTTGGAAATTACCGTCACCCAAATATACAATAGGCAATACAGACTGGTGAGTATGCTGCTGCGGGTCTTAACGACTGCTCTCTGATTATTGTATGCTGTGCAAATAACAGGGTATCCTGCTTTGGTTGGTGTTACAACCTGAAAGAAACTCTGGATTTGGCAAGTGGGGCAGTAAAAAACCACAACTTGGGATGCCAGTAGGCTAATAGCATTAAAGTTATTTAGCACTAATATATGGTCAAGCCTGAACTATGACTGGGAATCACTGGGAAACAGGAATAGATAGTGAACAGGGGAGAAAGCAAAAGGTGGGGTCCGAATCTCACTCAAGTCAGTGGAAACTTGGTCATGTCCAAGGAGTTGAGACGGAGGAAGGGGTATGGCAATGGCACCACCTCAGGTACACTGAAACAGAAATACAGGTGATGTGTGAGTCACGAAAGGGACAGAGACATGGGTTGTTGGGAGAAGGTGTGGGCAGAAATGGCGTACTGAATTGACCAGAGCCAATGCAGATCCATATAAACTCTTTAGAAATAAGTAACCAAATAATTTGGCACCTCAGGTCAGTTTTTGTATGAACATTTGGGTCTCTTCTTACTGAACCCTCACAGTTAAGAGTATGGTTTTGTTACAAAGGTGATGTCCAAGCTGTCAAGAGTAGTACTCTTATCACCAGATTTCAAGACTAGCTTTGTGGCCACTCTACCAACATTTACATCAGCTGACAATCTGCCTCGGAAAAATATCATTGATTCTATTCCTGAACTTCAGTGCTGTTGCATATATTTCAAGGAATTGCTTAAATAGGAGTGCAGGTTAATCATGGCTGTCACATGAACTTCGGGCCCAGATATCTCTCATCTGAAGTCAATAGTAAATTTGCATAGATTTCAAATAGAAATCAGAACTGTTCCCACATAACAGATGCACATCTGCTTTGGAATGACATAAAAAGTATATTCAGCTCCATTAGACCCTGTTGGGGAAAAAAAAAAATAAGAGGATGAGGTCATGTTGAATCTAAAGCAATTGACCTTTGTTTTCATGTGCTTGAGTGCCCCATGCACTGAAGCAAAAGGCAGTGAGCTGCTTTGGAAACAGTAAGTTTGTTTTGCCTATTTTGCTCTTACAGTCACAAGAGGAATCTTAATGAAAACCACACGCCAGGAGTAACCACACTTTATTTACATTTGGGAATGGAAAACAGCGATACATGTCAAGCGCCTCTTCAAACGATCATACCCTCCAAAATCTGGGGTTTATTTTATGGATGGTAGAAAATTCACTGGAAGGATTTATGTGGCATCTGAGAAGACAGAACAATGCGTGAATGGAAAAAATTCAAAATATGAACAGTGCAGCACTTTTATGAGCAGATTCTGTTGCCTGCTCTTTGATATCTGGGTTTTCTTCCAAGAATATTACTTGACTGCTTGAGCACTCTTAACAGTCTGAATTTTTAGTCACTGTTATTGTCGTGAGTATTGCAGTAGGAACAACTCCATTTCATCCCAGGCATTTTAGCTGATATTGGACTCTGTAGGTGTAGAACTTGATCAGGCACTGTGACCTTCATATAAACTGGAGGAGGGGCCTCTTTCCAAGTACAGTCATTAAAATATATATAGAAATTCCTCCTTTTCTCACAGTCTTGTGGTTCAATATCCACCTTTCTTTTGGCATACTCATTCTATGTGGGTAAAATAAATATAAGTAATTTCAAAATCTGTGCTCTGAGAACATCTTGGACTATCCATACAGAAGCAGATCTTAAATCTCTTGTCCATGAACAAATTGTCCCAGAGACTCTACTGGCAGATAACATTCTGCCCCACAGTTCTTCCCTGTTGTCCCACATCTCTTGGAAAACTCTTTCTTTGTGACTGTGTCTGGGAGCGCTGAATCAGAGACAAAAAGTCATGTAACTCTCCTTTCCCCTCCCAAAGCAGCAGGTTCTGCTTCCTTTCCTAGCATAGTCCTTAGCACAGGTGAACAATGATTACAGCAATGACTACAGAGAAAAGCTACACCTACTCTAGCTCTAAACCACAGGGACAGCTTTGGCGCTAGCAGTGCTTCCTGTAGAGCCAACAAGATCAGCAAACCTGGGATTATGCTTCCCATAACTGAGCAATTCAGGAAATCTTCAAGTAACAGGACTGGGTTGCATAGAAGACCTCAGTTTAGTATGAAGATACCCAAACTAGCTGTGTATGAATGAGCTGGGTACTGGAAGTAGCTCAGCCCTAACAGCATAAATCTAAGCACTAATGCTGATACTTGACATGTTTATTTAGGAGAACTTTTACTTAGGTAATGAAATTTTGCCATTGTAAAAGCTGTGAGAGAAGTCTTTCCCCACTGAGGTGTTCAAGTAAAACACCCATCAGCTTCAGTAAGAACAGCAGTTCTGGTTTCTGTGATGCATCCACCTACTCCAGTCCCTCTGTTCCAGCAGTGGCCAATAGCAGATGCCTCTTGGAGAATATAAAACAAGATGACTCTATGATGATACTTTTCCCAAAATACTCTCAGCCTTCAGGAAATTGTGGTTGAGAGATTTCCTGTGCCAGAGGTGTATTTCTGCGTTTAATAGTCCTCCATGGGCTTGTCAACAGTGCCAGGGTTTACTCACTGGCTCCTAAGAAGACTTAGAATATATTCTCACATGGGTATTTTGAGACTTATCTACACAGTACATTCAATTGACTGTAATAATAAGTTAGCCCCCTTCAGGGACTATATTTCCTATTACCAACAAACAAGAAGAACAAGAAAATATTCTCTGAATTCTATCGCATCAGTCATCCATGGGCAGTCTGTTGCTTTCAGCAGCAGGAAGAGCAATGAGGTTGCCATCTGGCTGTTTTCCAAATGGCCTGTCCAGTCCTGCTGTGGTCTCACCAGTCACTGTCAGGGCTATCACAAAATGCATTGCACTGGCACGTCTACATTTGGCCAAGCAAGGTATTTCTAAGATGGGGGCTGTAAGACAGCTGGATGGCCAGAGATACCGGAAGGAAAGCAAAGCATACATCCTGGCTTTGACTTGGAGTCAGTGAGGGCTGGAATGAGGTGGGAGTAGTGAAACATCATTCTGGGAAGGAGCACTGTAATCTTTCTGAAATGTTAGTATTTAACTAATTTAATAACTGAGCAGGGGTGGAATTTTAAACAAATCATACATAAAGTTATTTTTCAAGGTCAACCACAAGGTCAGAAAGTTGTATGTTCATGAGGTAGCACAAAATCAGCAATAGCAAATAAGTAATGAAAATTAGGAAATGTAGGGGGTAAGTCACACAAAAGTGAGTCCAAGAAAAATAAGGGATTGACGCTTCTCTGTTGACATTTACCAGCACTTCAGATTCTCTCTAACATCTGTTTCTGAGTGAGACGTTCTTTCAAAGCACTTCATTCAGGGTGGATGAAATATTTAGATATTATAAGACTTGTTTTTCTTACTCTTCAGTGATAGCTTTCATCCATTGAGATCTGCCTATCTATCCTCATTTTCTTCATTAGTAAGAAGTATTTGAATTATTGCAAGGATATTCACTGAAGATTTAACAACGTAATTTTTCTGTGCTATGTATTGACTTGACTGTTGCTCAAATATTCAAACGGATCTTCTCAGGGATAAGAGAAGTAGTCTTTGTCAGGTCTTTCTATGTGTTACAACACTGCCTTCAGAAAGCTACTCATGCCACCAAAGATGCAGATCCTTAGATAACCCTGATCTTAGAGCTAAAAAGATGAAAGAGAGAAGATTCTTCAACAAAGATCAATACAGCCAGGGGGAACCCTATAATTCACCCACAGCTGCTTTCTTCTTCTTTGATTCCAAGTCAGTTTTGTTATTTTAGGAACTTGGGGATGAAAGCTTTTTTCTATCTGGTATTTTCATATGATTCTGTGATATTTCTTTGACAACATTATGCCACATGCATCTGCTACAGGATTTTCATCGATGTAACTTTCCATAATTCACATACTTTTTCTCTTGTTTGAATAATGTCCAATAAAGAATGGTATTCATTATATCATTCATAGCAGTAAATGAGCATGTTTTGAATGAGAGAGACATTGCAAGCTTTTAAAGAAAACAACAGTGTAGCTTATGTGGTCCTATGCTTTAGGAAAAACTTTATTGTTTCTTTAGTTCAACTCAAAATTAGAAAAAAAAAAAACCAGAAAATTTTATCTCTTTTGAGCTTTTGGAGTTTCATCGAAACAAAAATCAGAGTGAAACACAAGGAACAGGAGGAATAGTTCAATAGCAATCTGTAATTTTAGTTTTACATGTGTCTAAATAAATTTTAAACAACTTTGATCAGTTTTGATTGAAATGTGTCCCTATAACAGGAATAATTTTTGTCTTGCTGAGAGAGCTGTCCTCGACTCTTATCTTTGCTTTGCAAATATGTCTCCCTTTTTATGCTCGTACCTTAGCCTATGCCACAAAACTCAGGGACTGAGGGCTAACCGTAAGCATAACTGAAACATGTGTATATGCAGGTCAGCAGTTTATCAGGACAGTGTTGTAACCATGGTCCCCCACTCTGCTTTGTGGTTTGCAGTGTGAGGAACAGCAGGGCTATCTGCAGCTGAGGGAGGGATTTGGGTGCACAGGTTGAGAGCAACTGCTGCTTATTCTGCGGCTGACAGTAGGAACAACAAATCCAACTCTGTTCCTTGCGACCAGGCCCAACTTCCCCCCATCCATTCCCCTTCCTCTGTAGGGCAGACTCATCTTGGCCAAGATTTGGATCATCATCTTCAGGGTAGCAAGTTTCAGCTCTGGAGCCTGAGAAGCCTTGAGCTGAGGGCGTTGAAGCGTGCTCACTGCAGGAATTGCTGTGCTGGTCCTGTGAATGTATTGTGTTATTGATTATTAACAAACATTTAGACAGTGCTATTTATTTCAGTATGACTTGCCAAGGCTACCAGATAATGTTTTTTTCTCTTCCACTTAGCAGCTGAGCAAGCACATTTACTGTGAATATCTGTATGTGCAACTGCAAGTCACTCACCCATTAACTCCTGTGAATACACACACAGTGGGAACTGCGTACCCCTTGGGAAAGCTTCAAGTTCCTTAGCCTGTGACACCAAGTGAGTGTCCAAGTGGAAGATACTCTTCCGTAAGAACCCCAGCTAAGCGGATACCGATATCATAGGTAGAAAAGACTATATGCAATTACCAAACCCATATACCTTCCAGCCAGCTGAAAAAGCTCAGTTAGAAAGATTGCATCAATTGCTTCATAGCTTAAAGTTTTAAGTATTAAACTTGTAGCACTTTTGGCAATTGCCCTCCCCTCCCTCTCCAACTATGTTGACTTCTATTAACTAATAATATCAAACCAAGGTTAGATAGTTTCATTTTCAAATAGCAAAGAAAAACATGAAACAAAAATCAAAAATAATATAAAAAGCACTACCAAGAAATTGCCTTCTCAAAAATTCATGCTTTTCCCTCAGAAAAAGCTTATTTTACTTGCTGGTCTTCTATGGCATGTAACACATTAATCTTCAAATCCCCATATGAAAGATGAAAATGGGCAATAATACTTTAGATGTTTGTCACTTTAGGGGCTTGGAGAATAATTTGCTTTTAAACTGCCCAGGAAAATCAGATCTGATCAAGCAGCTGAATTTTGAGAGTAAATAAATGAACAAAAATATTAGTAAAGGTCCTCTAGTTTACAAAACAATGTGTGTAATGAATAGTGAGGGCTGAAAAAAAAACATATTGGGGGGGTGGGTATTTAGCCTCTCACACAAATGTGTTTTCAGAAAGTTTGTTCTGAGCCAAGTTCAGAGACAACCCAGTGTCCTTAGGATATGCATGTCTAGAAAACAAAACTTGCATAATAAAAAAAAGATCTTAGGCATACAGTTGTCTCTTACACGCTCTTTATCTGTCTAAGGCTTTGGTCGTCTTACCAACAAACTTCGCTTTCCACTCATGTCTCACTCTCCAGCAGCCAAGGGTGTTTTGTAGGCTGTTACTATAAGAAGGAGTCTAATTCTCCAACAACTTGTTGGCATGTGAATATGAAACAGACAACTGTTCTCTGCTTTCCCAGGTCCTATTTTGTCTTAGTAGAATGAAATCTACCCACTTGAAACTTCTCTTTAGACTAAGAAGCTGACAAATATTTTAACCTTTTAAAGAGTAGAAAAGACCCGGCTTATTAAATAATGGCAAATATTCCTGCTGGCTTTAATGATATTTGAATCAAGCTGTAATTTTGGGTAGAGATGAAAAGCCTGATAGTATGTAGTTGGAAACAGATGAAATTTCTTGCAGCACAGAATGAAGATTCTTCATTTCTACATTTGCAGGGATGTTCAAATGTGAACTCTTGACATTAAAAGACATTTTTTAAATGTAATGGGTAAGTAATTAAGAAAAATATCTATAATGCCAATCAACATTGCTCTCTGGAAAAGAGATCTTGTCACACAAAACCTAATTTGCTCTTTGACAAGGATGCAAGACTGGATGATAAAGGTATCTCTGAAACTGTAATATTCTTAGAATGAGATACTGGTACAGCTGATCCTGCCTGGGGGTATGGGAAAGAACTGATCATCCCTTTGTTTCCCCCAGCTGTATTTTCTATTAATCTATGATGTTACATTTTTTTGAAGTGTTTAAAATAGAATTGCCTCAAAGTTTGATTAAACATCAGAACCAATGAAGAATACAATATATGGACAAAGAAGTGATTGACAAATCCTAAAAGAGATCTATCAATAGGAACTCATTAGCAAAAAAAGTGTAGTTCTTGGGCAGATTCTCTGGGACTGATTCTGCCTCAGAGTTGTGCTGCTGTACATGTTTCATCAAGGAGTATGGGAAAGTACAAACTCATTTTTAAGCATAGACAAAGCCTGGTAGCCTGTTAAGATAAGGACAAGACGATGATACAGAGAGATCCAGCATCATTTGGTTATCATCTGGCCTATTCAAAAAATTTCAAGATACTCTGCTGCAAAATGGTATGTTATGATATTATGGAAAACAGGGATCCTGAAAAAGGATTTAGGAGCTATATTCAAGAAACAAATGAGTGTAACTGCTCAACAAAGTGATGTGATCATGGGAAGCCTCTTTAAGAATGGGTTTCACAAATGCCTCTTGAATTATGTAGGTTACAGCTGAAGGTGATGCCCGCATCACCTTCAAAACAAACCACTTCACTTCTTGAAATCAAACTCTGCTTTTCTATGATTCTTGGCTTATATAAACAGAAGAAAGAGCTGAAAACAGGAAATAACTTCATGATTTGTAAGCTCACTTTTTACAGTATGCTGATTTTAATTCTGCAATACATTTTACACAGAAAGCAGATCTATGCTGTGTATAAGATCCCCGAATTAAACCTAGCTTGACCTATAGATCCAGATCACATAGGAAAACATTTTACAGAGTCTTTTGGAGTGTAGAAAACAGTCTCTTTAATCTGGAAAAGTATATCAAACCAGACATAGTCTAGTCAGAAATAAATTACAACGTTTGCTTAAGTGCTGGAGGTAATTAATCACCTAATTAACTGTCTTGAGACGTGGTGACCTCTCTACTTCTTGAGGGCTCCAAACAAAATTATGAGCCTGATACTAATTTATTGGGCAATACTAAGACCTCTGGCATACCTCTGAGTGGGAAGACTTGGCTAGTACAGCCTTATGTCTGTAAAAATGTGGATCTCACAGAATTCTTCTGAGCATTGGTTCCCAGCATGGACTCATGTTTCACAATCCGACCCACTCAGGTCAGGAGGAGCAGGGCACGGTGAAGCTTGGACCACATCGCTTCGTGATGTAGGCAGTGCAGGAAGCATGACATTGGTATCTACATGTCATCTCGTGAAGAATTTGATCTTCCTGTAAATTGCTAAGTGATGCAAAACACTTGAACACACTGAGGCAACTAGTAGAGGCGGCTGAAAAATGTTCATTTTTTTAGCTGACATCAAAAAAATTTCAAAATTTTGAAAAACCAAAAAATAGTTTGGATTCAACTGAGGGAAAAGTTAATATCTTTTACTCCCTCCTGAAAACTAAAAAAAAAAAAAAAAAAAAAAAAAAAAAAAAAAAAAAAAAAAAAAAAAAAAAAAAAAAAAAAAACAAAAACAAAAACAAAAACAAAAACAAAACAAAACAAACAAACAAACAAAAAAACCACAAAAAAAACAACCAACCCAAACCAATCTGTTTATCAGTTCTGGGCTTGCTTTATGGAGAAAAGAAAGAAGAGCTTTCTCATGAAAATTCATCCTATGTCCAAAATAGAGGACCTATGAACAGAATTTTTCAACCATCCAAAAGAAATAGTGATTTATGTTAGAGATAAAGCCAGATAATACCAAGAGTGGTTTTTCTCTATCTTTCTCTCCATATGTGCTTATGTATGTATAAAGAAAGGCATGCATACATAGTTTGTATGTATGCAAAGCATTCACACCCAAAACACCTATTCTGGGTGACTGCGTGGATGTTCTCTGGCTTCCTGTGAAGTTCCAAAGGCTTTAGGATGTGTTCAGCAGAAACTCCTCTTTACCCAGAAAATTCAGCTGCTATCACTCTTACTTGAGAGCAGCGCAGCCTTTTAGTAGCAATGTTAAATGCAATACAGACAGCTACATCGTAATTGCTTCTATTATGAAAGAGAGCATTATTTCATCTGGAAGCTTTTGGCTTATGGCTGCACTTACACTTAATCATACTTTTACCTCTGTGATATGTTACAGCAGGCAGAAGTCTTCAGATAGCAGGTATCTCAAGCAAAGGTTGCATGTGTTTGGCACCATCCAATGGCATACGTACCTTGGGGCTTTTTTGTTTCAGCTGTTAATGGCATGGCAAGAAAAATTCAGCTACGTTCCTTCCTTTAACGGGAATGGTATTTCACCATGCCGTGGTACCTCCTCTCATGTTGCCTCACATATGCTGAGAAATGCAACAGATTCTACAGGAGTTTTAGGATTTGTTCTCTGAAAATGTCATTTCGAAGCTGTAGGATCAGCCATGCTCAAAATGAAAAACACCCTCAACAGCATGGAAAGAGCTGGAAGCTAAAATTTCTTTTTTATGGCCTGACCCGAGAAAATGCTGACCACCTGCATCTGTCCATTTTGACTGACAAATAAGTGGTTAGCTTGGATAAAGCCCAAAGATCTGAATGAATAAGTGTATTGGCAGGAACATCCATGGAAACTAGTTTATTTAAGAAAGTATTAAAAAAACATTTGCCAAGAGGGAATTTTAAATATATTGTCCTCAAATGCATGCACTAGGAAATCTGGATTATGTTCAACCAAATAATGAATAAATACGTTCTGTATTACTTGTGACCAAGCAGAGCAATGAAATTTTGTTTCCACAATACTCTCAAAATGGTTATAAAGTGATCTACCAAGCAAAAATTATTCACATGAATAAATCTGAAAAATCAGAAAACTAATTCTAAGAATGAAAAAACCAAAAATGCTGTAAAATGTACAGGTACCTTAGTCATTATTAGAGGTTATTCAGGTTCCAAATATATTTTTTTTCATTCTGGATGGTACAAATATTACTTCAGACAAATGAATTTGTTTCTTAGTCTTCTGTAGATAGACTCTGCTGTGATGGAAGATATTGAAGACCTTGCAGACCTGCAAAGAGCTTTCATTTGTGTAGTCATGATATCTGATCCCCCTTGGATAGCAAATTCCTGAATTAACAAACTGCACAGTCAGTGAAGGCTCAAACATAACTGTGCTGTCTATAACATGGCCAGACAGATTTGTTATTGACAGTCAACTCAAATATTCAGTGAAAAATGTACCCTGTTTTCATTTGGCAAATGAATGGAGCTTGAGACACGACAAACAAGCTTCTTAAATTAACATGTTTGCCACAGTTTCCCATCAGTAATTCTCATATGGCTGAACAGAAGGCAGGACAATTGGCTCGACCGGTGTAAAGACACAACAAGCTGATTTATACATTGAATGGAGATGGAGAAACCCATTTCACACCTACTGCTACAGAGCTCTCCTGGCTATCAGCACTGCGATACACAGCAGCAGGCTGTGCAGGAGGAAATTTCTAGCATCAAACCTACACTCCTTCTGGGCCCCATGTATTTTAGAGCTCTGTCAAGAGAGTCTGGGAATGAACAGCTGTGATTTTTCATCCAGGTAGGGAGAGAGGGAGAAATTAGCCTGTATGGGATGCTCTCACTTTTCATAAACCTGATGCACCTCCTGGTCAGGGAAGCCCTGCTAAAACCTCACAGCTCTAAAATGGTCCTGGCAATGATTTGTGAGGGATTAGGGCAAAACTGAGAAAGGCCATCACTCAGTTGCCTGGGTCAGCAGCCAGCCCCTTCTTCAGCCAATTGTGCTTTGGCCTCGGGGCTACTCATCCTCAAGATATTATCGGAACTCTGAGCATTGCCCCAGGTGAAGGCCTGGGAGTAAGTGAACTTAGGCTGCAAAATGCAAAAGGTGCAGAAAAGGTTCTTTGTGCCTCGGAGACCTCTTGTTCCTTTTTCTTCCTTTGTTCTCACTGGCTCTGACCCTGTTTTGCCCTCTTCTGATGGACAGAAAGAATTGGCAGAGCTTTTACCCCCAGCTCTTCCCTTCTGCATAAAAGCAATGGTGGGGCAGCCCAAAAGCCATAACTTCTTTCTCTTTATTTTTCCAGTCCTTTCTTGTATTGTCTGTAGATTCTAGCATCCACAGAGCTATGGCACCCTCAGCAAGGAGTTCTCCAGCACGTCACTGAATTGTTCCACACCTGCTGGCTTTCCTCCAATATTCAGCTTCTCTTCCCACGTCTTCTCAGTGGATCACCCCCAACAAATGGCTGCTGCTCACCTCACTGTGGCTACAATCATCATTCAAGCAGTGCTCGGTGGTGAGGTACAGCAAAGTCTGCTCTAATTAACAAAGACAAACAAGGACTATGCTGCAGTGTGAAGATGTGCAAGGCCAAGTTAGATCCAAGAAAACAACCAACCATTTTTTAGCCAAAATCCTTATACGAACTGCCAAGAGCTGTGGAGCATTGAAACTTCACTGCAGTTCTCTCTGTGTGAAGAATATTGGTTTTGACCTGCCTTTTCCAATATAAACATAATTCTATGTGTGTGCCATAAAAATGCACACACAAAAAGAATTGCTTCACTGCCTGTTCATCCCTTGCTGGGAAAGGAACAAATCGAACAAACAAATGGCATATGTTAGTCACATTGCTTCACGCACTGCTGGAATGCTTTCAGATACTCTGGAGCCTTCAATTACGATCTCTGTAGAATTAAATATAAATGATTTTTTTGGACAGCACTGTGGCATCTGAAATTAAGTATGAATTACATGAAGCCAGGGAAATGTGACATCCGTTAGAATAAGCACGTACCGACCTTCATGAAATACATACGTTTTGTAGAACTCTTTCATCTGACTAAATTGCAGATGACTGGCTGAGGTATGCTTTGATTTTTGGTAGTGATGCTATTCATATTATTTGAGTACCCATAAGCATGAAGTGGCTTTTTTAGAGATAATGTACATCCTTCTCTCATACAAATGGCACATATAATACTCTTAAGTGGCATTGCTGAAATCAGGCAGACTGCTGACAGCTGACAAGATTGAATGGAGGTGTCTCAGACTGGTCAAAATCTGCAAACAGCTTTGTGAGAAAAAAGTTCCTAACTTCAAAGTTCTTTTCCTTTTGAAGGATTTATACCTGTTTCACTTTTGAGATTAATTTTTCATTATTCTTGCTCTCAATATTTTTCCTGAATACTTTACATAATGTTTAAAGGGCACTCTCCAACAATTTCATATAAAAGATCACTTTTTGTTTGTTTCTTGCCAGATGTCACTGTGTCCTTCTGACTAAAAGAAAAAATCCATCCTTTCACTTCAAAACTCTCCAATAGGCATTACGACATCTTGAAAAATCTCTCATCCATTTCAAGGGGATTAGGACCAGGACCAGCATTTTTACAGTTGATTTCCTCAATACGCCTGAGTTAAACAATTGTAATCCTTTCTCAAACCAGGAGGTGGCAAGCACTCTTAAAGTATGAGCTGTATTGAAACAAGACAGGCTCCCTTCCGATAAAATCTCAGCCACCATTGTCCTCTGCTCAAACACTCAGCCTTGGGTTTCCCAGCCAGAGATTTGTGTTTAACAGCGTCCAGTAAATCACAGCAGGACAGGACTAAAAAGGGAATCATGGAAGAGATTTAAGCATATCTTCTGTTGTAATTTAAGCAAAGAACGCTCTGAGACTAAAGTAGAAAATAATTGTGTAGAAAATAAAGCTGACCGGAAAAAATTAAATTTCCGCCCCACAGCAGCTCTGGCAAAGGGAGGGCTCCTAAGAGATCAGGCTGGCTGCCAAGCGTGGCTGCAGAGCACCTGGAGCTAAACCTGCCCCACAGCCCATTATGTACATGTAGTTTAATCTACAAAACATTAAATAATGCTTTGTCTGGATTTTCCCAGAAGGAAACTAGCCCCAAACCTTATTTACTGTTTTTCAGCAAAAGCTGTATGTTTTTTCCGCTAATCTGTCAGTCTTAGAAAATGGAGTAATTTGTGTGTGCAAACCACAAGAGTAGAAAGCTAATGTGTTCTGGGGTGCCAAGTTGGAGATATTGGTAGGAAATTGCCTCCCCAGCAGTTTCTTCTCAAGCATTTTAGTTAAATTTCAGTCTGTAACTTAGCTGGGGGGGAAGTGGTCTCCCAGGATGTACTACACAGGAGTGCCTGCATGGTGAATTAATACATATCTAGATAAATCTGTTATACAATGAAACCAATATACCCTCCATTTTAGTATTGTTTACTTCATGACTTAATGTTAGCGCTTAGCCTAAAGACTTCATGCGAGTCGGATTATTTTTCTGACAGCCCATTTTTTTAATATGTTTAATGAATTGGTGGAAAAGAAAGTTTTCAAATAAAGGACATAATTTCTGAGCTTCTTTTTCAAATCCTGAAGGCCTCAAAGCATGAGGAGGGCAATGCAGTCTTCAGGTGCCCGTGAGAGTTGAAAGGGGCTGATGACTTCAAAGCAGTGACGATACAATCCTCTCTGACATTAATCCTGGGCTGGGAGTGAGAGACAGCTCCCGCCATTGTTAGTGTTCTCAATTATATATTGCCACAGCGCGGGTGGCTGCCGTGCTGAAAAACCGTACTCATCTGTACCACCCCATGCCAGGCACTTGGTGGAAAGGTGCTCTCTGCCCCTTCCACTTCCACGTGAAAGCATGAGAAAAGAAAGGATGAAAGAACACGCCAGAGAACTGGGAGGGCAACACCTCTGTCCTCATGGCAGGCCACGGCCTCAGCTTTCCCTTTCTCTTGACTCTCTTAAATATTGGGAAAAGAGGGTTGTTTGGCCTTAATGCAAATTAAATCACAGCAGATGCAAGTGGATTTGAGATAGGACAGTGATCCTGCATGCATTCAAGCCATTCTCAGAACCTACTAAACCCCGTGTAGGATTTGCCACGTCTATGGGGCCCAGGCATGCCCGTCTGGTACCTCAAATCACCACACCCAGCAACAAAACCCACCCCATCTCACAGGCATGTTTCACATGAAGTGCCCCACAGCAAGTGGCTTCGCAGCCCTGAGCACCTTCCGCTCACAGATCTGCCGCAGGGACCGGCTTTGCCCTGGAGCAGAACGACGACAGCGTGTTTTACCCTTCGTCCTCTGGTTACCTTGCCCCAAGCTGCGAGCCCGGTGCTGTTTGCGCTCGTGACTCTGAGCTCAGCAGTGAAAAGTCCTGTGTTTACTGAGCCCGTGGGTCAAGGGAGCTCAGAGTCCAAAGTCCTGCTACTCCCTGCAAAATGCACACAGCAGGAGGAACAGGGTGGGATAACATCTGAGATGGTGCCAAGGGATACAGCGCAGTCACAGAGGAAAGCTGATGCATATAGAGGAAGTTTGAGGCAAATAGGTTTTAATTAGGGTATCATTCAGCCCTTTGGATATTTGCTGAATACTAAGCCAGATTTAACAAGGCATTTCCTTGCAAACCATCACATACATTAAAGATCGCACAGGATGAAGAAAGAAATCCTAAGGCAACCCTAAGCAGAAGAGACCTAAATCAGAGTTTAAAGGGTGAACAGTATCATTTACCCTGCTTACAAGTATCTACAAGGGCAGCAAAGTGTTATTTCCCACTCACCCCAGCTTCTGCTTACTTCTGCCAGCTGGTCTTATTAGCCCAGCTTTAACAGATGTCACTGCAAAACAGGACACTTGAATAGGTGCCGCCTTCTGAGCTGGACTCAAAGCAACCACAAAGCAAGGACCAGAAAGGACAAGAAACAAGGAAGGAGCTATTTAAATTGGACCTGCAAGTGAAGGTTCCTGCAAGCACGAGGCTGAGGCTGAAAAGTGAAATCTGTGAAGACTTCCTGACTTTTTTAGAGAAAGATACTCCTAATCTTTTCTCCTGACACAGGTACCCTCTCTGCTGCTTCATACCTACAAAAATGGACCAACGCTCAATGCCTGGTCTTTTCTTTTGGAAGAGCTGTGCTAGGCAGCTCAGCGGTCTGCAGGTACCAGTCAAAGCATCATCTGGCCATGCGAAGGAGACCAACTTGTCCCTCTAAAGGGACAAGTAAGGCACTAGCTACTCACTGGAGGACTTGCCCACCATACAGAGAGCTTGCCATGAAGAGGAAAGCAGAAGCCGTACACCAAATACCAGGTTGGGGGACCTCAGCAAGCCCTCTCAGATGAATAGAAATTTCACCTAAAAATAGATTTCCAGAGCAACTGAAGATGTTTGGGTGAATGTGTCATGTGGCATATTTTGAGGGTGAAGAAGGGGCAGGAAGGAACAACCATCAGGAACATGTTCACATCTTATGTCAGCTTTCTCAAACTGGAACTTTTCTGTTTTGTTTCTTTGCCTTCTAAATAGCATTTTTACCCCATTAAAAATTAAACTACATTTTACTATTAACATAACTGTTAAATAATGTGAAAACAGAATAGGTTCACCCAGATTAAAAAATTATATGTACACTTTTTTCCTCCTTTGCTCCACTTCTGTAAATTCTTCCAGTTCAACACAAACAAAACTCCACCCCTGACTCTTCAGTCTTGTCCGTTACAAGACCATTATTTAGCCCTATGTTTACGCTTAAAGGTGCATCTGAACCTTTTTCCAACTGTTAGTATCACTATATAGTCTGACACTGTACTGTGACTTTTCTGTGACTGTGCTTTGTGACCTTCGTACTTTCAAACATTTCCTGCCTTAGACTTTCAAAGAATGAAGAAATATCTGTGGTTAGTTTGCTCAGGGCTCTCTGAAAGCTGACTGTATCCTCCCTCTGACTGCTGTCTCCCATTGAAAACTGTGGAGTTTCTTTTCAAATTTTCGGGAAAGAGATTGGAAAGTAAAAGAAAGGGGAGAGGAATGTAAACCTTAATGTGCATACAAATGTGTCAGGGAGTCAATGCAGGGAAAATTCACACTCCAGTTGGCCTCACCTCCTCTGTAGCCCAGGCTGAAACAGCCCATGACTACTGTCTTTGGCGGCTGTTCAGTGGAGCACAGCTGAAGATGCTCATGTGAACCTGCGGGAAACAAACCTGCCAAGTTCCTCATAGCTCCACTTGGTACAGTCTCATCTTTGTTTAATGCTCTTTTTTCCCCTGCTGTGGCTCGGTGTAGCTCTTCTCTGTAACTTCCATTAACATCCGCAAGCGAGAAGCATCACATACTTAGGAGAAGAGAAAATGTCTCCACCTCCCTGTCATCCTGGTCAGATTGGAAAGAAGTCAGAAGCAGATGGCCAAAAGTGGCCTGGGAGTCTGGTGAGAAAGGAAGGCTGCAGCAGAGGAGGCAGTCGCTGCTCATTGCTAGTCCCTGCCCCAAGAGAAGGCACAATTCGACCATGGTGCTGAGAAGTCAATGAGAAATACTGAGTTTCCAAAGCCCAGAGAAATCCTGAGGTACAAGACAACAGCCTGTCTGTCAGGGCGCTTTTCAGAACAAAGAGGTCCAAAGTCATGGTCTCCCCAGACTCTGGGCCCACGTTTGCCCCTCACCTGCCCATCTCTGTTTAGAAAATGTGTGCGATCTCTTATTGTAATTCTGGCTTACCATCCGTATAGCTGTTGAGGCAGAATCAATATTGCATCGAGTTCTCATTAACTTTTGGGTGAAATGTGCATGCTCCTGGCTCCACTAAGAAAATGGCTGTTGTTTCTCCATTCTACAGATGTCCCTATTTGTCACTACATTTGCAAGCATGACCCTGGAAGTCAGACTCCATTACAGCAACAATCACCAGTCCAGAGGGAAATTAACCAAAAAAGGATTTATTTATTTTTTCAACAGCAAACAAGCAAACAACAACAAAATGCATCTTGGCAAGGTAATTGAAAGAAACTGATCACTTTTAATGAAAGTTAAAGTGATTGTATTCTAAGCAAGTTAATTATATCACTGTATTATTGCTGCCTGACAGATTAATTTTATTTATAGTCAGTGGGGAGGTAACCCACACTAGAAGCCCATTGTAAAGCTTTTCATTGATTTTTAATGGGCTTTGGATTGGATCTTTGGCCAGTTTTGCCTTTATGCCTTTATAATGCTGAGCCATGAAAGAACGGAGAGTTTAGTTCTACTTTTTGTGCATTCTTTTTCAGGAGGAAAATGATCAGCAGTGATGATATTAATACTGCAAAGTGAACTAGATCTCCTTCTGACAAGTCCAAAATACTGCTTTAATATCATCATGCTCTTGCCAGAGGTGTAGTAATCACCTGCTGAAATGAGTTTTCATAGGAAAAGGTGAGTTTTTTCTTGTTCAGAACACTACTATTTTAATACTCTCGTTTTCAGAAGGCCATTTTTTTCACTATTTTTTCCACTTAAAAATCATTATAAAAGCTGTAACACAGAATAGGTGAGAGTATCATCTTTATGGTTAAGCGCTACTTTTCACTTTTAAAGTAACACTTCCTCTTTTGGTGTTACTTAAAAGGGATGATGTTACGTTCAAAAAGAAAGCACCTTGTCCATCAGCTTCTGACTATTTTTCAGCTTTTTACGTGTTAGAGAATTGTTCTACAATTAAAGAAAGTAAGAAAAGTTTCACTTACTCTTTTTTATTCCCAAGGACAAAACCCCTACTTTCTACAGGAAAAGTTTGAACGAGGACCTTTTCTGCTAAAATATCTTCAGGGAAAATTTTTCTTCTCTGTTGGGTGTTAGACGCAACCTTTTTTCTTCTTCATAAAACAATGAACCAAACCTCTTCCTAGGTGAATGATGCATGCGATGTGTTTACCGGCTGTCATTCTTTATGGTCCACATGATAGCTGTAATCTAGCGTGCAGTTTTGAGACAGTCAGCTCCATCTGCACCCTTCTGGCCAGATTTTCAGTTCTTCAGCTGCTCAGCAAAACCTGAGATGCTTTCAAATTAAATCACTGTTGTTTAATCTGCAGGGTTTTATACAGTTGTCGTGGTTGCTTTGAGTCATAGTTGAGATCTGTACATCCAGAGACCATCTCCTATAAAAGTATGTAAAGTAGGAATGAACACCAGAGAGAGAATTATCCATATATAGAGATGGGATTTGCAGAAGAGAGCTGCCCTGAGATGTTCAAAACAGCAAAAGTGCATTTTATAGCTCATTGTGGGTTTCTTTAATACCCAGGCATGGGGATTTTCCTGACCCTCAATTTCTTTTCCTGGGAAGTGTACAAAGTAGAAAGTTTCTTGTTTGTGTTTGTGTATTTGTTGAGAGTGTAAAAAAGTAAACCTCTGCAGTGCCTGTAGCAGTAAGCAATGGCTC
Source organism: Burhinus bistriatus (assembly GCA_013397275.1). Taxonomy (NCBI): domain Eukaryota; kingdom Metazoa; phylum Chordata; class Aves; order Charadriiformes; family Burhinidae; genus Burhinus; species Burhinus bistriatus. The sequence continues at coordinate 32,948 of VYXH01000395.1, forward strand.
ATGGGGCTAAAGATCTGGTCTAAACACCCCAGAATTTTAGGCTCCAGCCTCAAAAACATCTGTCTGATCCTTTACGTGTTTAGAGAAAACAATGTCAAATATGCAGCTTAAACGTTTGCTGACTGAAAGACACACAGGCTCAACAAGGTTCAAAGTTCTCTTTGCTGCTATAAAAAGCTCTGCAGCACCTCGCAGGTCTCCGTGATGAGGGTTTGTCCTATTGTCACTAATCTAGCTATCTATCCCACCTGCTCTGGTTCAGCAGGGCGCTGAGTGGGTCTCACTCTCTGTCCCAGAAGTGGCTGCATTTCAGTGACAAGAGTAAAACACACAGCTGCAAGCTATAGCCTCTCACTAGAATTTCCAATCCAGTCCTTTCACACTTTAGTTTTTTATTTGTATTTTATACTGAAGAGGTGTTGGCTTAGAGACAGAGGAATATCTACTTCCTTCTGCTGGACCTGCTGTAAGGGAGCTGTCCTGGTTTGAGGTAGAACAGAACCAATTTTCTGTTCAGTAATTTTACTTTTCAGCTAAGCCTGTTCTAACTACCTGAACTTGCTGAAATTAACAGCATGTTTTTCAGACACTAGCCGCTTCCAGAGTGATAAGGCCTGACTGTTTATAACTTATACCAAGGAATGGGATGCAGAGAGGCTTTTGCTTGTACTTATTGCTATAACAACCAAGACCAGCCAACTTTGTTATTTGCCCTGTTGGATGGTTGGAAGCGGAAAAGCGTAGAGGGGTCACACCTGCGGGAAGGAGCGGACAGGACGGGTGACCCAACACTGACCAACAGGGTATTCCATCCCATCTGCCTCTTGCTCAGTATCAAAGCTGAGGGATAAAAGGGTCAGCTCTCTTTCTTCAATGGCCGGCATCCGAGGAGGACTCTGTCTGTTCATCTGCCTTTGATCCCAATTCCAGCATTCCTGAATCCAGCTCCTGTCTGTCACTGAGTCCAGTCTGGGACTTTCCCAGTGCCTGCCAGTGATGTGATCATCATCCTGGGAGCTTGATACAGTTTTGTATGTATTATATATATTTCATTATTTTCTTTTTATTATTTTTTTAACATTTTCATTACAGTAGTTTAGTTTCTTTTTAAACTCATAAGTCTTTTTTCTCTCTCATCCTTCTCTCCCTGAAGGGAAATGGTCTCCCTCCTCTGAAGGGGAGAGAAGTAAAAGAGAGCATCTTGTCATTCATTTCAGTGGTCAATCCGGCCCAAACTGCAACAGGGAGGTCTCCTGAATATAGGTACTTCAGGAGGGTGAGAAACTCTACAACAACTAGTCAGTAAAATGACAGCCAACAAAAGGTGAAATGTTAGGAGACAGGAGTAGTCCATTGAAAGAAAAGTCTGTGGAGCTCCTCATGAGACCAGCATGGCTCATTCAGGCTCTGCGGGAAGAGGAGCTGGAAAGAGCAGGTCCGATAGCCTATGGACTCTGGAGAATCAGACAAGTTGCTGATGTCTACAGGGACAGCCACAAGATTGTGTGTCTTGCACATGCTGTGAAGCTGTGAGCGTAGTTCTCATCATGGGTAAAAATCACCTTCCCCCCCAGTTCACATGGGATCGCAGTGCTGCCCGTGGCTTAGTCTCTCCAGCTAGACAGCCACGGTAGCTGTGAGACAGTCACAAACCCAGAAAAGAGTCACAGAAAACTATGCAGAAGTTCTTCTAGACCATATTCATATTCATCTTGCTCCGAAGACATGGCTAATTGTTCACTTGAGAGCATAGACAATTTATTGTTTTATGTTTGTAACATTTATAAGGTTCTCTGGATATGTACCACATTGTTTATGGTTGAACTCGCCCTCACCTGGGTAATTTCACAGGATGTCAATTCTTTTATGGAGCTGTACAGTAGTTTACACATGCAAAAGGAGTATATTGGTTTGGTGCCTAGTCTGGAAAAGAGGTGAATGAGGGGAAGGAGGTCCTGTATGACAGAGGTCTGTTAAATCTTGTGTGACATAAGAAAGGTTTGGCTCTGGCAAAACACCAACTAAGAGGTGTTTATAGTTTCTTAACAGAAAGCAGGTTTAAAACAAAGAAAAGTATATACTTCACACAATGCAGAATTATGGCTCTCCTTGCTGCAGGATATGCTTTAGTGGGTGCTAAAAGTTTATGGCTTCTAAAAGGAACTGGAGAAATGCATAGAAGAAACAACTCTTGGGACCTGTGGTCATCCCCTCCCACTCCACAAATATGCAAACTTAAAACAACTGAAATTTGGGAAAGCAACTTTCCCAAAGTAGTGGAAATATCATGATGCATTTGCCTTACTCTTACACTCTTCCATAAAAACAGGATCCTGGGGGGCGGAAACTTGGCCTTACCCCACCAGGCTTTATGTTCTACATTTACCCAGCATTGCAAGCTTGAAATTCATATAGAAATTTACTTCTATAAACCAAGTTTTAAAACTAGGTTCTCAGTAGACATGTGGCTTTTGCTGTTAGTTGTGAGGTTAATTTGCCAAAATCCTACATCTCTGTCTCCAGTGATGGCCATTATTTTCAGATAACAAATGTGATATCAGAAATTTTGATAGCCTTTTAATGTGTTTTCTTTTAAGACAATGCTACATGGAGAACTGCTTAATGATCCAAACTGCAACAAAATTTAGCTACCAAAAAATGAGCTTATAAGGCTGCTTAATGTATTCAATACGTTATCACTTGCCAGGAACACACCACACTGTAGGCAGAGAAAGCAAGACACCATGTTTTCTCTACAGGGGCATTGCTCTCTATATTATTTGCAAGGAAATGCAGTACAGAAAGGAGCCAAAGTATAAGTCAAGGTGGAGTCCTCCTATGAGGATGCACAAGTGACCTTAGACAAGGTGATATTTTCCCTGACATAGGACTTAGCCAACTAAGCTTAAGGGAAGACAGCCCTCCCAGTAAATGGATAGCTGGTCTGAATATGCCTGCTATACTCAAAGGTATAGCAACAGTTGAGATCGTAAGACCCAACAATCTCAGAAGTGTGTGAAAAGTCCCTCTGATTTCAGTGGGCTTTGTATCAGGAGTTCCCCTTCAAATATCTCCATATTTTTCTTTAGAAAAGAGCAAATTTTTCAACAATAGCTTTTGCTTGGATTTTCCCTTTCGGTGAATAAGAAACCATGATAACACTCAAGCAGATCAGTAACACAGGGCTCCCTCACTGTCTTCTCAAAATAGGTGAGGTCCAGCATGGAAACGGGGTGCTCTCAGAAAGGTCTTGTGATTTGAGAGCAACTTGGGGCTCAGCCACAAGAAGAAAACCTGGTGTCAGCAAATCCTCAGCACCTGGCTGTGTGCCTGCTCCTACCCTGTGGCAGATTTGTCATGAGTGCCCTCAGCTGAGCCTGCTGAGGAAGAGCAGCATTCGTACACCATAGCCCTGTGTGCTCGAAGAGGGATTTATCCCAGCTGGGCTGACACACAGCAAAACCATCAAATGGCAGTGACTTTCTGCTCTGAGCTCTCAGCTAAATCAGTCACTGTCACTATTAGCTGAATGACTGAAACTACAAGTCTCAAGGTTTTTATTCCAGAGAGGCGTTTTTAAAAGCTGCTTGCCTGTTCTACAAATATACGTACTTGTCCTTCTATGGTTCTCATTTATAGAGCTAACATTAAGCCCCATCTTGCCATCAAAATGATTACAAGATTTCAGCCAAAGAATAAGTCATCTCCAATTCAAATACAGATACCAAGCCCAATCCTTTATCAGCTTCCTTCCTCATAAGAGTTATCCTCTGTTTATCACTGTAGAGGAAAAGGTATTTGCAATTTCTGCTTTTAGGAGTCATAAAAAGCTAGGTAAAACAGTCCCAGTGTAGGAGAACATGGTCCTAGATCTAGATTCACCATGATTCAGGGAGGAATTGCCATATTATATCACCTAAAAGGAACTTCCTGTAATACTTAGAAATCAACTATATTGTCAAGAGGTTGTACAGAGTACCTGCAGAGAAAATAAGTGCAATGTGCAACACAGAAATTAATTATGACACCAACCCCCTAATTATTTTCATGCAAATTGAAGACTGCTTGTTTAGTTCATGGGAAAGCTTCCAGCTAATATGCTCTAAAATAGCTGTGCCTCAGCAGATTTTCCAGCGTGGATGACATTGGAGCAAAGCCATAACTGTTCTTTCCTGTTTTGTCTGCGAAAGATCCCAGGTATGAAACAGCTGATCAAGCTGAGCTCTACTTTGAGTACAGTAATCTTTGTAGACTGTAAAATGGCTCATCACTGAGCTCTGGCATTTCCCAGGTGTGGAGGACTATACCATTAAACAGCCTTGCAGCAGTTTTATGTGTCTGTACTTGCAGTAAAGCAAGATGTCCTTTTTTCCCCCTTTGTGGCCAATGAACACCAGTGATTTCCCACCAACTGCTCCCTGCCTGAAAGCTTGTCCTGCCTCAAAAGGATGTTGCCTCTCTCCTGGGCTGGAAGTTACTGACTCTCCCATGCAACTGCTGCACTCACAACTCTGAAATAACGGATCCACTAAATGGTCCAACTAAAAGAACAGTTACAGAGCAACTGTAAAAAGGGAATTTAGGGTGGGAAATCACTGAATGACCTGCTGCCCAAGGAACTGTAACATGCAATTGGCATCCATGCCAGACCTGTGCTTACCACAGTAGGGTTAACTACAGCCCACAGTAAGCTTAGGCTTTTCTTCTGTCTTCAGCGGCCTTCGCAGCTTCCCTGTTCCTGCAGCTGGAAAACCGACCGACCGAGCTCAAGATTTCTCTGTGATGGCTCAGCATTTCAAGAATTTTAGGGATTTTTTCCTTCCTTTTAGTTAGTTTGGGTTTGGATTTTTTTTCCCCATCTGTGAAGTGTGTAGGTAACAATAAAAAATGAACCAATGTCCCCTTGCAAGATACAGATTCAACAGAAGGCAAGAGAGCTGTACTTGAAGGGTTCCAACTTAGAAAACCTGTGGTCTTACTCTTTCCAGTGACAACTTTATTAGGGATACATTGCCTTCTATTCATTGGATTTCCTTGTAAATACTCTTGCCCCATTATTTTAAAGTCCCCAGAAGGAAGATTTTTAACTTGATTTTCCATACATTACAGTCCTTCTCCTGCCATAGCCTTGAATCAAACAGAACTAACTAGTTTACCCTGTGATGAAGTACTCTAGAGAACAGGTGGCTGACTAAAACACTGACCGACAGTGCACTGCAAAGTATGGCATCTGCTGTGACACTCTGAGCAATCTGCAGTATGAATGGAGCATATGTTTTGCTCAGATACCTAGAAGTTAGATGACTCTACTCCAGCTGTCGACAGGTTGAACATCTAGCCTAGCTTTGTTCTTGACTACCTCTATTGTCCACAGAAAGAATAACCTCTGAAAGGTGATAAATTGTCATCTGGAATTTTTTCCCTTTCCCTTTAGATTATGATATATGCAGTATCTAGCCTACATTTCTAAGTTAGAGTAGATGCCCAGGTTGTAGATGTCAGGCAAAAATGCCAGGAGGCCTGCATAGATGAGCAAGGAGCTCCTCGACACACTCAAAAGCAAAAAGGAGACCTACAGAGGGTGGAATCAAGGACAGGTAGCCTGGGAGGAATACAGATAAATTGTCTGAGCAACCAGACATCAAGTTAGGAAAGCTAAAGCCCAGATAGAGTTAAATCTGGCCAGGGACATCAAGGGCAATAAGAAAAGCTTCTATAGGTATGTCAGTGACACAAGGAAGACTAGGTAAAATGTGGGCCCTCTCTGGAAGGAAGTGGGAGATCTGGTCAGCTGGGAAATGAACAAGGCTGAGGTACTCAATGACTTTTTCAACTTGGTCTTCACCAGCAAGGGCTCTAACCACACCACCCAAATTGCCGAATGTAAAGGCAGCGACCGGGAGAATGAGGAACTGCCCACTGTAGGAGAAGACCAGGTTCGATACCATCTAAGGAACCTGAAGGTACACAAGTCCATGGGACCTGATGAGATACATCAGCAGGTCCTGAGGGAACTGGTGGATGAAGTTGCTAAGCCACTATCCATCATATTTGAGAAGTTGTGGCAGTCTAGTGAAGTTCCTGCTGACTGGAACAGGGCAAACATAGCCCCCATTTTTAAAAAGGGAAAAAAGGAATAGCCAGGGAACTACAGGCTGGTCAGTCTCACCTCTGTGCCTGACAAGATCATGGAGCAGATCCTCCTGGAAACTCTGCTAAGGCACATGGAAAATAAGGAGGTGATTGGTGACAGCCAGTGTAGCTTCACTAAAGGCACATCGTGCCTGACCCTTCTACGATGGCTTTACAGTGTTGGTGGACATGGGAAGAGCAACTGACATCATCTACCTGGACTTATAAAAAGCATTTGGCACTGTTCTGCGTGACATCTTTGTCTCCTCTCTCTTGGAGAGACAGGGGTTTGATGGATGGACCAGTCCATGGATAAGGAATTGGCTGGATGGCCGCACTCAAAGAGTTGCAGTCAACGGTTCAATGTCCAAGTGATGAGAAGTGACAAGTGGTGTTCCTAAGGGGTTGCTACTGGGACTGGTGCTGTTTAACACCTTTGTCGGCGACATGGACAGTGGGATTGAGTGCACACTCAGTAAGTAAACCAACAACACCAAGCTGTGTGGCATGGTCAACACACTGGAGGGAAGGCATGCCATCCAGAGGGACATGGATAAACTTGAGAGGTGGACCTGTGCAAACGTCATGAAGTTGAGCAAGGCCAAGTGCAAGTTCCTGCACGTGGGTCAGGGCAATCCCAAGCACAAATACAGGCTGGGAAGAGAATGGATTGAGAGCAGCCCTGAGAAGAAGGACTTGGGGGTGTTGGTTGATGAGAAGCTCAACATGACCTAGCAATGTGTGCTCACAGTGCAGAAGGCCAACTGCATCCTGGGGTGCATCAAAAGAAGCATGGCCAGCAGGTCGAGGGAGGTGATTCTGCCCCTCTACTCTGCTCTGGTGAGACCCCACCTGGAACACTGCATCCAGCTCTGGGGCCCCCAACATAAGAAGGACATGGACCTGTTGGAGCAAGTCCAGAGGAGGGCCACGAAGATGATCAGAGGGCTGGAGCACCTCTTCCGTGAAAACAAGGTAAGAGAGTTGGGGTTGTTCAGCCTAGAGAACAGAAGACTCCGGGGAGACCTTATAGTGGTCTTTCAGTACTTAAAGGGGGCCTACAGGAAAGATGGGGAGGGAATGTAGTGATCGGGCAAGGGGTAACAGTTTTAAACTAAAAGAGAGTAGATTTAGATCACATATTAGGAAGAAATTCTTATACTCTGAGGGTGGTGAGACACTGGAACAAGTTGCCCACAGAAGCTGTGGATGCCACGTTCCTGGAGGTGTTCAAGGCCAGGTTGGATGGAGCTTTGAGCAACCTGGTCTAGTGGAAGATGTCCCTGTCCATGGCAGGGGAGTTGGAACTAAATGATGTTTAAGATGCCTTCCAACTCTAACCATTCTATGATAACCAACAAGAAGCAAGTGTCTGAAGAGGGTGTGTAGAGAGAAGGTACTCTACAAATAGGATAATCAGTAACATATCGGTGTTTGCCTCTCAAGGACTTCACGCTTGTCTATCACCATCACTTACCACTTCATTGTGGTGGTGATGACAGCTAGTGCAGCACAGGGAAGATCAGAAAGGGACTTCTATCCCCAATAAATGTTAGCAGAATCTCTGCTATATTGAATTTCACACGACTAGTGGCACACATACGTCGCTCTGGTTCAATCCAATGCAAAGTGGTACACACTGATGTTAGCTGAGTCACTACATATTATATTACCTAAGGTAGTATTAGGGATCAGTAAAGCAGTCTAAGTCCATGATCGCTAAGAATACTTAATCCATATATTTATTATGAAGGCTTAAACTCTAAAATTCAGCCCTTTATTACGTTTTGAAAATTACTCCTTTTTAGATTGTAAAGTCACTGCTGCAGAAACTTGGTTTGATGCCTGATGTCCAGCCCCATGAGGCTAAGTACCCATGTGGCCTGTTTCTAATAGTAATGTAATCAAAAGATTATTTTTTTTTAGCCCTGTTTGTGCTCTCAAAACTTGACAAGGTGGCCTTAGCCCAAAAGAGAATGAGCTGCTTCTTTTCAAGGCACTTTTTCTTTTGCCGCGTACTCTTGGGAAGTCTTATGTCACTTAAAATTATCAACCCCTGTGGACGAGTTCTCCCCAGGCATTCACATTCACTGACCTTTCCCTGGACATGGGAATGATTCCAGCCCTGCTTTATGAGCAGTAGTTCTTCATCCTTCATCTGAGTTGTCCAAGGGGATTTCTCCTTGCGTAATCTTCTTCCTGTGCTGCTTTTTGTGGTGAGAAGAAGCAAGGAGGGAATGACAACTGTTGAGTAGGGAGGTGGAAATGTAGCTAAACCTCTGCGAGCCATTGTACACAAAGGAGGAGATACCACTACTCTGTGTTCAGGAAAAGAAAACTAATTCCATGACATACTTCCATTAGTAGTGTTTGCATTTTGGGACTGATCTTTCCCTATTGCAACCTAGTACTTGACCATAAGCTTAAATTCAAAAACACAGGTAACTATGGTCCAAAAACAGTGGGACATGCTCATCTACTTAACCACTTTCCGAAAGGCATACTGTTCCCCTTTTCAGAATCAAACCCTAAAAAAGAGGCTGGGAAAATGAGCCTGGGATAGAAAAACAGACCAGTGGGCTAGAAAGATATAAAGCAGAATAAAAATATGTCACAGGCTATTGTAGAAAGTAATTTCTAGTTAGGAAAAAGTGACTTGCAAGACTAATTTGAGAATATATTTGTCATGAGCCAGATACGATGAGCCAAGATTTTTAAATCAGTCCATCCCTGCTTCTTTTAGCTGGTAGCAAAGAGAAAGAAACTTAGTGCGCAGCAGGGAGAATCTGATGCCGAGCTAATTGAATGTGCGTGCAGAGTGAGCAGCAGATGACAAGGACAGTGTTGGCAGGATGTCGCCAGATTTTTTGATTAGCAATGGGATGGTTCAAAAGCTCCCTGTCCTACCAGGGACTTGGCACAGACGCTGGCACATGACTCAGTCCTCAAGTAGTTGATCGCTGCAATACTGTTTGAGAAATGGCTCTGCTTCTCCAAAAACAGGAAGGGAATTAACAAAAACAAAAACAAGGATGAGAAAGAAAGACTATGAGACTTTGTCTATAGATGTTAGATTCTGGCTCTTCTTTCTTCTAATACCATACAAACTTCAGATGAAATTAGATATTTGAGATGGGATAAAAATCGGATAGTCTGAAATTAAATCTGGCAAGAGTAATATGAGGGAGCATTGATGAGGGGGTGTTTTATTTCCCCTACAGTTGATATCCATGTTATTGCTTTTTCTCTGTGTGTCAGTTTAGACCAAACAGCTACAGAAATGAAATTAAAATGAAAATTAAAAAAAAAAAAAAGAAAAAAAGAAAGTTGCTTTTCTTTCTGTGGGACAAACATGTTAAGAAAAGCAGTGGCACTATCTTCTGATGCACCAAAGTTGCATCGCTGTTCTGGGGGAGCTAAGAAAAAAAAGCTTATTTTAGTGTGTATATAGGAGTGTGGAGAAATTTCCAAACATCAGACCTACCTACAGAACAATTATAACAATTGCCTTTGATGACTAAGAACAGGTTTTTCAATCTAGGGACAAAATATGTATGGATTATAAGCAATTTTCTGAGCCATCCAAATCAACATCTTCAGAAAGAATCAAAATTGTTGATGCTATAGCAACAATCCAAATTATGTTGTCCAGACACACAGGTAAATATTGTCCTTGCACTGAAGGCAGTTCAGAAAAATTAGAGGACCTAACATCTGCCCTAAGATTTTAAAGACAGCTTGAATTACAAAATAACTACCTAAATACCTAAGAAATAAGATATACGTTGATGCTAATCTTATACATTTAGTACAACACAATCATCTGGCATGAATTGGGATAGCTCTGTTAAAATCAACGCAGCAGAACTAGTTTTTATCTTGTGACAGCTAATCTAGAGCGTACATGAGACCTGCCTATAACAATCGTATAGGTATATGGAGAAATATTGTAACATAGCCAGCAGTCTTGTAGTGAGATTCCCTATGCCTATATACTTCCTTCCAAATTGGAGATGTAACTATGATCTTGTCAGTTTTCCAACATGTTCAGATGGATATGTTGCTTCTCTCTAGCACGTCAATTTTCTGACTAACTTGTCATAACAACCTATGACACCATTCTCTGATAGCTTACCACTGCTTTACATAAAATGTGAGGGTTTCTTTGCAATCACAAGTTGGATTCATATTCCTAAATAAGAGTGTGGGGGAGATGTGTGTAAGTATAGATATAAGCCTGTACATATGTGTACGTAGACAGACACATACACAAACCCAAAATATCTGCCTGTGAATCATTAGAATTACAATCAGACAGAAGCAAGCAGTGCCAAGATGGATATTTCTCCAAAGATGGGTGTACTTTATTTTCCAGCTTCATGGAAGACTTCTTTGTATTCTGTGGCCACATAATTCAGTGCACCATCAATGGAGTAACAACACATTGCTGAGAAATTAACTCCTTGTTTGACCAGACTTTGCATTAGTTTTAGAAGAAAACTGTGTCCAGTTTCAGTCAGGTTCATTAATATACTTCGTGATGTTCAAATGACTCATGTTCCTTTTAGTAAAACGGGCTCAAGAACATAACGTCAAATGCCCAAGTAGGTCCAGTTTTTTAATCTGAGTCCCTCTGGAAAGCCTGGAAACACAAGAACCGTTCAAAACATTGTCATCTTTTCGTAGAAATACAGGTTCTTTGTTCTGCACCGCACACTCAGACCTGTCAAGTGATTGCTGGAATTTCCTGGTGATTGAAGACATTTCCAGAGCCAAGAAGTAATCTGAAAATATCCATTTGCATAGCTTAAATTCACAAGACCGTGACCTCAGCCTGCAGATACCTACTGATAATGATGCCCCATTCTCTGTTGCAGTTATTTCCACTAGATGAGTGTGGCTAATTGGTCAGAATGGGAAAACTCATGGGGAAAAAAGGCAAATTAAAATCCAAAAGATAACTTTGGAAGTTTTGTCTGTGCTTCTTACAATACACAGCTGTTAGCTCTCCTACTCGGTTTTCTCAAAGAGCTGGCAAGAAATTCAGTATAACCTAAACTACCCTCTGAGGTTCAGCAACCTTCTCGAGTTAAGAAGCCCAGTGCTGTGGTGACTTAGCCTATTAAATTATTAATTAAACTCTCCAACCCATCAATTGGCAGCTGAACAGTCACAGAACACTCTCAGCTGTGAACACAGCCAGAGCCATGGACAGGTTGATTCCCTGCCCCATTTTCTAGAACATGAGAAGCACCTTTGCTGTCTCCCTGCAGCTCTCCCCAGACCCACAAGGTTCAAATCTTATATGCTTCACGGTCCAAACACACCAAATGCTCTCCAGCAGCTTACAGTGAATGCAAGACCCTCAGTTTGGAAGCTTGTGGACATCAAATCTGCGTCCTCCAGACTGCAGAGGAAACCAGCAACACTGCCACTGTCCTAGGACCCTAGAAACAGCAGGGAAAATTTTCAGTGACCTGAGAGAGAGGACCACATCCCACATACAGAGAAAAACAAACACTCCATGTTTCCCATGACCTTCTTTCTTTTTCCTTCTTCCTATTTCCAAATGAAAACAGTCCCTGCTGATCTGACCTGGGGGGGAATCTTTCCTGACAGACAGCTTAACCTTAGGTGCTTGAAAGAGAAAGCAAACAGTTTCCCTGAAAGGCTTTTCTGTACCACTGAGAACATCAATGTCCCTCACTCCTCTCTTTCTCACTGAAGCTAATCTTGGATGTTTCAGAAGCAGATGAAGAAAAATAGCTCAGAAACTAAGCTGTGTATAAAGAGGGTGCAAAACATGTTTTTGACCTTTCCATTTGTTTTAAGCTACCATCTCAAAACCTTTCCTCTGTTTCTGGGCATCTGTTTGACCCTTGTAGTCACAATGAATGTCTCTCAGGCAACCTTCCCCCCTGCCCTGATCCATTTCTAACAGTAATTGCACTAAAGACTTCGCTGTATTTGTGGCTGTTCAGTCGTTCATCACCGGGCAGCCTGGAAAATGCCACTGCTCTATGGCTGCGGCCGTTAGTGAAGACTAGTAAAGTCTGCCCGAAATGAAAAATGGGTCAATGTGAACTGGCTTGAATTCTGCCTTTTACAGGCACAACCAATAAAGAAATCTCCTTCACGTTGGGACTGTCCAAAACCCATTGACGTCAGTGTAGAGACCTCTTCTCAGTGGGTTTTAAATCAGACTCTATATCTGAGGCTTCCAAAGCAGCCTGGGGGATTCAGACACATATCTTTCATTAAAGTGAGCGTGTATTAAAGCAAGTGGAAGATATGTGTCTGAAATCCCCTAGACTGCTTTGAAAAACCAAACTACTGTGCAAGCTGTACAGCTTTCCCCATAAAAATAGCTGCCAACTCTTGCTTTGGTAAAAGTAATGGAACTGCGTGAAAAGATCCACACAAAGGCCTGGACCCCTCATCCTTTAGGAAAATAGGGAGAAGCATGGCTGGAGTGTTTTGTTTTCACCGTTAAACCTTCCCTAGCTAAAAGCCGTTTAGAAGAGCAATTGCTTTGCTCTGGATCAGCAGGACTCTCATGACAGATGAGACTTCAGCACTGGGCTTACATTTCAACCACATGTTTCTGCTTATCCTAGGCTCATTGGGGAGAATGAAATAATCACAGCGGTTACACCAGGGGGAGGATGATATGGAGCAAGGAGCAGATATGCCTAAATGCCATTTGAGGCTCAGCAACAACGAACGCTGTATTTATCAAAAAAAGAAGACAGCTAAGACCCAGGTCTTCAGCCTGACTTCATTGAATTTACTACCCATGAAAGGCGGCTTTAGTACATGCTTTCAACAGCAGTTATCCCAACCCAAAACCCTGAAGACATTTGAAATCGTGATTCATATTTTCCAAATGGGGGTGCTAATCCAAGGCAGCTAATCCCACAGAGGGATTTAGGCTTTGGAATACCCGTGGTGGCTCTTGTCTCACCTGACCTTAGCCACCAAGAAAGTGCATGTCCAGTCCAGGTTAGTTGACTAAGGCAAACAGGGAGAGAGAGGTGTCTGCCGAAAGAGATTCATCATATGCTTACATGAGGTTACAGAACAATGTCCCACCAGAAGTGCCTTGTTGAACGGAGAGGAAACAATTACCATGGAGACACCCAAGTCTGAGATGGCTGAAGTTGGCTGGGAGGAATTGCCTTTTAATGTCATAATGCCTGAAGGCATCTGGCCAGGGCCAAAATGCTCAAGAGGAAGCTGAAGAGTCAGTAAGAGGCACAGAGAGCAAAATGCTGCTGTCTCTGCCTGCGCAGGTGCCTAGGCACCCACGCATGCAGCCCAGCAAGCTGGGAGGAGGCCTGCAACATCCCCTCAATGGACATTAAAGAATATCTGGCATGTGGTTCCCCACCAACCCATGTGCCAGACTGGTCTGGTCACACTGTCAGTGTCGATAAGGCTGAGACCTTTGGAAGAAACTGGCAAGGAGAGCATCACCATCAGCCTCACAACATCTCTCAGGGCAGGTCTTAGCGCACACCCTTTGCCTCTCATCTGACCCTGACGAGGACACGGTTTCGTACAGCCCAGCCCCACGAAAAACTGCCTCCGTTTTCTGAGAGGTGGTGAGAAAAAGCTTCCTACAGCCCACAATGACAGTCTGCTTATTAGTCACACAGCCTCTCCTAATTGCATTATTACTTTGTGGCAGGCTAGGACAAGACAACATCATTAACTGAGGTATCTTCATTTTAGCAGTCCACTGCCTTTACACCCGATTTAGAAGGCAGTGGGTGAAGAGTACATTCAGTCGCACGCTTCCCATGGGGCTCAGATCTTCATGCCACTCGCACATCGTGGTTGTGTGGATGCTTACAGTCATTTCCCTTTATTTCTTGCATTTTAGGAGTTCTGAGAATAGGTAAAGTTCTGTTACAACGACAAAGAGTAATTGCAGTTTAGGTGTTATTTCATGGCAGCAGAGATACTTCAGACGTCAGGTTGATTTCAGATTTCAAATATCAGAAAGTTTGAGGCGGTCAGCTCAGGGTTTCCAACTCTGACCTGTTTCCTGTAAACATGATCAAAAACTTACTACAAAACTCAGACTAGACAAATGTTAAGCTGAGTCCAAGGGTCTGCGCATAGCTCATCCTTTCAGCGCAGGAAAAATTGACTCAAAGGGAAAAATGTTGTAAAGGAAAACTTGATAGAGCTGATGCCTGAAGAGCTTTTGCTCTGCTGAAATGTTACAACCTGTGCAAGACAATCTCTGAAACAGGTAATTGAGCATTTGAAAAGCAGCTGTTAATCACGCTTAAGATAACAACCTCGATGAACCAGCTGTCAGGGAAAGTGATGGATTCAGCTTCTACTCTATGTTTACCTGGAGAAAACTCTGCTGAGAAACACGTGGGATACTCACATCTCTCTCTAGACAGAAAGTTCATGATAACAGGGGATGTGAGTAGAGAGATTGATTTTTCATGGAAGGTGAACTACCCGTATTTCTTTTTACTTTTATCACACAGCTGAACTGTTTAACTCACAAGGAATGTAAATAAATTTATGATGAATGTTGAATAAACCTTTTCTTTCTTTTTTTCAATTTCCTTTTCTTTCTCTTTTTAATAAATCTTATTCGGGTTGAGATCATGTTCGTAAAGGCAATTCATGCAGGAGCCACAGAGAAAACAGATGCTGTAACCTTTGAACAGAAGTGCTGAAAAGCAATGCAAAAGAGAGTTTGGAAATGAAAATTACCACTTTTGTCTGGGGGACTTAAGGGATAGAAATAGTTCACGTGGGAGGTATAAGATGTCTCCCTCTGTATTTACGGCAGAACTGACCCAGGGTACTGCACACACCCACAACAGTATTCCCGTTAAATCATTGGCATCAAAATGCTGCAGGATGATAACTGAGCACTCACATGCAGAACTATAAAAGGGTACCCAGAATGAGAGCTGTTTGCCCAGTGCCTATAATGGCACAGTGGGCAGAACTGCACCAGATTTTCTCCATCCAAAACTGGAGACAGGGAGGCAAAAAGGACCCAATGACTCTAAAAGGAGTCATCGCCCACCAGGGCCTCGGAGACCTCATCTCCTGCAGAAGGAGACAATAACCCCTACTCAGCAGCCACCAGAGGAGCTGGAAGTGGCAGGGAAGGAGGGGAATTGGCCCCATGAGAAAAGCAACTGTGATTATAATATAGCTTATATGATGGCGATATATATTGACCAATATGTAGTGCTTTAAGATATCAGTAATATCTGATTTTGCAATAGTGGTAGGAGAGTACAGGCACTGCTGTAAATGGTTTATGTGGGGTCACATGTGGGACAGCATGCAATTTCATTTCCACAGGTTAAAAAGATGGAGTTGAATTGTAGCAGATGTAGGAATCACATTGGAGAAAACTACAGCAGCTCAGCTTACTTAACCTGGCCCAATAGTATGGTGCAAAACTGGAGGGTAATTTAAGAACCCAGCAGAAGAATAAATATGAGATTTTTTGCCTCCATAATCTTCCCAACAAAGAGAAGATGAATGTGTTTATTATTCAATATACTGTTGCCCTGCTTTGAATTGATAAGCAGCAGTCAGGTATTATAAAGAGGCCCATAAAATAAAAAAACAACCAACCCCTACATCTTTGCTCTCTTGTACCCAGATCTAGTTCGGGCCTTTCTCTTTCACATACAAGACTAGGAACAGAAAATTTTTCAGACTTGGCATCAGTCTCTGTTTTGAAGCTCCAAGTGAGATGCAGAACCCTACACAGCTTATTTGGGTCTGCTTAGTGGCTTCAGCTATCATCAGCTAGTTCCTATATATCCCTCCTATATGGCCCTCCTCATGCTCTCAAAGCTTATTCAATGCCCCACAAGTAGACAACGACACCTGAGACGACGACACCTCTACGATTCTGCTTGCATTTAAAATTATACCACTATGTCACACTACAATTGCAAATAAAAGCTGCATCTCTTCTTCTCCTCACCCAACAGTCACAGCTGCAGAGACTTCCAGTGACAGAGAGCAACAAGCCAGCCCACTCGCGTCACCGGGCCATTATGCGTCATTACCGTGCATCATCAAGTGGCAATGTCACCCCCACACATGAAATAATAATGGCCTAACAGATGTGAGAGTCATTGCATTTTTGTCTAGTGCTGTTGGAAGACAAACTAACAACACAGAGAAGCAGATTTGTAAGGAAACAGTTCTGGCAAAGTTTCTTCAGAGAACTTGATGTGGAGCAAAAAAGGTTGTGTGGCTTTTTTGTTTTGGTGTTTTTTTTTTCTTTCATTATTTTTTCTGTTTTGAGGAGGTTTTGTGGCAACATTTCTGATTTGCATTTCAGCTACCGTTAATAAATCTGTGCTGGGCTCACAAGTGTTTTAAATACACCACAGATTTCTCATGAAACTCTTCCCCTGTTATGGAAGACAAGTGCATTTACGTCTTCCAGATGATCCCTCTANGCAAAAAAGGTTGTGTGGCTTTTTTGTTTTGGTGTTTTTTTTTCTTTCATTAATTTTTCTGATTTGAGGAGGTTTTGTGGCAACATTTCTGATTTGCATTTCAGCTACCGTTAATAAATCTGTGCTGGGCTCACAAGTGTTTTAAATACACCACAGATTTCTCATGAAACTCTTCCCCTGTTATGGAAGACAAGTGCATTTACGTCTTCCAGATGATCCCTCTACTCTGCTGTTACGATGCCTTTGTGCCATGCAACTTCCTTCACCTAAAAGAAAAAAATTCCCTTCATCTTTTACGCTCACAGGCACATGTCCACAATCAGGATCAAATCCATGGATTCCAAAACACAATGGACAGACTTTGCCACTAGCTATGACTAATAATGGGAGACAGCCACTGTTAGCATAAGGCTGTGTTTTATTCAGTGTCCCTCATAAACATTTTAAGATTGCTCTGGTAAAGCCCTAGTAACTTCTAGTTAGGGAAGTAAGCCTCATAAAAAATGTTCTTTGTAGCAACCTATTCAGAGATTTTTATTTCTTAAAATAGTGACATTTTGGGATGACATTTGTCTTTATAGGAGGTGGTAGCCATTAGAAGAGAGGTTTTAATCACGAAACATGATGCTTTTCAAGTTACCATGTCCCTCACAGTGACAGAGTGACTGAGACAATCCAGTCCAGGATCAGCTCCAGAGCTGTGCCTTGGACCTGCTGTGTGATCCCAAGAAAATCAGTTCATGCCCCTGTGCCTCCTTTTTCTCCTACAGGGGAAACAATATTCAGAGAGTAACACTTGCTCAAACAATTTGCCGTCTAGTCATAAGAATATGAGAAGCATGAATTTTAATATATGCATGTGAATCTATATTTACATATGTTATTATCCAAAGCTTTTTGCTTCTTTCCTGAGCTCTGCTAAATGCTCTGCTTTGACTGACTCATGCTGCTCGCTCCCACTTCACGCTTTTGCCCGTGCTTCTCACGTCTGCGGGACGGCGCTGCGGTGATTCCTGGCACCAGCTGCCTGTGCTCCCCCACGGTCGTCTCCTGCAGCCCTCAGCCAAACCCCGCGCAGGGGCACAGGGAGGAAGGCGGCGTGATGCCCTGCCCAGCCCAGCAACAGCCCCTACATGGGGCCATGGGTGTGGGGGGGGTCTCTCCTGCTGCACCCCGTGCCACCACTGGTACGTCACCCCAAGAAAGTCCTTCCCAGCACATCTGTCACCTGGGTGTTTTTAATGAATAAACTCATACCTGTGAAATAAGTGCTAAGAGTTAACATCAGGCTTACTTATAGGATAATAAATGACATGCTGATATCTGTGTCTATATATATCTACACAAGTCAGGATATGGTTGTCTTGACCTGTTGTGTCTCTAGGCCAGTTTGCTCAAAGCTGCCATGCAAACTGGTGGCAGACTGAAAAAAAAAACCAAACCCAGCACTCCTGTCTTCCAGACTACTGGCCATTCTTCTGGGCTGTATTTCAGCCAGCTAAAATTAATTCTTCAGAGCACAAACAAAATTAAGCACGAAACAAGTCAAAATAGTCCAACGATATGCTCTGAGGCTGATAGCAGACTCCCTGGGCCCTCTCTATTCTGGTAGTTATTGCTCTCATAGTGACAAGAAGCGACTTGTAGCCCTTGTATGAAGTACTGGAAGCACCAAACCCAAGAGTCTTCTGCATTAACACAGACAAATTAACACTATCTCAGCGCTATTCATCGTTCTTCTGAGCAAAACAAGCGTATGCCGGCGGTGATCCATGCACCGTCGCTGAAACAGTAACTCACCCCCACACCCCAGCAGCGCCCTGTGTAATTATAGCGAGCACCATGCTGGCACAGCTGCTGCTCCTCTCTCCCGTGCAGCCATTACATTTCCCTGTGCTTCGTGTAGTGTTCTTCCTAACCTTCAGTCGGAGGAGAGTCTGCCTAAAAATGACCTAAAAAATTAGCACATGAGGGTTAACAGGCAGAAAGAACCCAGCCCCATGAGTACAGCTGACATGACCTGTGACACCTTTGCCTTTCCTGAAGGGCAGAAGCACAGATATTGACTTCTGGAAAATAACGTGTATCCTTGCGGCGTGGTTAGCTGGGGAAAAAGTCATAAACAGGAGTACAAACACAGTAAATGATGTTACAGGCTTAGCCAGTGGTGGGTGCTGCTAGTGTACGGTTCTGCCAAGCATCTCAAGCCACTTGAGAAAACTGCCCACTGAAGCGCAGTGGTGATGCCTCCTGAAAAGAATCCCAGGGGATGCTGTAGGGTATTAGCAAGCCTTTATTTTGGAATAAAGGCAAGGTAGGTCATTGTATGTCACATAAAATAGTATCTCTAATAAATCCATGCCAACTTTAATTTTGTCTCCATCTTATAGGATAAGTACCAGCATCTATCAACAACTTCAAAGGGATTTACAGGCACTCTGTGAGCTGGAAAACAGCCAGCATGGCCATTTTGAGTTTCTTGATGCCAGAAGGGAAATAACTCAGATGAGCTTCTCTGAGGAGATTTTCAGTATACATTCTGGCCTGGCTCAGATCCAGGGTATACAGTGCTGCACCGAGGCTGAGCAGTGAGGCAATTCATCCTTTTGACACTCAGGAGAGATTTCGGCTGGATTTGAAGGTGGAGAACTTAATTTATATTTTATCAGGAACATGTTTCTCCTTCCCATTACTCAACTACACAGCAGCAGAGACTTTTTAGGCCCTATGTTCTCAATCTGTTAGATTGCTCTAAAGTTATGAGTTTTTCTCACCCCCAATAGCTGCCAAACTAAGTTCCTTGTGGGATGAAATCACTTTAGACATCATGTCTTTCTCCAGGTAAGTTAGTTCACACAGACTTCCATGTTGCTATGACCAGACAATCATAGCACGTGTGGTACCACAGAGGTGACAGCAAGTGAATTCATCTTCCTTTAAACTCAGAGAGGGTATTAGGGTCTGAAGTCGGGGAACATATGGTGTGCTACATACTGCTGTGTAAATATCAGTCAGTAGCATGGCTCATCACTGTCGTGCGTGCAGTCTGCTTAGACATGTCTGGTGTCAGCTGTCCCATTGAAATCTGAAGGTGAATGAAAAACGTTTAAGAATTCAGAATCTATAGCATCCTTACACATAACATGTGTAAGTCCCCAAAGGATGTCGTCTTCTGTGAAGAAGTCACAGTCTATTGTCACCCTCAGGGAAGAGCATCAATGCCTTCTCTCTACTATCAAAGAGATAATACTACTCACTTATCTCCAATTCCGTAGCACCAAGAATGTGGTTTTCATGGAAGGGAGGATTCATGGAACCTGAAGTTCCCCCTTTAGCTAGCAGAGAGACACACACATCCAGTTCTCATGAACAGTTCTCTGCAAGATCCCATCTTATTCCATTAACTCAATGGAAGCCTATTAGTATTATTACTAAAATCTTAATTTAGGTACCTCATTTAGAAGCTGATATTAGATGGTATGAATAGTCTTTCTTACCACTCCTTATCACAGCAAGCGTCAGTGTCCTTTTTCAGGCTGGTCAAAATATATCCATTAGAACAATTTTGCAGGGGCAATCTACTTTGAAAGCTCCCAGTATATAAATTTTTTAATGGAAAAATAATAATGATTTCCAAGAGGTAATTTGATGAAAAGTGAAACAACTCTTTATAATTTATTGAGGACAAGAAACATATATTTTAAACCTCAGAAAGGGCCCAGACTGCAGGAACCAAGCCTGGAGAGGAAGTTCCATGTGATTCCTTCTCTCAGAAAAACTCAGATACAAGAACTGACATCTTTCAGGGCTGAAAGGGTTTGCACTCTGTCTCTCTGGACAATATGCCAACTGGAACGTTGAGAGCAGAGCAAAAAAAGAAGAATTTTATGCAATCTTCAGCAGAAAAAATTACTTTCAAGAGATGTATCTTCCTTTCATTACGTATTTTCTTATGCCACAGTACAGGTAGGTAACAGAAATCCTTTTTGTTTTGCACAAAATTCACCAGAAGTCTTGCAGTGATCTTCAGCCTATGCATTTTAGAGCTCACATCCAGTCTTCCTCCACCCCTCTGCCCCCCCTCCCCCGGTTTCTTGGCTTCTACAGTTTGACTGTAGAAAACACTTTAAAGAATGGGAACAAAAGTTCCTAAGTACCTAGAAAAAGCCTCTTCTCTAACTTGGCTCTTCTGATCCCTTTTATACATCAAAATACTGATACGAGCATGAGTCTCCTCTGCTGGTTAATAAACATCTCCTTTCTTTGACGTGCTGTGGAGTGAGACACGGACATTGTCCATGCTCTCATTAGGAATATTATAGATGTAACAGACCCTCAGCTGTGCACAGTGAAGCCTAAGAAAACAGCGGTCCCCTTCTGACATGTCTTCAGGCAGGGGATCCAGGATAACCCATCTGTACCATGCAGCATTCCCAAACCGTTTCCTGGGCCCGTGCCAGGGTTCTCCTTATTAAGCCACTTTATTTTCACAGGAGAAACATGCTTTCCTGATCTGGTACATGCTGGAGTGTCTGGGATAGAGCAGGACAATTTGCCCGATCTCATGCTTACTGCATCCTCATTTGGCCAAAATTGCCTTAGCAGCGCTGGTTGATACCATTGCAATTGAAAATCTATTCCCAGTTCTAATAAACTGGTATTTCTTCAGAAAACATTTTTCTTCAGAAAAAAATATGAGATTAAAATTTGCATTTCTGTACTCTGCTCTTATGGTTTAAGTAAATTTTATCAAATTGGTTAGACCTAAAGAACACTACTTTCTAATACAGATTTGGTTTCAATGCTAATGTAATTACTCCTCTTCTTTTTCTCCAAGCAAATTCTTCAGCACTATTGAAAAAAAAGAAAGTTAAAGCCACAAAATCCGTCCCAGCTGCCTAATCTAACCCATAGTAGCAGATGTCTGTGGATCCCTTCAACAGAGAAGGGGGAAGGAGAACTCTATAATAAGAAGGCAACATTTACGTGAAGGAGTCAACCTCCACTGACTCATTTCCTGGGTCCTCCTCTGTTAGATTATTAATGGAGATTCTGTTTATAGATTAACAGCAAGTCTCCATCATTCAGCATGGATCATCAGCTACCCGGTTCCCCATTCAGGATCCCACCTGTTTCTCAGCTTGACAGTCTGGACTTGAGGTAGCATTGCTCCGCTTTGGAACTTGTTTTTAAAATTCACATGATGTGATGGGGAGTCAGGAGAAGGTGGGTTCAGGTTCTTTGCCAGCTGTCAATTTACTCTTTCTGTGCCTCAGTTTACCACCTCCTCGCAAGGGTACTTGAGATAATAATTTCGAGTCAGAACACATGGTTGCACGGTCCTTTTGGCTACCTCTTCACCAACAAATGGTAAAAAAATCAATGCCCAAAATCTTAGGGAACTCATTTATTACCTCTTGTGAGCAGTGTCATTTGGAAAATGTCACATTAACAGAGAATAAAGCTCAGCTCATACATAGCTTTGCCTTCTGCATGTGCTCCAAAGCCAACAGCAACATCAAATGCCTACTTCTGAAAGAGCAATTCATTTCCCTAAACACGTTTCCATATGCCTAGAATATATTTTAGGATTTAAAAGCAATATTCAGTAGATGCAGAGTCATTCTTGTCATTTTGTTATGCAAATGATAGTATTGTCTTTGTCAGTATTAAAATCACAGCAAAAAAAAACCCCAACAGGTCAATTCTTAAACTACAGGAAATGATCTATTTTTTAATTATAAGAGAAATTCAATTATGCATTTATCTAAGACTGCTATTATTAGATACATGCTCCTAGAGGAGACAATTGCCTACAGGCTGAAATTCACAGCTAAGCTCCACCTAGATCACTTTTGGTCAGATTTTCAAAAGTCTCTGATCTTCATTGAACAGGCAGTTCAGGCACCTCTTGAAAATCTTGCTACTAACAAATTTCTTTCCCTAAAGAAGGAGTAGTGTGGAGTTTTATAAGAACCTTCTAATAATGTTTCCTTAAACAGCATTTGCAAACAATAATAGGAAATACACTAAACTTGCAGCCAAAGAGCTTTAATGAAGATGGAGAGTGTTGACAGATGGAGAGGGAAGACGAGGGAGAACACCTGTGAATCTTTACAGCTGAACCTGATAAAAGAGCAGCTGATTTTTATAAAGGGTAAGGGAATGGGTGTACTAGAGAGGAAGCTGAGAATAGCAATGTGGTAGGGTGTTGTTTTTTACTCTTTTCTTTCTTTCTGGTTCTTTTACCCTCTCTCCAGTGATTTAGATATAGCATGAGGATGAATTTTGAGGTAAGACTTGTTTCTAAAATTATAATAGCTGACTTCCAGAAATCACATTTCCTTCTTTGTGGAACCTTTCTTTTCCTGGGAGTAAGAAGCTCAAGGGCAGGAAAGGGAAGGAGCTTTCAAAAGCAGAAATGCTGCAACTCATACTGTCTCAGAATTTGTCACTACTATGCAAGACCAAAGAGAATTCTGGATGCCTGGCAAAGGTAATGTTACCAAGTCTGACTCCTGGCTATTTTGTTTTAAATTAGAAGATAAATGAAACAAGATTCTTCCTTGTATCTAAAAGAGGTATTTGGCATGTACTTTTATTTGAATTGTTGTTGGTAACTGTACCATGCCTCTCTTAAATGTCCTGTCTGCCTTTGGCAAGGATGTTCAAAGGAGCTGAGAGATGCTTCTGCTGAGCTGGTTCCCTCAGCTCCAAATCTCATGGTTGCAGCTGTATCTGAGGTGCTCAGCCTCTGTATTGCAAAGCTGTCTGTGGATCAGGTGTAGGGGAGCGGTGCATTATGTTTTCACATAGAGACCCCTTCCTGAGGATATGGCTTAAGTCCTGCTCTGATTTAGCTCTCTTGGACTGTCTGTCAGAGTTAGAGAGGCACCGATGGCTACTCAAGCACACAAGGTTGCATCAAATGTTCAGATCTCTGGCTGATTAGAGTTGTTGGGACATCTGCTATTGTAACTTCTGCAGCAGCCATCTGATTTCTGTTGTAATCATGTGAGCTATATGTGTTTGACTCCTACTGTGTCACTCTGATGGGAGTGACAAGCAGATCACAGAGGCATTTGCTGCTACTGTGGCTCTAAAAAAGCAGAGAATCCCCTTAAGCCTTAGGAAAGTTGTGAGAGCAGTCAGGTAACACTCAACTGCTAAAGGGCCCCAAACTTCATTTTCTGCCTGTGAAGGACAGGAAAAAGGCTGTTCCAGGTTGGACTTGTTTGCCTTCAAAGGTCAGATTTACTTTCTGTATCACAGAACTACCTTTGCAAGAGTGATGCCATGGGATTAATTTTATGCTGATTTACACTGACTTTCCCTCCTGCCCAGAGCCACAAGAACATAGCCAGAGTGCTATGCACCCCTCTATTTGACTTCCACCTCCACTGCATTCACCTGTTTGTTTTCAAGCTGTGGTTCAAAACCTCCCTCACAGGAGGATGCAACTGTTTCTCAAACAATTAGTTTTCTCTTCCCCTGCCATTGTGCCTTCCCACACAGAACCTAGAGCTGCTGTGGTTGCTACTGGTGCTGCAATACTGGCAATGGTCTTAATATATCCAAGACGCCACATGAGGTTCTTTTTGATAAATATGCCTGTTATTTACCAAGAAATGGGCTGATTATTTTACTGTGAGCATGAAAAACAACAGAGCTAGGAGTGTACTTATTTTTTTTCCAGGGATACATGAAACTGAGAGCACCATGTCCTCCTAATTGAGAATGTGTTAAACCTCCCTGTTTACATTTTGCTTTGTCTGGGGGGTTTAAAAAAAAAACCACAACTAATAACTTTATAATAATTTCTGATCACAGAGTTATGTGTAGAAATTAATAAAATACCTGCATATTATCCAGTGTTTTCCTAAGAAGTGAAATGCAGCAAGAAGAAATCTGTGTAGTTACAGAGCAGAGACCGGAGCAGACACTGGGCTCCCTGACAGTTTAAGTACAGTCCTGTACGTGGAATTAACTTGTCTCCAGGATCGTGTGCAGACGCAGCATATCACAAGGCATACAAGATGCATTTATTATGAAGATAAGGGGTTTGATTTATTGCTTTTGGAAGGCATAGTGTGTAAACAGGACAGTGGTTAGTTTAAGTGGTTACATATGTATAATTTAATAAGGTACAGTTAAGAGCAGTTTGTTCTTGGAGTTAGCATTCAATCTCTCTGATGTCCTGAGCAACGCCTGGGAGACAATTTAAGGCTACTGAAATATTAACATGTTTGGATGGAGGCTGTTTGCTACAAGATCCTCCAAATTGAAACATGAGTGGGATTTCTCTTCTCCACCCCCTCCTCCCCACCCCGCTCACCTGGTACATTTGCCAGTACCCCAAAACCCCAAAAACTAAAACTTACAGGGTGTTAGCTAGGTGCCACTGTTCTCATGTGTTAAGGCTAGCTGTAGGCCACATTCAAGTCTTTGACTGGTGGCTCTCTAAGCCATATAATTTATTTGTATTTAAACTCCCAATAGTATGCAAATCATTTGCTTGTTGTCTCTAGATCATCTGTCCCTGTCCTCACTTCTTCAGTATGATTGACAAAGAGCGCTGCCAGTTTTATCACATCTTCTGAGAGAGAAATCCAGATGCTGAGCCAACATCCTGGATTTTTAATTTAATCTCATTGTGTTTTATTTTGCTTGTTTCTCTTGAAGTTGTCTTGTGTGTTGTAGCAGATATAACCCATGTTGCTAACAAGGTTACCATCCTCGCCCCTCTCAGTCAGGGCAGCAACCAATCCCTGAAGAAGCCAGCCCTGAAACTTCTGCAGTTCACACTCTACCCTAAAAAAGTCAATGTTTCCTTTCAATTATTTTTTGTCTCTTTCCCTTGTACTTATTTCTGCAAAACCTTCATACTTGCCTTTGTCTGTTGTGCTTGACAGGGGTGCTGTGTTGTCAGGTTCCCAGTGTTCAAAGATTTTTAGCTAATGGTTTTCAAGGTTGAATGCCTAAGGCTTAGTTCCTGAATTCAGCAGAGGCAAGTAAATAATTAAGTTGCCTGAGGTTTTGTTGCTGTTTGTCATTGTCCTCCCAAATGGAGGTGAGAAAATAAGACCCTTGCAAATACACCAGACTTACTGGAGTCTTTGATTTCTTCATCATTGTGGATTTTAGGAAGATGTGATGCATGGAAACGTATGTGTTGCAGCCTCCAGTATACTCTATCCAGCCCTTCAATAGTTACATTTAGATAAAAACACCCTGACAAGCATGTTCTTCTAAGTAGTGCAAAAGCACTCTCAGAATCAGACGCAATTGGTGGGAGCTGCAGGTTATGCAGCAAATGTGGAGACCCAGGCCACTTCATTGTATCGGAGTGGTGTGGATCCCAAATCTTAGCTTCAGTCGTTAAAAAATACAGCTTCTGGGCATGTTGAGCTACTTATATGAATACCATTGTTCTCAAATTTATGGGTCCCATGTCCCTCTGATCTTCTGTGACACCGGGAGGCGGATATGATGTGTGGAAGACACAATCTGCTTGTGTCTAACTAAGGTGCTTGTCATCAGGTCTAAAG
The DNA here is from genome assembly GCA_013397275.1 of Burhinus bistriatus. Taxonomy (NCBI): domain Eukaryota; kingdom Metazoa; phylum Chordata; class Aves; order Charadriiformes; family Burhinidae; genus Burhinus; species Burhinus bistriatus. The sequence goes on from VYXH01000395.1 coordinate 59,097, forward strand.
ATAAACTGCTGTGAGCTTGAGTAGTGCATTTGTTCCGAGTACTGGAAATTGTAGTAGGAAACAGAACATCAAACTGTTGTTCATGGGGATAAAAGAGTTGTAGAGTTGGGCATAATGATGTATCACGGAAGCAAGGCAGATGAGCACCCTGGTCTAGTGGCAGATGTCCCTGTCCATGGCATGGGAGCTGGAACTACATGATCTCTAAGGTCCCTTCCAACCTAAACCATTCTATGAGACATTATGTATGAGAACAATTTGAGCTGACAAAGCAAAGGACCTCTTGCCAGGCTAGTAAGGAAACATCCAAGCTAATAAAGTAGGATTGTGAGAGTATGAACATGCTACTGAAAGACTGTTTACCACAGCTAAGAAGGGGGAACCAGTCTGGTTTTATACTCAGTGAACAGCATCTCAGCTGTCTCACTGTTCAACAGAGACAGTGCAAATTAAATTTCAGCTCACTAAAGGCTCTTCAAAATAGATAAAACTCACCAAAACCCTCCTAAAGCCGAATAAGAAGGGGCACTTTTACCTGAAACCACCTTCTTTGGCAACAAACCAAATTTAAGGTAATTTTATAGCCATTTTGTTACTCAAGAGGCTTATTTTTCCTGTTTCAAAGGAAGTGGGTTTTTATTCTTTATCATTTCCACAAACACATTAGGAGACTAACCAAGTAAATGAAGTCAGTCGTCATGAAAATGTTAACAAGATATGACCCCAGAGGTAGCACCCAGAATTGACTTCTCATGGCCCAAATAACTCCTCTCCTCCAGAAATTCTGCAATTTCCATAACAATGAAAATATGCTGCATTGAATGACTGTGATTCTGGGCTCACAGAGACACTCAGTAGTAATCACTGTGCATCTTACCTTGACTCCCCAGAGGACTTCTACAGAGTCATCGAAATCTTGTGTCAAAACGCGTCTTAAATTACACACTTCTTTTGCAGATGCGCTTTGCTAATCCAAGCCACTTGTCCCATCGCTGTGTGCGTAAAGCAAAGTGCTCTTGTTACCAGCCCAGCACACTTGATCTGCATGTATAATCTGCAAAAAATTGTTGATGTGAACAGCTACTAATTCACTCACTGCTGCTGAGTTTCATTGTCAAACAACCTCATTTCTATTTTTCTGCGGGTAGCAAAACCCAAAGTTAAACCAGGGTTGCTGTTAACCAGCATTTTGGTATCTAACACTACTGGTATTGCATCACTCTCTCAGCACAGCCTTTCTTGGAAGCCCTACATACGTGAACCAGCGAGGCCTGACCTTGCTATGCCTGGGACATCTGATGAGATCACAGCTGGAGGTGATATAGCTATGAACATTTAGTTATGGGAAAGTCTGGAGATATTTTTAACAAATAAAAGTGGAAAGCTCGCAAAAGCATGACGTGAGTGTTGTGTTTTCAGTACTTGAAGTTCCCTTCTTGTAAGCACGTGGAAACTCTTTAGGTGTATAGGATCAAGATCTTACTTAATTTCTTTTCCCAGACTGTTTGCTGCAAAGTTTTCTTCTATATGAGAAGCTAATGCTGCAGCCCAAGGTCATGGAAAGCAAGGGGGAAAAAAGAGTTGGCTGGATACACTCAAGTGTGTCATTTTTAGATGTTGTTTTCTTCCTCTGTAGCCAATTTCCAATATCAAAGAAAGGGAAAGCTGATACAGGGATCATGTTGGGTAACAAGCTTTCTGTTCTTCTCTGCAAATGCTTTCAAAATAATTATAAACTACTATTAATATGTGGTAATCTGTAGATGGGAAAGAAAAACTATGGGAGCATATCCAGCCAACAAAGTGTATGTTTCCCTTTGAAAGAATGAAAAACAAAAGCGAAGGAGAAGTCAGTTTTTGACAGACTGAAAGAAACCTGCAATTTCCATTAAAGGAGGAGATTAGTTTGAGATCCGGAAACCAGAGCAATTTCAGGGGTCAATGGGTAAAATTGTAGTGATGTGAAGATAGCCCATGGACTTACGATATCTGCTATGAGAAGAAGCACAAAAGAAAATTGATTACAGATGTTTCCTTGTCACAGGGAACCTGTGGTCTGATGTCCCTCACACTGAAGAAAGGAACCTAGTATGCTCTAAAACAGATGGAAGCTTAGAGATTTCCACAGCAATGTAAAAATGTCACGTTTGTTAGCTGGAAGAAGGCACTCCTTGCAACTGCCAAAAAGGGCCCAGAAAAAACCCTTCTGAGAAACCAATTTCTGGTTTGAATTATAAATTTATAAATTTATGATTTGCAGATTGCCTGTAAGTGGAGCAGTGTTCAGGGGTTGTGGACTTTCCCTCTCTTGAGCATTTGTAAAGCTACCATGTGACCTGGAGCCAAGTCCAGAACTAGAACATTGTACAAGTCAATTTAATTCTCAGAAAAAGAAAGGAAACCCATCCAGCTTTAGACAAAATATTGGCTGAAGTTGCCAGAGCAAGATCGCAGTCTGGGAACCTACAGAAAGTAATTAAGGACACTAGAACAGGGTGGATGGGACACTGTGTCTTCGCACACATATCTTTAGCCCTTACCATCAACTTGCAAGGGAGAGCTCAGTCCTGGGTGACATTTTGTGTCAAGATTTTCTTTAAAGAGAGCATGGTGATAAAGGAAAAACCTTGTAAAACAAAATTGCATTTAATATAATTTAGATATTGAAAATCGCTAAAAACAAAAAGCCAGAAACATGGGGCAATTGTTCCACTGGCAGTCAGTGAACTTCTATACCTTCTGTAGATGCCAAAAGTATCAGAACCTCGGATATTTTGCACAAAATGATGGGGACTAATATTCATTTATGTGACTGAGCTCACTAATATAATTTGCTTCTGACCACAAGTAGCTATTGTACTTTTATTATATTTTTTCATTTTGTCTACATATAACAAACTCGGAATACTTTTCAGATTAAAACCATCCTTAACCTCGAGCCAAGTCACAGCCACAGACCCACAAAGCATTGTCCTTGTTTTATGTTACTCCTGAGAGGGAAACAAAAATCCAGATTTTGTGTTACAAGATGATACTAAAAAGGGGCTGTCCTGATTTGTGAAATATGTATTCTGTACCACTGAATTGTACTGGCAAATTTAGTCAAAACCAGGGTAGGTCAGACATAGGCAGTCCAGGATTCAGTAAGGCTTTGAAGTTGTAAAATATCCTGCCTGTTTGTATGTTGTTCCTGGATGAAGTTTAGACGCCACAAACATCCTTTATTTAGGGGTAGATTTCTACCTCTGTTCTTAAATAAGGTAATTAGCCCATATGTCAGCTCTCTGTCTGTGTCATAAATTCATGGGATCTGGCTCAATATTCTTAGTAAAGCTGTAGTCAGTGTGTAATGTCTATAGATTAAATGACTGGATATTTAAATGCCCAGCTGCCTGACTGAAAACATTATCTCTGAAGGATCCAGGGGATCTTGACATTCACTTTGAAATTATAGAGTTAAATCCCATAATTACTCATCACCTGCAAAACCAGCTGTCTCACAGGTCCTTATTGCAAGCATGTCATCCTGTCTCAGGTCAGAGACATCTTGTTCCCAACCTGTAGCAGGAAGGAAAATTGTGATTCTTCCCATCTGTTGTTAGATCTTGTCTGCAACTCCTAAAGGCTGGACTGGTAGTTGATGAGAAGCAATGTTTGGGACTAATCACCCTTCTAAGACACACTTTAACTAGCTGCTGGGATAAGGCACTGGAGAACAAGGATTTTAGCAAAACCCAGGAATACTTCATTTCAGCTCCGATTGTGCTTTACAAGCTAAATTAGAGTGGCTTTCCTCATAAGCTACAGAAATAAAACAAAACCAGATTCTGTATTTTTAGGAAGCCTGGTCCCCGCTGTTTCAGGAAACTTTTTGATGTGGGAGAGGAACTGTTTTTATTTGTTTATTTGTGTGAACCCAGTTACCATATGGCTCATAGCACAGAAGGAAGATCTTCCTTCTCTCTCAGGCAGGTTTGTTTTAGTTGGCCATGACTCTACGGGAATGCATCTCTGATGGCTGCCCCAGTGCTGAGCAGATAAACCCCTTCAGCGTGCAACCACTGCCCTTGTAACTCTGCCTCCTGAAGAGTATGCTGAAACCACCTTATCCATGCACAGCCCAGAATATTTCTAAAAATCAAGAGAGAAAGTGGATTTATCTATGGGCCACAAGGTTAATAGGTAGCAGCCTTGATAAAGCTATCTTCACATTGAGAATAATTTTTGTTTTAATAAATTAAGTCTTTTTTCTCATAAATTATGCTTTTCTATGGGAAATATTTACTGATTTAAATGCTTGTGTATGCAACTAATCTCCCGCGCAGCATTTGGTTTATTATTCGGGTGATAAACAGACGCTGATTCCTTTAGTGACACTGGAATTGAATATTATAGAAATGGCTCTGGATCTTTCTATCTGGTGGCAAGCTTGTACTTCTAGTCCATCCCCTTGGGTACCATGGAGACATTGCATGAGAGAGAAATGGGAACAGTAGGATGCTTCTGGTAATGTTTCTTTAGCAAATCATTTTGTCAGGTTATTCTTCTCTTTGGAATATCAAATCACATGTTATCAAGTAACTTGATATTCCCTGAGGCTGCACAAAATTCATAGCATCTGGCTATTGCAGAAATATATAATACAGTTGTTATTTTTCTGTCAGGTAGATTTTTGACTTTTACATGCAAGGAGTCAGAGCACTGGTTGTTACTCTCCTGCTGATTCTCAGCAGAAAACACTACTTTTGTGAAACCTCAAAGCAGATATTCCATCCCTAGCTGTTGCATCCATTTATTTTCACAGTTAGTGACACCTTCCCAACCTGCTCTTGTAAGAATGAACTCCCAGAAGTCATGCATGAGGCTGTTTTCATCAAGCAGGTATGAAAACTAGGAAAGCTGGTCCCATGCTGTGACCCAATCCATCTCGGTTCAGATTTTTCAGTTTTGCCACAGATTTCGTACCTTTCCTAAGGGCAAAAAATCATAAAGGTTATTTTCCAGGGCTCAGTTTTACAGAAGTCCTGTCTCATGCCTAGAGAGATCATTTGTCCTTGTCTGCATTGAATTTTGGCCAGAAAAATCCTCTTCTACTTTACTCATGCCATAGAGGTACCACAAGTTTGTTAAAACAGCGCTGAATATTCTTTTGTTTATTCCAACCTCATCTGTTACCTCAGATTGTAGCTGATGTCTTTCCATGTGTCTGAACAGCAGCAAGAAGGGGGCTGTTTTGGGCCATCTTCACGTTTAGAACTTCCAAATGCCTGTCCCATGTGTTCCCACAGGTTTGCACTGCTGGGAATCCTATTGTGACCATTACAGGTATTTAACTCAAATGAAAATGTCACTTGACAGTGGCCCGTTGTCTCATTCTCGGCTGACAGAGCTGAGAGCATCTTCAGGCAAGCAGGAAGAAAGGAGGAGGGCTTGGGTAGTTTTGTCTGTGCCCTTGAATCCCATATGATTCTGTGCTTGCTGTTACATTTTGTTACCCAAAATCATCTTGGAAAGTGTTACAATAAAGGAGCTCTAGTGCCATAGAGTTCATATTTTTATATTACAGAGCTATGATGCGTTTCCGCCAGCAGGTCTCTTGGGAACTCTTTGGCTGCTTTCCCAATTTAGCTGAGAAATAGCTGATTCATTTAAAGAGAGAACACTGTGTATCCTCAGGAGTGCATGCTGAGACATTCTTTTAAAGACATGTCTAAAGACTTCCCCACTTCTCCTGTGAATGCATCGGATTTATCACAGAAAATGAAAAGAACTCGGCAACGCTGGTGGTTGTTCTGCTGTGAGAATGCAGAGTGCACTGGAACTGCAGAGAGAGGGAAAATGCAAAGGATGCTCAAAGCGTTGAGAGATGTGTTTGTGGCTGAATAGCCATCCCAGAAAAAGGCTGAGATGGCTCAGATTAAACCAGACAAAAAATTCTGTGAGTAGCAGAATTTCTAAACTTTAGTTCCTCTCAAGGCTTTTTGTCTGGGTTTTGTTTTGGTTGTTTTCATTCGAGTCCTCCTGTGTCTGGTAAGACACAAGCTCTACGGCTGTGGCAGTTATAGCTATTCCCTCTCTTTGAACACACTGATATCTCATGTTATTGACTGGCAGCCTTCCTGTGAGGGAGAGTTTTAATTGTGCTTTTCCTTCTGTATCTGGGCCAGTGCTCTCAAAAAATATGTAGGAATTTAACATCTTCAAAACCTCTGTCTGTCAGATTTGCTTTATCAGCTAGCGAGGGAACTGGCAACATATCATCTCAGTTCTGTGGTCAGGTTAAAACCCTGAAGTAGTAACAGCTGTGATTTATTATTTGGATAATGGTCAATCTGAACCGGGGTTACAAACATTCTTGGTTTCACTACAGAACACAGGCAAAAATCCAGGTAATGTCAGCGCTGTCCTCAGGTTACATGAGTAAATGTTGTACGCTCACTTGGGAAAGGAGAAAGATAGCTGTGTATGAAAAGATTGTTACAGGCAGGCTTCACACGCGCAAAAAGAGATGATTGCACCGCTATGGCATTTGCAATCAGTGAAGAACAGCCTCCAAAAATCCATGTGATCATTTTGTGCCATCTCAAAGATCTTGCAAAGCCATTTGTTTAGATTCTGCTCTCGCAGAGCCCAGCCAGGGGCAAGACCTGGGCTCTCTTCTGACCAAAGAGCTAGTGCTCAGCCAGACTGTCCCATCATGTGTCTACATGAAGAGTTTGCTTGCCCAGTAAGGGCTTAACTTGTACTCCCCAGTCTCTCTAGTCTCCGAAGCAATCCCAGCGTTGGAAGTGCAAGCAGCTGGTTCTGTGTTTTCATCCAAGCAACATGCCTAGAAGAAGTAGTGCTGTGTTGATTTTACACAAAATCCCAAATTAGGGTGCTAACAGGTGGAGCAGCGGACTACAAAGCAACCTAGAAAATCAGCATGAGGGAGGAAGAGGTGATTTGGGGGACAAAAAGCATGTTGTTATACTCTTTCTCTAATTCTTTTTCTACTCTCTGAAAACTGTTACAGCCTCACAAAACACAAGCGCTTTTTGTCACCTTTTCTTGGCCTTGAGAAAATATGCACTTGAAAACATGTGAACATTCAAGTTGCAACAGTAGTTCTTGGTGGTGCGTTTGCCAACTTCATGCTCTTTAGGATTCCTGGCTGTCTGATCTACTGATGTGGAGTGAGAGTTTGTGGATAAGTTGTCCAGAGGATCCAACAGGAGACCAGAGTCCCGCTATCCCGAGTGCAGTGCAGACTTTTGGTTTTACAGTGAAGAAATTCTTTAGGAAGCCTCCTTCTTCACTGAGACCCGTAAGCAGAAAACCCATAGGCTAAAAAGACAACAGTAAATGCATCTCCTGCTCTTCTCCAGTTAGGAAAAAAAGTAAAGCAAAAAGAGTTTTTAAGTTTTACTATTTGTCTGAGTTTGGATAGGGAGAAACAAGTTTGTAAAATGGCAAGGGAAAGCACTACAGTGGAGGGACTTAACCAAGATAATTTAAGAAGGCAGCAATTGAATCAGGACAAGACATCTCCTTTTTCATGCCATATTTGTTACCAAGTTGTTTTTTTTTCTCAGTGTACTTTGTTTAGTGTCAAGAAGCTGTCTGGAATCTACTGACTCTTGTAGGTGTTTGCGTTTGATGTTGGACATAGTAATGATTTTACACTTTTATACCTATTAAAGTTCTGGAAGCACTTGCACTCTATTCTCTCTTGCAAGGGGACCTTGCAAGGTGGAGTCTATTACGAGGTTAGGAAAGCCCTAAGGGATTTTTGTTTTGTCTTAGTGTCTCCATTCTTTATATAAAGTGCTTGCAGAGGACAGAATATTAGAAACCAAATGAGGCAAATGTAGAACTCAAAATCATAGATGATTTATGATTCTGAAAAGGAAATTAAGTGTGAAAAGTTGGTCATTAATATCAAGTCTTTTTAATGACCATTAATGAAAATAGGCATGTCTTCCATGCCACATAGAGAGGAAAGCCCTTCAGGCTGTATCTTAATGACTTTCTTAGACTGCATGTGTGTTAAACTCAAGGTTTCAAATAATTCTATGCAATGAACAGGATTTGCTTCGGTTTTGAAAGCCTCTTAAATGTTCATGGAATTGAGGTAAGATCTAAAAATGCTTCAAGCTTAAAAAGAGTATTATCATATGTCCATTGCTGCTTATGTGTTGTGCCACACCTGTTTCCTGTGTTGCATCTCTAGTTTTACTTAACTTTACACTGTGATTTTCTTATCAAGCCTAAAATGAAATCTTGTCAATGCCAGAACTGAAGGTCCTCTCTGTAGTTCACTGCCTTTGTGCAAAGAGCTCTTCTTATAATCCTCACTATTGAGCATGAGCTGGCTTGAGTGAAAGTAAACTATTTAAATGAAGGGAAATTTTCTTTTAATCCCTTTTCTAGCTCTCAGCTTGCCTACTTAAAATGTCCTTTTGGTTCTGCTGTACAACTCTTTATTCTGCCTTAAAGAATTCTGTATTCTCTAATCAGAAAAAAAGAATTAGTTTTAATAAAATGAAGACATTTAAGGCAGACCGTTCTATAGTGCGAAGTCATATCAGAAAACCATAACAATAAAAGATATGTCATATTTTTGTTCCCAGATACGCAGATGTTTTATAGGCTTTATAGCAGGAATATACACAGAAAAATACTGTTATCCCTTTACAGCCAAAGCAGTACTCAAATTTGGAGAAGAAATTAATCTTGAATCAAATATCACTGCAGTCATCTGTCTGGTCAAAGAAAGTACAAATTCCTGCTTTCGTGATCACAGCAGAACAATCAAACAAAAAGAGGCTTTTTCCTCTGAACCAAACCCATTTTCACCTAACACTTAAACTCCAGGCTGTTATGAAATGTTTTTTACAGGCTAAAATCCCAAAGTTTCTTCTCAGAGCACCCTTAGCCATCTGTCACTCTTCCCAGTCCTTCTGTGGGTGGGGTTTCAGCGGCTCCTCATGCCCAAGGTTGAGCGCAGCTGCCCATTAACACTAGAGGAAAAGCCCTCCAGCTCAAGGCTCAAGCGTGGGAAAGGCTTGCTGTGTTAGCTGGAGATGCCTCTAGTGTTTTGGCTGGGAGGTTCCCTTGTTTTACCATCAAGGTTCACAGATCATGTCTGTTTTGTTCTTGTATCCCAAAGGAAAAAAAAAAAAGATATGGCTGCTATGTCCTACATTTCAGAAAAGTTCATCCTCTGTGAATACCAGCTGTCAAGCAGTCTTGTAGACTTTGATTGGTGTTGCCAAGCTGCCTCATGCTCCACTTATTATCTGTTAATCTACTCCAAGAGTCCTCAGTTTCTTTCATTTGGCAGGTTTTTTCTTTTATGAAAAGGCTGATGTTCTTCAGGTGTACACACACCTTACATTATTTTTTGTATCGAGTGCAGCAGACTTCATTTAATGAACCATAGGTAAATAATTCCAGATAATAAACAGTGAATTAAGACCTACACATATTCTTTCTCACCTGTGGAAACATCTGCTGTTCATGCTTTTCTACTGCATGCCTTGTCATCAACTTTCAGTTTTTCCCCCTATCTCTCAGTCCATCTGATACATAGATTACAAAGGACCAGCTTCTTCACTGTGGCAAATGGGATCTTATCTTTGATTATTTCATATGACCAACAAGTCCCATCATCCGTTCACAAGATAAAAATGTCACCTTTAGAGTTACTTTGTAAAAACTGTAGGGAGATGCCAACATCCATCAAATATAATTTATTAAATATTTTCCCTGCAGATTAATAAATTGCTTCATAGCCTGTCAGTAATGCTAGCTAACAAAATAACATATCTAATAAACATGCTGTATCAAAACAAAAGCTATTTACAAGCAACAAAAACATTGCAGAAATAGTCAGCCTGGCTTTCTACTTCTGCACCTTTTAGAATGCAAGGTCTTATGCTCATCCCTGTTTCATCGAGTCTCTGGGCTCTCGAAAGACAGCCCTATACACGGAGTCCAGAAGCATCAACTTGCAAACTGGCAACCTTTCCATTACAATGCATCTACTGATGCATTTTCCTTTTTTCTTTAGTGTTTAATCTTCAACCTTTGATCACACTATGCAAGACTATTTTAACCAACATCTTCTCCTTATACTGTTATTTATAATAATTTATTTAAACCAAATCTAAAAATGCTGTCACTCCTCATTGATTTCTTTGTTATTTGGTAAAGAAATCGATGTAGCTTTTAATATTACTAGTAATACTTGTTCTGAGTTTCCAATGGGAAAGTTTGTCATTTAGAATGAGATGTTTTCTTGTAATATTTATCCATCAAAAAATATCAAAGAGCTTTCAAGTTGTAAACAGATCTGACCTTGAGTGTCTCTAGAAGTCCACATATGCAACTCCAGCAAAGTCTCTTAAGAGAGGTGGTGAAATCTCCATCTTTGAAAATTTTCAGAATTCAACTGAAAAAAGCCTGAAACACCTCATCTAACTTTGAAGTTAGTTCTGCTTTGAGCAGAAGGTTGGACTAGCAACCTCTGGAGCTCTCTTCCAACTGACATTTTTTTCTTGCAATTCTATATTTCCTGCTTTTCTTCAGCCTCTCAGATCACTTCGTGTTTGTTTCTATCCCCTTTGAACAGTAAGTGTCCTTTAGTAACTCTGTCCAAATCATAACTGTTTTTCATACTTGTTCTGTTTATTTCAATTTTCCACATTAATCAGTCTAGTTCCTTCTGTTTTGCCTTCCGGTTTCTTTGCAGTAAGAATCTTTAATTCATTTATCTTAATTAATTTGATTTCTCCATCAGATTGTCTTTCATTAAAAAGTATTGTCTTGATAACTGCTTTCCTCCATGTTAGCACTTTGTTTCTTTCATATGTATTTTTCTATATGCTGATACTCTTCTAGCTGTCGCTACATTTTTCATTTTCTTTTCTGTAGGTTTTAGGGTCCTGAAAATCTCCTCCTCCAGAGGAACTGGGTGGAAACAGCCAATCTGTCAGCTTCCCTTGGACTCCAGAGGAGCCCATCTACCAGCAGTCCTTTCTCCATGAACATCTCCCGCTGATCAGACATCTTAAAACTTCAGAATACAAAGTCTAGAGCCTCATGCTAGTCTTCATGGTTTTTTTGTGCCTTCTCCTGGGAACAAGAAAACACTCAGGATGATTCCCTTAGAACCACAGTTGATCATAGACAACACTAATGCATTCTAGCAAGTCCAGGAGTCATTTGTCTCTGCACAAAGAACAGTTACAGGTTTCTACATAGTCTTATCTTTGTTCCCATCAGATGGTTCACCTGATCTGTGACACTGGAGACACACTTTCTGATTCCTCCCTGACAAGTAGTTCATGATCCCACAGGTTTAACTTCTTCTGGTGTCAAAATGTATTCCTTTCTATCTTTAGGTTATAATTCCTTCTTCATTGTGTCTCTTCAGTATATTCCTGTGCTTTCTATTAGTCTACTGCCTCAACAGAACAACTTGCCCATCTATCACAGCCTGGGGTGAGGTTTTTTGCCCCGGTCTATCTGTTTCTGGATACCAATAGCCTGTCCTTTTCATTTGTCTGTTAAACACCTTTTCAAACATCTGTGGACCTTGAATGATCTCCTTAATCCTGTCACATTTCAAAACACAAGGTCGTCACCATATTCATCCTTAGTTCTCGTGCCTTTCACTCCATCACTCTGCTGTTACTTTCACTCATAAATCACACTATCAGTAACTCGCCCAGGGCTTATGAACATCCCGTGCTTCTGCATCCACACCATCTTTCTTCCTCCTTTGTGTTGGCGTCCAGATCTGGTACTCAGTATCCATGCACACCTCCTTACTTCCTAGGCATCCTGAGCTTTTCCTGGAATACATATTTAAAAACAGAGCTCACTCACTCCAGTTTCACTCCACAAACCCCTTCAACTACTCCTGAGTGTCCTCCTTCCCTTGGTTTTTTTTTTATTCATTTGCCAATCATTTCTTCTGATACCAATCTAACTGCATATTGTTCTTTTGTTCATTTTCTGTTTTCCCCCTAAACTGAAAATGTTTAGCAAAATGTCTTCTGAAAGGATATGGAGAAAGAAAACAAACAAACAAAAAAAAACCCTCAAACAATTTAAATTACATTGACAAGTTTATTTAACAGGTTTACAGCTACATGCTTTGAAATATCTTTAATTATCATTATACTTTTTTATTTAGAGAGGTAATCGGTATTCCAGAGCTGTAATTTGGTAAAAACAATGTGTTTCTAATAAAATAGGAGAAAATGGTATATATTTTCCAATTGACAGACATAGAATGAGAAGAAAATATTTCTTGATGTGTTTGAGAGAAGGAATTGAGTAGGAAGTTTTTTAAACACGCACATACAAAGGTATGTTTATGAGCAGTCATCTTGCATTTGCAGGACCATGCAAACTAGGGCGGCCACTTGAGGTAGTCCGATATGATTTCTTGAGAAGATAGGTCGCATCAATGTTTTAACTTTGCCATAGTGGGAAAATTCATAGAATTGGGTTGGAAGGTGCCTTAAAGACTATCTAGTTCCAACCCCCCTGCCATGGCCAGGGACACCTTCTGCTAGACCATGTTACTCGAAGCCCCATCCAGCCTGGCCTTGAACACCTCCAGGGATACAGCATTCACAACTTCCCTGGGCAACCTGTTCCAGTGCCTTGCCACTCTCACAGTAAAGAATTTCTTCCTAATATCTAATCTAAATCTCCCCTCTTTCAGTTTAAACTGTTACCCCTCATCCTATCACTACACTCCCTGATCAAGAGTCCCTCCCCATCTTTCCTGTAGGTCCCCTTTAAGTACTGGAAGGCCGCTATAAGGTCTCCACAGAGCCTTCTCTTCTCCAGGCTGAACAACCCCAACTCTCTTACCTTGTTTTCACAGGAGAGGTGCTCCAGCCCTCTGATCATCTTTGTGGTCCTCCTCTGGACTCGCTCCAAAAGGTCCATGTCCTTCTTATGTTGGGGGCCCCAGAGCTGATTCCAGATGAGGTGATGAATGTTGCGTGCATTCAAGGCCCCAAAACAGCAAAAAGATTGTATTCCTCTTACTTACCAGTGCTGCCCTTGTAACATGTCCATGGGCAGTAGCGTAGTCTCTGTCTCCCTCACGCACCGGAGAACCAGCTATACTTTCATCTTCAGTGAAGTAGCTCCAGAGTAAAGCTCACGGTCTCTTTATTTTTTAAATACGTAGCTTTAACATAATGGTATCTATAATCCACACCTTGCAGATATGAATATTACATGCTTACAGATGGCGCTCAGAACATCTGTAGCAGATGTCTTTGATGGTTATAGGCAGCCTGTTGACTTCTTGAATTCTATAACAAAAAAACCCTTACAAAAATGTTCATCCTTTAGAAACATTTGCAAACATATATTTTGCTATATAAGGTGTTAAATTAAAAGACTGTGGCTTATGTTGATTGATAATATACTAAGTACAGTAAGAAATTCACAGGAAATTGTCGTGAGTTGTATTTTGGTTATACTGGAATTTCCCTCAGGAAATATAACAGAAATCCCCTGGCTGCTGTTTAGGGGAACTAGGACAAATATGAGATAGAAGTGGCCAAGCCATGGCTATCAAGCCAAATGCAGAAGCCAAATGCTTGAATTGCATGGGTCTCAAGCTGGCTACAGGGCTATGCTGGCGTGGGAAATGATGGCTAATTTAAATCCCTGATGGCAGGGTGAAAGAAAGCCACAAGTATTACTGAAGCTGACATCACAAGGCTCCCCAGGACCAAGCTGCACGTCCAGCTTCTGCAACCTCTTGGAGCACTGGGGCAGCAGCAGAGCCGCTACTCCAAGACCTTCTGGTTCTTGACTTTCTAAGTGTTTGGTGTTTCTTGGCCAGACAAAGATTTTGTTGTGGAGTTCACAGCTACAGGACTTTGGGTCGTGTGTGTATGGTGTAGGCATAAGGCAGGAGCCTGCTTGCTTTTACCTCTACAAGGTGGTCAATGAGCGATGTTGTACAGCATATATGCTCCACTGTATCCTGTGCTTTGACCTCTCTGAGGCATTGTTCCCTTTTCTGGCAAAGAGCTGTGACCCTTGTGTGGATGGCACGTAGTATGTGCTGGCGGCACAGACTGAACAAGCATCCACAGCCAATCCATCCTCATTTACGCATTGACTTCTTATTTAATAGCCTACTCTGGATAAGCTGCATAAGGTTGTGTTTGAGAAAGGCTAGAAGCTGGTGCATGCCTGCCAACCAACTTCCAGCTGGCAAGAGACCTGAGCAATTCCACAAACTAAATGAGATGAGCTTAGAATGCGTTTCCTGCTACTATGCCTCTGAAAGGGGAAATAGCTGTTCCATTACTCAGGAGTGCTGCCTGCCATTCAAGGGGTGAAGGATGGCATGTATGTCTGGTTGGAATTGCATGGGCCAGTGAAAAGATTTTTATGCACATGTATAGCCACATACACTCATACAGGCAACCCAGTTGCAGCAAATTAAAGCCAGATAAGCAAGCTGTTTCCTAACAGGAACTTATTGTCCTGGCTGATCTCTCAGGCTTTTTACCAACATATGCTGTCAATTTCTGAAGTCCCAAAAGCATAAGATCTATGAGATCTGGGCTAACGGGCTCATTCATATTCCTTTCCTTTTCTCAGATTCATGCTGCTCAAAGACGATGCCAAGCACTGGTAGGCCAGGAGCTGAATTTAAAGTGGAGCCTAGAAACTTGGTGTAAATGCCTCTATGTGCATTTGCAGTCTTTTCATACCCCTCAGTTTTCCATCATGTCTCCAAAAGCTGTTTAATGAAATGCAGAAGCTTTTCTTCCTGTGTCTGAGATGCTCTATATTTTGAACTGTCAAAGAGCTATGACACTGTCCCAACTATGACTTTCATTCAGAAGTGGGAACTAGAACATTGTCAAATTAATGGCTGTGACAAGCACATCACTGGAGCTAGATGAAGGTCAATTTATTGGCCCTAGGTTTTTGTTATCTCTTTTGCCTTACAAAAATGACGTTGCAGTCAAAGCAGGGAAGGCCATCCCATATCTCAGCTTTCCTTCCACCATCTTACAAAACTCACTAGCTTTCTTTCCATGTTTTGGAAGTATTC
Source organism: Burhinus bistriatus (assembly GCA_013397275.1). Classification (NCBI taxonomy): domain Eukaryota; kingdom Metazoa; phylum Chordata; class Aves; order Charadriiformes; family Burhinidae; genus Burhinus; species Burhinus bistriatus. The sequence continues at coordinate 74,191 of VYXH01000395.1, forward strand.
ACAGTCAGTAATGAAAAGAAACATGTACTAGGCCTCATCACCACAAAGCTCCTTTCCTTTCTCATCCCTTCTCTGTAATAGATCTCAACACCCAGAATAAAAAGACATGAATTCCATAAACCTCATAAAATAGGTTATTCTGTATAAGCTCCATTTTGGGGGTACTTGCAAACATCTAAAATACAAGCTTCTAAGTTTCAGGTCACCCATAAAGGCCAAATATAAGATGGTCTACTTCTCTAAGTCCTTACATATAGAATATCTTTTTGGAAAATTCTTCAAACACAAGTTGCAGGAGACACTGAAGGACATTCCTACAGAAAACAGGCAGCGTGATGGAAGAGTTCCTTCTGGCCTTTAAAATTTGTATATCTGCAAGAATCATTAATCACCATAACAGATCACTGTCAGTAACCTCTGAATGGACCTTTCTTCCACGCTTTCTGTGAATTGTCCATGCCCTATGGGCTTTATGGTTCAGGGTTACTAAACAAGTTGTTTGTTTGGATAAACCAATGCTTTGGGAATCTCTTCCTAGCTTCCCTAACAGGTGATGTTCTGAACACTCTTTTTGTCCCTTTACCCCAGCTGAATAACGCAGTCTGTATACATTTTGTTGCAATATTTTTCCTTTACTGAACACAAAAAACAGCCTATATAATCGCAACAGGGTTCATATGATGATATAAGCAAGAACAAGAGGAACCATCGTTGTTTTGAATTGCATGAAATCTAAACCACTCAGTTTTGAACTGTGTGAAAATGTAACTGGACTTTGTTTTTTTCAACAGAGCATTTTGTGCATGAAAGCTGCCACAACTTAAGAAAAATATGTACTTAAACTTCAATAAACATCACAAAGTTCCCATTATAGAAGTTTCCTCTTAGGAGCTGCCTTGTAATACTAGGTCATCCATCCTACCATGAAGTTCAAAACCCATTCTTGTAATTGTGTGAGTCTGTCTTCATTTATGAAAACATCTTCACTTATGAAAACTGCTGCTGCAGAAAGCCCCGAAATGTTGAAAAATTCACGTTTAGCTGAAACCACAGAACATAATTTCCTTTGTTTTGTGGGAAGCTGTGCCTTACGATGGCCTTTCATGTTGTCATACAGGCAGAACACTTTCCATCACAACCAGATAACAATACCCTTTGAGCTTTTTTAGTTCGTTTGAGTGTAACGCTGAATATTTAAGGAAATATCAGCCATACCCACAGCTTACAGAAAGGAACAACAAAAATGTGTTTATTATTTGTATTACAGTAGGCCACAATTGTGATGTTGGGACTATTATTGTAGATGCTGGGCAAAGACGGACAGAGAAAGCTTGAATAAAGAGAGCTGTTAGTGACCTAAGCAGGCAGCACTGGAGGTGCTAACGTAAATAGAGGAGACAGGAAAATGGTGAGAGGAAAGCTAAAGAAAAGCTTTAAAAGGTGTGTAAGACATGTGAAACACAATCAGGACTTCAAAGTTTTGTGGGGTGCAGAACTCTCCCTGAAATCTCTGCTGCAGGTTTATTATACAGGCAGACTGTATTAATGTCTGTAATGTCTGTAATGACAGTATTAATGTCATATTAATGTCTGTGATGGGTCAGAACCATGTCCACTAGGTACAGGGGTGACAGAAATATTAAATTAAAAAATACAATCTCAGTGAATGATGAACTTGCCTAAAGAATACATCTCAGGAAACTGTTTTGCTTTATAGTACTGCATGAGCAGAAAAGCAAGTTAAATTTATTGCATATCTGTTCTGTGGGTAATGACTCATTCTTTTCTGGAGGAATGCAAGCAGACTTGCAATGCACTCAAACATTACACTAAAAATATCCCATTACCATCCACAGTCTGTCATACAGAAATATTTCTTGAGAGGTTTTCAAAACAAGGACTTACATATTCCAGTTCATCAAATAAGTAGGCCCTGACTACTTTCAAAACCAAACAGATGCATTGAGGTCTTTAGGATTAATCCTTAAAACCTCAGGTGACCAAAATTCCTCTTAATTTGGTTTTAATTCTGTTATGTGCAACACACTTAACCTGATGCTTCCAACCGTAGAATAATAGCATGGGGATGGAGCACATTAATTTAGATACACAGCTGTATAAGCAAAAGGTCAGAGCTTCCTGTATCGGTAAATGTCTGTATTGTCGGCTTTGTGACCCAAAGCTTTTTTATATAATGATGTTCTTTGTTTATGCCAGTTTGACTGTCTTTCCCCAATAACTCTGGAGTGATGCAGTCAGTGTTGATAGGTTTTGAAGAAATGCAGTTGTCTCAGTGATATGAAGTTCCCTCCTAGGCTTGTGAAAAGAACAGAAGGTGAGAAAGAGAGGCTTCAACCATCAGCTCCCACTTTGCTAAAAATGATTAAATCCACCAAGGTGGCCATTTGTGAAACACAAGCTGATAAGAAGTCAGACCTTCTTAATTCTACTGCTCGCGGTGTTCTTTCAAACTGTGACAGATACAGGTTTCATAAGGACTTGTCCCTTGAAAACCTTTTCTGTTCTGTTTTTGTCAAAGAAATGCTCAGTTAATCAAAATGAAAACATTTTACCAAAGCCTATGCAGTCCAGCTGTCTGAATTTTAGCTGACCCATGGCGTTTTCTTTCAGCCAGCTTAGCATGCTTTTTTCGAGAAAGCCTGGACAGCCAAAACCCAGGTCTGCTCCATTATGGGGATTGCTTTGAGTCTGAGCGGTTAAGGTCCTCTGGGGTCTCTCCTCTGACCCAGGATCAATGAGGAAAAAGAAACCTAAAAGCCTTGGGAATCAGATGGCCAGATGTTTTGGGCCTGTCTTTAGAGAAGAATTCTGATTTGAGAACTTGATAACAAGATGTCTTGATTGTGCTTATTTAAAAGAAAGATCTTTCATGGATATTTCTGAGGATCAGAATTTTTTGGTTTACATTCCAATATTATTTTTCCCCTCACAGTATAGGCCTTCCTTGCTGTGCAGTGGTTATGATCCTTTCAGGGAAGTAAAAACCATTCCTGTTTGATCACTGCTGGGAGAAGTCTGAGCGTATCCTCAGTGCAGACCCTATTTGCACAAAAGCACTAATTTCTGCTTATGGTGTTTTGCAAACAGGAAGTGCAGGGTCTGTTTATGGTTTTCTTGTGTATTTTAAAATCATTTTTGCCTCTATAGAAGGAGCCAAAGACCTGATAAGGACCTCTTTGTGCTACCATATTTGGTCAAATGATGGTTCTATGTATACTACATGTGAACATTAGAAACTTATTTTTAGATGACCAGTGAGACCTATGTAGTTTAAAAATAGCCAGGCGTAGGAACTATACCGTCTTTTTAAAGGACGAAGAAAAGCTGTTGCATGAGCAAACACAAACCAGCCTCTCCCTCAGAAAAACTGAATTCTATAAATATGTCATCAAGGTCATAAAAACAAACATAGGGGATAAGAAAAATTATTCTAATTTAAGTACGAGTGTCAGCAAACTCACTGCCTACACTGTATTCAGATTGGTACCAACAGGAAAAGACAGACGTTTGACAGCAGTGTTCGCTAGCTGCAGTTCTGCTTGGCAAAATGAGTGGGAAAGCAGGAGTAAAGAACGGTACTGTGGCAGGGACAGGTCCAGAAGCCAGTCAGCCACCGGTAGGAAAGTTGTTCAGTGCTGGAAGATCTAGTAGAAAAAGACCAGTTTGGTTTTGCTCCTCTGCTGAATGGACAGCTGATAATGTGAATCAAAATGTTACGTTCCATGGAAAGGTTTTCATTTTAGCAACTGAAATTGTTTTAGTTAAAGGAGAATCTATGTTTAAAAAGGCAGTGGCCTAATGAACCAGAATCCTTGATTGCATCTAGGGTGGTACAATACACGAATGACCTACCTTTTATAGTAGAAGATATACATGTGTTTTGGTATTTGTGTAGTAAGGTAATACACATTATGACCAACCAATTTCTTACTACCACGGCATGTTTTGACTAACCAAAAGAAAGTCACTTTGATGGGAAAAAGTGGTGTTTCAAAAGGCAAACTCTTTGACTTCTAAACTATTTGTAATTACAATTTTATGCTATTGTGATGTAAATCACGTGAGGTCATGCTCAGTAATGGAAAATGGCACCTGAGTCATGAACTAATGAACAAGAAATTACATCAGCTGTAATTAGCTCTTTTGGGGTATGAAAAGGGCTAAAAGAAAAAAGGCTTTTTAGAGCCATTCCATAAGAGGTCATCTTCACCCTTATTATTTCTGACATGCCAGGGTTGTGAGTAAGAGAAATTGTTTCTTGTTAGAAATTACTTTTTGAATTTTAGCCCTAAGATGACTCGGGGCAGGGGTGAGGGCAGGGGAGGGATCAGGGGATGGACACACACAATTGTAGTAGCTTAATACAGGGCTTTTTAGAGGAACAAAAGAAAACTCACTGAAACTAGCACATTCATCAGAAACTTAGCTAAGCTACTACAGGAAGGAAGCAGTTGGTGATAGGATTTTGAAAAGAATTGAGAGAAACAGGACTGGTTTTCTGACATAAAGTTATCACTCCCAAAGCTATTTGCCTTGATACACCTACATCCAACCAAAAGACCTCCAGCCCAAATTAAACTATAAACAGCCAGCAGAATTTTTATACCCAAAAGAAAGGACTTATTTTCTCTGAAACATTGGCTGCTGCAGTGCTGGCTTGTAACTTAAAATCCACAAATGTCACAGCGTGCATTTCTACCCACATCTTTTCTTAAAGACGTGGTCTTAAAACCACAAGTACTGGTTTTTAGTTTGTGAGGAGGAATGAGGTGCTCCTTTAAAAATATAAGCAAATCATTTTTCACTTCCAAACCACAGATTCTCGTGTAGCCCATGAAGCTGGCAGTGACCAAAACAGTTACTTCTGACTGATGACTACTCACAGCCAACTTTATTGTCCTTCTTGACACGAAAAATTATTTGTGAGGCCCACAGACAGTTTTAGGAAGAGAATCTACACCAAGCCCAATTGGGGAAAGAAAACCACAGGCTTGAGTTCTTTGGATTATGGCTCAGGCAGAGGAGAAAAGCTTATTTGTACTTGCCTGCATAAGAGAGAGAGTATTGAGTATTGCTCTTCAGTTCTAACAGGCTGATATCTTTCATAGACTCTATAATTCAGTGGGGGCATGAAATAGTTTTCAATACTAAGTGATTCTTTTGGTGTTACCAGAGTGCCTTAGTGTCTTTTATCTGGCTCTTGGGAATAATATGTTTTTAATAAATAAGGTTTCCTGGAAGTAAGATGGGTAGTAGCATTTGTAATGCCAAGCAAATAGCAGCTTTAATTAAGCGCCCAATCCCCCCATGCCTTTATTTGACAGTCCACAGTACTGGTTTCACTTGCAGTTGTCGTGTTCATTATTAATCTGCAAAATGAGCACTCACAAGATAAATGAGAGGAAAATGCTCATAGGGTACATGTAATTAGTACACAACTTATTATGAATTGTGATTATCTCCTTGATAATTAATCAGGCTTACAGTTGATGTTTGGAGGCAAACCAGACAGAAGATATTTCAACAAATAAGACCAAATTCCTCTGGGGGCAGAGGAAGACATAATGAGAAATGGGGAGGTAAAAATCATAGGTCTAAAAGAAATATTGTTTAATAGTTGTAAACTAAGGCTCTAACCTCTGGTGATTAAAGCTGGAATTGTTTTATCTCAGGTTTCTGCAGAGAGGACAGTAATGTGCATCTTCGCACGTGAAGCATCCAAAGGATGTGCAATGGAGCAGTTCTCCTGGTGTATTGATTTGCCTTCAGAAGAAAATGGTTGAAATACACCACCTGCACAGGGACAGGGTGCACTTGCCATATGAAGGAATGACAGTAGCACGCAACAGTAAGGATCTGCGTCTTGCTTCCACGGCCCAAAGTAGGAGCAGGACCTAGAGCCCAGGAGTATATGAATATAGCCATGCTACAGAAAGGGATCTCAAGGAGCCAGGATGATGAGGGGCCTGGTATCACCTGTCTCTACCCAGGCAAAAGAAAGTGTTGAGGGCAAAGCTCATTATTAACATACCTCCATGCACCTTAATTTGGGCTGTTGTGAAAGCCCTGAATTTCTCCCAAGAACAGAGAAACACTGCTTTTTTGTTTTGTTTACCTTCCTTTTTTTCTCTCTCTCTCCTTTAAAATGTAGCTGAAGAAGTGTTCAGAGGAGTCTTCAGCAGCAGGCTGGAGCCCTTGGCCAGGAAACAGGGGCTGAGACTCATGTGGGTGCAGACCCACGGGTGCCCTGCCCTGGAGTGCTCTCGGTGGGATGCACACCTCTGGTGCTCTGCCACTGCGAAGAGGTACCTTCAGTCTTCCTCCAGCCTTGTGCTGCTTTTGGTCTGGGCAACAGAAAAATGCAAGCTGGTGTGAAGGGCGTTTCATCTCAAAATTAATTGTCTGGTATTCAAGACACATTGTGCCTCCCTGCTGGCATCCACTGTGGAGGGAATTAGGCCGTACGTGGGTTCATGTTGGTGTATTCATGTATTTAGCCTCTGCATGTTACCAGTTAACACCATGTGTGTCTTCAATCCAGGTGCTAATGTGGAATACAAGACATTTAGGAACAGCTAAGTGATCACAGACTGTGCCTTTGCTGGGATTAAGAGTAACTGGAATTGACTTCAATGTATTTTTTTTATCTTCCCTCCTACCACACTCTTAAGCACCTGCCTCCTAAAATCTCTGCACAAATGACTAAACGCACGGAGGCCCTCAAAGCTGTAAGAAGGCTACAAAATGACAAAGTTGACAGCGACAGTAACTGTGCGCGTGTCATCAAGCAATCCTCCATCCAGGGCACACAGATATGGATGAGAAGTCCTACCATCTGTCACTAGCAAATACCCAAACATTATCCAACAGTGCAGCAAAGCTCTCAGCGTCTCCATGCTGTGATATTCATCAGCTATTCCCTTTCCATTTATTCTGTACAATACATTTTTAATGTGCAGGTTGCAATGCAATGCTGAGCCAGTAGAAGCCAGCCAACCTTTGCCTTATCTCTCAAAAACCAGATTAACATTTCTCTCTATTATGTCTTATTTACTGTAATTGCTTGGTACACGTGTGGCCAACAGTGCAGTGCTTGTCTCAGGGTCCCCTGTAGAAAAGTAGACTGCTGATGACCTGTTTCTCCCACTTTGCAGAGTCATTAAAACAAAATATCCTCTTCTTCAGTATTTCACTGGTAAATTTGCAATCTGTCTGGGTTTGTTACCATATCAGTGTGCTAAAGACATACAATAATTTGTATTCAACCTCCATGAAAAATGAATGTGAGAGATTACACGTTGTTGCATTCATGAAGCTTTTACACCTGGAGAGCGAACAATGCTCAAATTTGATTAAAATTGTGTTTCCTGCCATTGCCACATCAAACTGTTAAGCAATGTGTCCAGAGCACATTAACCTGCCAAATCTTGGCTCAGCCTCGCTTAGCTGTTGCTGCTGAAATAATGCTAATGTTTAGTCTGTTCTGCACGTTCTTTAAGTCACCGTGGCAGGACACCTCTGCTTGCTTGAGGAGATTTTCATTTCATCACTATGGTAAAGAAGTGGGGAAGACCTTTTGACTTGACTCCAGACTTGAGGTCATGTCTCTGTATCTGGCTGCTGCAAAAGCGCCTGATGGAGCTGTTGGACAGCCAATAAATGAATTCAATAAAGCATAAGTGAGCTTACCAAACAAATTATTACTCTGCCTCTTGTCAGAGCTGTTCATGTGCTTAATGTACTCGTAGAGGAGTGATTTCCCTTCAGTACTGCTGGGGACAAACAGCCTTTCAGGGCAGACAGGCTTGGCAGCAAGCACAGTCTATAAATTATTATGCTCCGGTCCTGAAAGAACAACAGCAGTCCGTGCAAAGCAGTCAGGGACAGCCAGGAGGAGGGAGCTCTGGTGGTCTGGTCTTCCAGAAAGGCAGGTCCAGCTCCCTGCTCATCCATAAAATGTCTTTTGCTCCTTGCTTGGGAAAGTCATGCAGCTCTCCAGATTTCGGGCCATTACATTCCCGGAGGACGGCAGCTGAGAGAGTGTGGGGCACGTTGGGACCGTGGCAGCGAGGCCTGACTGTCCTTACATCTGTGATGTTCCACCTTGGCAAATGCTGCCTCTGCTCTGCAATGGGCTCACCGAACGACCGAGGCTGGCAGGTACCTGCTTAGAGCAGGGTCAGCCCCAGCATGATGCTCAGGTCATCGTCCAGTCAGACCTTGAATATCTCCAAAGACGGGGACTCCACAAATTCCCCAGGAGACCTGCACGAGTATTAAATGGGAATCCTGTTAACAAGAACCTGTGTTAACAGGAATGCCTGAAATGAACCATGAGACAGCCTTGGGCTTCTGCCTCCGGAGTTTTGCTGCTTCTTCTTGGCTCGTACCATCAGGCTGATACCTTAACACTTAATGGCAGTAGTGTATTTTTATCTTTTCTTTAAGGTTATAACCACTGTTTTGCTCCCCCAAGGGAAAAACAATGAGAACTGTTGGGTTTAGCGCAGATTACAGAAAGATGAAAGTTAGATTTGATAAATGGCTTTTCAGAAAAAAGTTAACAGTTCTTTTCTTTAAAAGTCATTACTAATAATCCAGCTTTGGTTGCAACTGGCTATTTCAGTATTTTGCCTTTTTCCTTTCCTTGTCACTATCCCCAACTAGTAAAAAAGAGCAGAATTCATGGCTGAAAGAGAATTACAGTTTACTTTGCACAATTCATCATTTCAAAAATTTTAACTAGCTTTGAAAATCCAGACTTATGGTGCAATTTGGTGGTTCTAATGTTTGAAGAAGTACAAAGGATTTACAAGTGTACAGAGCAAGAGGACTAGAAAACATGAAGGGGGAGAAGGGCAGAAATAGAAAAATCACAGGAAAAGAAATTTACTAATTTCCTGGTCATCTAAAATATCTAAAACTATTTTCTTTGTAATATTTTGAACAAGCTGAGCAATTCTCCATTGAAAGATGAAAAATTATGTCCACAGCACTTGCCTCCCTGTAAAATCCTCCAAGACAACTTCATGCACAAATTTTCCTTGAACACCAGCACTAGCCAATGGTGTTTTCCTTCCACATACCATCTGTGGGAAAAGGTGAAGAAAGTCATTTTAGTTCCTAGAACTACAAACAAGGTGTTTGAATCCCACACCATCAAGGAATATTTAGTGTCTATCCCTAAGAGGTGATTATACAACAAACCAGGTAGATAGTGTCAACTCACAAGGTCATGACGAAATAAATAAATAAAGGTAAAAGGTTATAAAGACAGGACAAGACGTGCTATCCCATTTCCTCCTTGAATGTGAGGGAGCAGGCAGTAAAGTTAATTAACTGCCCCTGAGATGGATGGGCTCTGCGTTGTAGTCTCCCAATTGTCAGGGAAGTCAACCTGCTTGGCATTTATTTAAGTAATTGCAATTAGCAAACAAGTGATCCTTCTCATCAATTGATTAGGCTTCCTTAGTGTCAGGGAAGCAATGGCTACCTGACTTCCCCCAGTTTTTTTCCCATGCTTTGCTGGTAGTTGCCTCATTATGAACAGTTATGCTCCCTTCCGTCCAGTCTGCCGCTGAGCCTTCTTGGGCTCTGCCACACGCCTGGCAGCAATTAGCTAGTAGCAAGTTGTTGTCCAAAGTCAGTAAACAAGGAGCTAGCAAAAGTGGTAGTAGTGATTAGTGTGATTATCTTGCCTCACAGGCCCCAGACAACTGCCTGGATCACTTAGGCTGATGTCCCTGGTCACAGGAAGCTGAGCCACAGCTGGGTAGTTCAGAAGAGCGTGCTGAACATCCACATTCACACAAAAAACCCAAACACTGGCTCTGATGCAAAGCTCTGGAGTCAACAGGAGACTGATTCTCTGAACGTTGTTTCACGCTCACAAGGAAATCATATTTTAAAGGTATTTAAGTTTCTAAAAATGCAAAATTTACCCTCCCCAAAAGCACTGAAGTGGGCAGATTCCCACACAACAAATGACCCATGGGGACTCAGGGCAACAAACAAACGCTCTGCTATTCCAGGGAACATGGGGAATGTCCCACATACTGACCGAGGTTGCTTTCCATTAGCCACCTCTAGAAAAAGCAGAGAGGATTCACAGTGGAAGAAAGCCCCAAAAATACATTGCTGTCCCACAGAGTCTAACTGCCCCGCAGTCAGTGCCACACCAGGTCTCCAGCTCCCACGAATCGGTGCTGTTCCACAGACTTGGGTCGCACATTTTCACACCAGCGGAGTAACTGGCATGTTAATAGCTTGTATTGTCTCTTCCCTTGAGTGCGCTTTTGTCCATTAAAGTTGATAATGGATTATGGATTGAGCTCAAAATTCCTTCTCAGCATTAACAACTCCCTTAATTACAAGCTGATAATCCAGAAACAAATCCCACCACTAACATCAAGTATTGTACTGAACAAGCTGTCCTTTTGTGCCTTCTGGGGAGAACTGAGGAGGCTATGTTCTCACACATTTCTCTTTCTGGCTGTAAGCAGACACGTAAAGCCAGTTTTGATAAAGGGCTTTATCGTATACCCCAAAGCAGTTCATCTTAGCAACTGTAAATGCCAGGGCACTGTATAAATCACTTTACGGTACCAATTGCTGTATACTTAAAAGGGTACTCATGTCAGATACTGTCATTTTTTTGGGTATAGCACTGCAGAGAAAGCTTCTCCCCAGGTGATATGTGAATGGACCAGGTCAATGGCAATGCCCACACGCAGCGAAGTGATGTTAATTCATTATAACACACTCAGGACATAAGTCTGTGCAATGAAAGCTGCTGCCTCAGGGAAAGGTGTCATTATGAACAGAAGCTTTGTGGTCCAGCAGTCGAAGCAGGGAGTGGAAGTCTGGTGAGTGGAAGTGTCACTAAGTGTCACACTAAGACAGCGAATAGAAGGTATTTCTCCATACCCTCCTCTCTTGCATCTGGCACCGGGGTCAGCACCAGCCCACAAGACTGGGAGCTCAACTCCTCATAGAGCAAAGTAGAAACAGTCTGCTACAAATTCGCTCTATTATTGGTCATAATGATCATTACCAGTTACAATAAGATTAAGGCAATATTATATTAATGATAAGGTAATAAAATAGGGAACACATTTTGGAAAAATCAGTCCTCTGGCACTCAACCTGCATTCATTCTCAGCTGTCTATCTGCAGATGATCTAAAATCTTCTGTGAAACTTATTCTTTGAACTGTGGTAAGTTAGGCAGATTTCCTCCTTAAAGTGTCCACTTGTTAGTGATCTTCCAAGAAAAATTTAAATTCTGAGTCAGAAAATAAATCAGAGAAAAACATTTTTCTCATTTGTTACATGTGATCATCACAGCCACCAGCTTCATGTTATTGTCACACATAAAGTCATCATGCCTCATCTGTCTGTATTTACTCATTTATCACTAAGATCATAATCCATAATTTCAGGAACCTACGCTTTCTGGCACAATTTCCTCAAATTCTCGTGATTCCCAGCTCATGTCTGGACATCTCAATACAAGGACAGCAGGTAACTGCAAAACCAAACCCCATCATGACCTGTAAAAGCATGTGTACAATCCATTGCATACCTTATACTTCAACTATTAGCACAGGAACTAACACCAGAAAATCCCTTTTCATTCTACTGAAAGTGAAGCTAGTTCCCTTCAACAAAGTTCTGTAGTATATTCTATGGCCTGTCAAATGTTTTTCATTAAAACACTTTTCATTTAAGAAAAAAATGTGTTTGCTCGTTTCAAGTCCCAGAGCAGATCATCTTCACTGGATGTGGAAAGCAGTAATGACAGACTAGGACAGGGATGAGGACTGGGTTCTGTCTTTCAGAACAAATGTTCTCTCTTTATTCCTGTCCCGCTGCTCATCTAGTCCATTCACCACTCTGTTATCAACTGTGGCTCAGTCCAGAGACTCTCATTTACAGGAGCAAATGAGCCAATAAATCTAACATGTCATAATCCTAAAGCCAAGTGAAAACATGGGGCTGAATCTTCCACCAGAGTAAATCTGCATAGCCAGGATAAATCCTCTATTCATTTTTAATTAATATCAACTGAGGACATGACCAAATTGGTCTAGATTTTACCACCAAAGATGTATTGTGAAATTTATATGGATTTTATTCATACATGTTGATAGCTGAGAAGAACTGGTCATAATGCATATTGAAACTGGGACCTCTTTACAATTACACCCACTTTTCTTCTCCCTATGAACATCAAATGGGAGCCTGTATGTCTCCTGATGTCATGTCTCCTGCTCTTGGAGACAAGTCTAACAATCAGTTCCAGAGCTGGGAGAGCCTACTGCTTCAGCCTTGACCAGAATTCTGTTAATTTGAGGGGCAAGGAGGAAGGAATATCTGTCTTGAGATTTAAATTTCTTGCCTTGGACAAGCAGGGAAATAAAATTTTCTAGATAAGGGCAGATCTACCCACCATACCTGTTCCCAATGTCCTTGTCCCAGACATCTGGAAATAGCATCCCAAGATGTTCATTGCCCTCTGCCAGCCTCTCTACCTGAGGGGAAGAGAAACACAGCACCAGCCATCACAGCTGGACAAATGACTCCACAGACTCTTTCCTTCCACTTATAATCAAACTCTAATTGATACAGACAGGAAATTCTTGGACTGAATGCAAAAAAGATTGTAATAAATACTCAGGGTGGAGGAGAACCATTTTCTTCAACAGACTTCCTCTGGTTAAGGTTGCAGAATCATGAGCCTGTCCTTCTTCCTGTGATTTGGATACTGCAAGTTCTTTGCACCCTGGAGCTACATTGTTAGCACATCCAAATATGCTAACATTTTCTCTACAAGACTTTGCTGCAGTTGCTTCTTGCCTTCATGCCAACTACTGTATGCAATCAGGCTGCATTGAGGATGAAAGGTATTTTTAAAAAGGGAGAACCTAAAAATCTATTGAAAGTCTCTACTAATCTCCTCCACACTTATGTTACAGCTGTGCAATAATTTCCTGGACTCATTATTATGGAAGCATTTTGTGGTCATATTATGCAGTCCAGCAGTTTCCAGTGTTGAGTCTTCATTCACTTGTAAATGATACATCATCTCCATTTTCACATGACTAAGAAAGTGATTCTATTAATACGATTACACTTTTGATGTTTCCTAACTAAGGCTGCCTGTCACAGCATCTGCGCGTCCCAGAAAAAAAGCACAAAGAAGTGTTTTCCCCTCTTTTTCACTGATGTAATCTGCTTTAACTCCATTGATTTTGTTCTAACTTCCAGAGAGGGGAGTTGTGTGGAGGAGGAAAGTGGATGAGATGAGCAGACAAGGACTGTAACAGCACCTGTACCTCATCAGAACAAGAGTCACTCCAGTCAGTGTCCTGCAGGTGTGGTTGGCAGCAGAAACCTAGGGAGGGAGCAGAAAGGACATCCATAGGGACATCTTTCCCTTGCTATATCGTTTCAGTTTCCAGTGGAGACTTGAAGACGTTCTGTTTTGAAAGATGCATTTGTTCGTGTTTGATAGCTGTTGTTAGACTGTTCGTTCCCTGAGCCTGTTCAATTTCTTTTTGAGACCATCTCTCCATCAGTGCTAAGGGCTTGCTTTTACCATAGGTATTAACTCGCATTCAGTAGCGCTGAATTTCAGCTTCTTTTCCAGACCATTTAGAAATATGTTGACTAGCACAGACGCAGCAAGACCCCTGGTGGCCTCTCCAGGAGAAGGCAGTCCATTTATTCCTTCATTTGGTTTCTTGTCTTTTGACAGTTAATTCAAGGGAGGACATCCACATTCATGTCGCGACAGCTTAGTTACTGTAAAAGCCTTTGGAGACATACCTTATAAAAAAGTTTTGGTAACTGAAATAATGGGCCACCACTATATGTGTACTCACTGCCTCCTCCGTGAGACTTGATTTCTGTCACAAAAAGCTGTTTTAACTCTTTCTCATATGCCTAATTTACCCATGTCTGTATAATTCTACTCTTTTTTATAACTTCAACCTATTTTCCAGCTACAAATTGTGAATACCTGTTTATAGCTTTCTAGGACAAAAGCACACTTCTGGATTATTTTTTTCAGCAATTTAAAATACTTTCTTTTTAATTTATCTTGTTTTTTCCAAATTGTCTACGAAAATAAAATAAGAAAGTAAAAAAGATAAGTTTGAAAATATTCTTAATATCAAAATATCTCATGGGATGATGGGAAAGAAGTGGAACATTCACCACACTTAAGGAATTCACATAGGGTAGGATTTTGAAAATGAAGTTTACTGATATCTCGTAGTACAAGTAACAGTGAGAAACCCATTTCTCTGCCATTCAGTTTCATCAATATTTACCGAGGTGAAAGTCAAATAGAGAAGAGAAAGGAAATAAGAAAGAGAAGGAAACATCAGCTCTTTTTTCTTTTTCTTTAAGGGCTCCACACCTAACATATTTTCTGTCCCCAAATAAGAAATTCCCATAGCTTTAGAGAATGGAGACGGCTATTAGAAACTGGGAAAACATATAGGGTTGTAGAAATTGGAACAGTGTGCTGTGATGTCGTTGAAATGTCAAATATTCCAGACACTGGAACTTGTTTAGAAACCATCTTTAACAGGGAAGTAAACAGAAACTTGATGCCTTTTGCTTAACTGCACGCTCTGAGCAAGTGGGCGAGCAGAGGAAGAGCATCTCACAGGACTAGGGCAGAAGTCGCAAGCCACGCTAACACCGAGGCGTTGCACGATGCTACGTGACAGGTCCTTTCACATTGCAGCATCTGTTGTCCTGCGCCTTGCCAGCACTGAGGGTATGCAGCATCACTGCCCGCTAGGCGTGGCGTGGGTCTGAGGCAACCACTTTATTTCCATGATTTGTCTTGCAAAGTAGAGAAGAGCAAAACTGGTCTAGGTGAGGGCAAGGTGAACTTCAGTACTGCTTTGCTTCAGACCTGCTTTCTTCTTTGTCTCTCTTTCACCTCTCTCTAACTGTTGTCATTTTTCCCTCAGCCTCAGCCTGTGTATCTCATTTTGACATTTACTTCCTAAAGTTAAAATGCAAACCCTGCCCTCCTGTCCCTGCTCACCTCTCAGCCTGCCTGGCATTTCTTTATTTTTGCTCAAATCTATACAAACAAGAGATGCTCCATCCGTGTATTCCTTCAGGTCCACCTCAGTGCCTCCAAATCTCTCCACCCTTGAATGCCACAAATGGCTCCTCTTCTTTTACTCTCTTTCTGCTGCTTCTAACCCTCGGTTTGTTCTCCTTTCTTGCCCGTTGTTGTAATTATATTTTTCCAGTCTGTCAATTATGCCAGTTTCAATGAATTGTTTGTTTGTTATACCAACAAACACCACTGGCTTTCTTCCCTGTGCCCTTTATTAAAACCTATAAAAACCACACAGATCTGACACTCAGCAATTCCTGAAAACCCCACAACCCATAAAGTAGGAAGCTTTAAATAGGCAATAATAGCTGGAGTTCAAAAATATTTATTGAATTATTCATTATAATGATGGAGTCATGGGGGTTGTGGGTGGCAAAAGCCAAACCGTTGAGGGTAAAGGCAGAGACTGATTTATCAGGCTGTGAATGAGGTAATGAATGCCACATTTGACCTCCTTTCTCTACCGGGCATACTGTCAGATACCAGCTCTATATCACCTACTTAAAGTTGGTCTGTGCTCTATTCATTCCTGCCTCCGTATTCCCTGCGGCTCACCCAGGATGCAGATCTTGGTGAGCCACGCACACAAAACCAGGGCTGGAGCTATCTAGAAAACATTTCTTGTGGCTGGAAGTTGTATTTGAAAATTCCTCGTGCAAACTTATGTTGTTCAGGAAGTACCATGGTGGCCAAAATCCCACTAAACTCTAGTCTTCAAGCTTAATTTTGGGGCAGAGGGGAAGAGAGGAGCACCAACACTTGCACAATATTTTCATCTGCAATTGTAATCCTGAGAAAGGAAGTCTGGATGGAGACTGGTCCAAAGCTCATTGTGATTGCTGGGCTCTGGGGCAAGCCTTTAAATAATCATTGTTGTTTTACCAGTTCCTCTTCTTACAGCCTAATTTCTTATGTTATTGAATCACCCTGGTTCTCATCTAGGACTATCCTCCATGCAGCCTTGAGGGACTTGGACCTCTAGAGACCTTAAATACAGGCAGCACAACTCCCCAAAGATTGCCACACAAAAAACATTCTCTTAAATCTGCAAGGACTTCTTTTCCTTAGAGAAGGCAGCAGTAGTAAAACCAACATTAATCCTGCATTGCTCCATTCCATTCTCAGGAGAGAAGTCCCAGTGAGTTATAGTGTGAAGCGATTTTCATTTTATCATGTTTTAATATCTGTCAGAAAGTTGTAAAGAAAAAAATACACTTCTTTTCTAGCTAGGAAAAAAGAGTTAATAATTTACAGGGACTTAATGGAGACTATTCCACCTGGCATATTAAATGAAAGAAGATGAGCCATTCTAACCATCTCAATATTATCCCAGCTTTACTGCTTTCTAAGAGAACAGGCTTAAGTAATTCCTAAAAATAGTGGCACAGGAACATTTCTGAACCTGTGTTTAGAAATTTCAGACACTTGCACCCTGATCCCACAGTAAGAGGACACCTGCACTGCCCCTCTTCTCCCTCTGGGCTCTGCAAAAAGACAGTTGGCTACACGGGCCAGACAGAGCAGTGCTGCTTTCAAGCCATATAACCAGTATGTAGCAGCTCCGATTTGACAGAGTCTTTTTTTTATTTCTTTTGCCCCACAGCATGGCTCAGTGCAGAGAGAAGAGCATTTGCCCTTATTCTCTCTGCTGGTCCCCAACAAACGCACCCCGCAGCAGTGCGGCAGCTGCTCTGCACTTCTTCCGTGACTGTCTTTACCATGAAAAGTTGGGACTGACTCAGTAGGAAATTTTATTATTAGGATTATTATGGCTGAGAGTTACCAAGCCTAGTAAATCCCTGGTAAAATAACACACAGGAGAGAGGTGGTTCCTGCCGTGCTGTGTCTTCTGTATGTTTGATATCAAATGGAAATGGGTTGTTTTGCCCTTCTTTAAATTGAATGCCAGCCTCCTACTGTAGATACCGCAAACATCTGTATTGACTGTTTTCTCTTCCATAAACTGGCAACAGAGCTTTGAGGGATGCTGGACAGCCCCAGAGATGAATACAGAGCAGCGTGGAAGTTAAATGGGTTGTCCAAGGTGATTTTTCAAAGATTACTGGTTCCATTTCACTCCCACAACCTGCTGCACCACAATGAAGTTGCTCCAAGACACTCAATGCCAAGAAAGAGACATTCTTTTATCTAAAGAAAAAAATATCTATAGTTCTCCTCCTGCAACAGTCTCCCTGGTCTCAGGCACAGCTGCTAATAATAAACTCTGTAAAGCAAGTATCAGGGTTTGAAAGAGAAATGACAAGAAAGGGAATGAAAGGAATGGAGGCTTTGACGGTTACTTGCTCCCACAGTGATTTGCATTTGTTTTCAGTGCTGGGAACAGGCAGTGAGATCCAGTAAAGTCACCAAATACATTGTAACCCCTGTGTCCAGTTTCTGTGGAGAATATTGAAGTTTAGCTTTGTTTTTTCAGCTTCTTAGTGCTAGATATTTTCATCACTGTCTTCTCTTTTTGAGGCTGGTGGGTTTTTCTGTTTTGGTTTTCTAGATAACCTTTAATTTCTAACCAATTCCCTGAATAACAGTCATAATTATTGCAAAACCCTGGTTTCTCATTTGACAGGTAGTACTAAACAAAGCTGGACACATGGAGATCGGCACACTGACCAGCACACTGAAGACTTTAATCTCAGCAACACTCAAAAGCCTTAGTTAAAATACAGTCACTATGTGACCCCACAGCTTTCAGAGTCCCTGCAGCAAATCCTACAGACAAAGAAACAGCCTACAGACAAAGAAACACACAACTGTTAAGAAAAATGCAGTCACCTACTTTCACACATAAAACATGTCTAGAAACGCCCAATGTCTTTTAAAAAGATTTTAAGAGAGACAGAAATCTGCGTATTTAAAGATAAAAATACAATTTGGCTGAAACGGAATAAAGAACAAAATTTCCCCTGGGCAAAGTACCCTGTAATACATCAGCTTCTTGCAGTTTGTGTGTTTACAGTCCACTTCTGGATGCTTTGGGGGGAAAGACTGGTCCTGTTGCTCTGACTGCTCCTGTTCTCCTGACCTCCAGAAGATCAGGCATAGGGCGACAGTGTGGCAGGTCTCAACCTCATGGTAGAGCAGAAGGGAAGCAGGCAAGTGCAGACAGCAATGCACAAAGCACAGAGACCGTCCAGCTCTTGCTACCGGGCACTTTGGAGAGTGAGTAATGAGAAGGACTCTCTGTCCCTTGTGTTCTCCAGGAACAACTTCCTGACATGCTCCATCTCACTGAGGACTTTTCACAGCTGAAACTGGGGCAGCCTTTTTTCCCTCCCTATCTTTCAAAGTCTGTTCTGGCAGCTGAAATAGAAAGCTTCAGCTTTTCCCTCTCAGCTTGTCGAATCCAGGGAGGCTGCCACATCCTCCCTGCCTCAGCCCTGGGCTCCGTCATGGCACTCAGAAGGGGCTTTCACAGTCCGAGGTCACCACTACAGTGTCTCCTCCCTCACAGCTAACCATGTTCTGCCTCAAAGTGATAACATTCATGTTTCTAAACCCAGAGACTCCTAGCAGCCAGAAGAATATCTTCTGCGAGAAGGCTCCCCAGTCCAGCTGGGTACAGCCCTGCAGCTTCCACCCCGGTGGTGCCATGGACCTCTGTGCCTGCCTGTGCCGGGTGCCAGGGAACACCATAGCAAAGGACACCAACACATTACAGATACTTGATCCAGGCAGGCAAAACACGCTGAACAAGGCAGGGAAACCAGAATGCGAACACTGTCATTCTGTCTCCTCTCCCTCTTACCCTGTTCTAGCCTGCTCATCTTTCAGGATGTTGCATTATAAAAGCAAATACCTGGAAGCTCAGCATGAAATACATCACCTTTCTGGTGTACGTGATCACTAGCACAGTCCCAGAGCTGGCTGTTGAAATAGAAATTTTCTCTGACAGATCTCCTGGTCTGGTTTATGTGCTTCTTTTTTTCTAAAGAGCAATAGCCCCATGCAGTAGGTTTTAATTGTCCCCCATAACACCACCACTGTTTCCTGCTCCAGACTTGGTCTTGCTGCACTCAGGTTTTTTCCTCCCTTAAGTTGCAAATGAGATCCACTGAGCACTGCAAAGAGAAGCATAATAGACTACTGTTAGGCTCCATTCTAGAGATAAACAAAAAAATGGGGAATATGCCAAAGGCAATAACCTTGAATTGTCTGAATTGGTCACATTACCTAAAAGTCACTTTTAAGAAAGTCTGTCACTCAAGGCCCAGCTGAGTGCACACACTGCAATTCGCAGAAGTAGTGTCATTAAAGGAAAGAATTCCTGCTCTGCCCATGTTCAAGTGTGAGCCGGCAGATTGCCATCCTCACAAGCTCCCAAGGGACAGGCTTCAAGCAACCCCTTTGGGTGGTTTATTAGACTTCTACTCTGAAATAGAATGACAGTGATAAAGAATTTATAGTTATTTGTTGGTGGTTTTTTATCATTGGAACTGTTTTTCTGCTTGTAGCTTACACAGGATGAAATGTTGCTTCCAAGTCTTGCTGTAATTGTTATCAGGTGCTGACACTGGAATTTGATTTATTTGAAGAAAAAAAGAAACTCCAGTGTGTGACCCCCAGAAATACTACATAAAGATTTTTCTAGCTTTTACAGTTTCTGTTTGACTTTACATTTCAGGGTGTTCGTTTGTAATGCCTAAATCCTTCTATGTGATTAGTTTAGCTCCATCAAGCAAAACTGCAATTTAGGAGGACACGGACAAAGGCAGTACAGAGAAGGAATTTTAAAAATCCTTTTTTCTCTCTATCAGAACACATACTTCTAAAATGGGGGGGGAGGAATTATTCTTTTCTTTTTTTTTTTTTTTTTTTAGTATAGGATTGAGTCATGATTTTGTAAAACTCCAAATTCCGGAGAGAAAATTCAGGTTAGCTCTTCGAAGACGCGTGACAGGATTGAAAACAACTGCTCACTGAAGCTCAGTTTGCTGCCAAAACGCTGCCTTATGACAAATGCTTCGTCTTCTAAAACCATTAATCTGGCTTATATAAAAATACTCTGTAACACTTCTTTACAGGCTCAAAAACTAACTTCACTGTTTTTTGCAGGGAGGACATTTAGGAACCACAAGGAAGCCATACAATAAGGCAATCAAGACCCAGCTTCTTAAAGTTAGAAAAATGACAAAATTGTTTTCAAGACTTGAGAGCTTCTGAGGTAATGGAGGAAATGCTGCAAAAAATGCTCACGGAGCAAAAAGATGAAGGAGTAGAGAATAGAGGCTCCTTTGGCAGCCCCTACTCACCCTCCTCAGTCTCCTGGAGAGCTGTCACTCGCGTGGAGCCAAGGCACAGATTTGGATCAGTTCCTGCCACAGAGCTGGGGAGACGTGGGATGTCCTAGAAAACCCAGTTTACAGTTCTTGCTGGGCCTGGGAGAGGTGGGACCAAGCCCTGTGACTCCACCTCAGCCAAAACAGAAATGTCCTACACGCATAGGGCACAGCAAACAGCTTGTCACCCCCTCAAACTTCTCCCAGATTTAGTCAGCAGGGGAATGCGCACGCTCAAGCACTGTTATTTAGCTTCCTGCATCCGAGCAGAAAGACTTGCTGCAACCTCCTCCCTCCATCCCATTTCAACTCCACGTCAAGTCGGCAACAAGCCCCTGCCAGACATCCCCTTTCCCAAAAGAGACAACAGTTTCTTCCAGGGATACGAGCACACCACTCCCATTTGCACTGTTACAATGCAAGAATGAGGTAGTCTTATTCACCTTCCATCCTTTTCCTAAAGAAACTCTTAAGGAAATTCTAGTGACAGTCCCATCTCCCTTCCGTATCTTCAGGAGTGACACCTCCTCCTTTGCTCTGAGGTTATTTATGGTGAAAGCAAAGACTCCTGCTTTCCTCTGAGTTTCCTTCCCGTGGGACCCAGGAGGAGATTTTGCAGCCATCGTGACTCCCCAGGGTACATCAGGCTCCTGGAAAATTCCTGCAGGCACCTCTGTGGAATCCAACATCGAGGTTCCTCAGTTTAATAAATTACTGCCCACACCCGAGTCATAATAATTAATCATTTTACTTTCTTAGGACAAAATAAGTTGGAAAATTCCTGTGAAATTTCCTGGAAAATTCCGGCAGGTGCCTTTGTGGGATCCAACATCAAGGTTCCTCAGTTTAATAAATTACTGCCCAGCAACTGAGTGATAATAATTAACCATTTTACCTTCTAAGGACATAACAAATAAGGAGTAAATCACAGTATCAAGGAAAGAGTTTTAAACCGATATATTTTACTTCATATTTGCTGTGGAAATTTCCAATCACAGATCTGCTAAAGGCAGTAACTCACTAAACCACAGACTCAGTCATACATTTGAGTCTGAAATGTGGTGGGATTTGATCTGCTCAGTCCATATGAGGATGCTAAACAACACCCACTGGAAAACCCACCATCTACAACCTGGAACGGGTCCTGCACAGCATCTTCCTCCTCATGTGTGGAAGTGATCCCTCCCATCCAGCACATGCTTTGAGGCACATCTGAGGTACAATATATGGTTTCCATGCTAGCAGTCCTGTCCCTGAAAGGAAACTGCTGTGGAACAGGCACCCCAAAGGAAATTGTGAGGAGAAGGTGGCCCTAGGCGGGCACTCTGCTCTGTCTTGGTAAATGGCAAAGCTAGAGCAGTCATGATCAGACCTCGCCTTGCAAACATGCGAACAGCCTGTTGAGCAGCTTTGCAAATGTCTTGGCTAGCTTGAGCACGTCTGCTTCTAATGTCAAGGGGAGACCAACCACGCACACACTCACGCTACATCTCAAGGCACGTGACTTCATGAACTGCATCTGCCAGATAAAACATTAGTGTCTGCTCTGAATCAGACACTCCCCTGTACATTAGTGCCAACAGTGGATTGTTCATTTCATCTGCCTCTGATTTCCCCACTACTGATAGGAACAGATCCCAGAAAATTAGGAGTGATTTAGACAGTCAGCCAGTCCTAGAAACTGTGGCTCTTCAACCATTTCAGCTACTGAGCATTTTGGAACAGCTCAAGCTGTAATTAAGTGTTCAATGCTTTTGCATTTTTTATGATATGTTGATGCAGTTTTTTCATGTCCTTGTTAATTTGCCAATGAAACATGGCACGTAGAATTCATGTGTTGTCCTGGGGACAAACTGTGTAGAAGACGGTGTCAGGAAACTACAGATTAAAATGTTCCCCAGTCAAAAAAGCGTGAGAATTTCATGCAAAATGATTCTATAATCTGTTGTCCTGAGGGGTACTTCTGATAAAATAGGTTTGATTTTATCTGTGCCAAAGCCAGTAAAGGGGGAACTGTTTATTCCTGTATAATCTCATGATGAAGGGCAATTTGCATATTTGAAAAGTCTATAGTTCAGATTGTTGGAGTGGGCCTTCAGCAACAGAACAGCAAATTGGTCATTCCTTCTGGTACACCACCATCTGTCAGTACAAGTGGTTTTTTAAACAAAACTTTTGTGCATTTCAGCCTTCATCTGCTCTTCTTTAGAATGGTCCGCCTTCAATCTAAGGACTTCAAGGCACTGAGTAAAAGCTGCCTTGCCTGCGATACCCATGGAGGGCTGTAACAAGCATGTCAATAGCAGTTGAACCCACCTAGGTCTCCCCTGACTGATGTTTATAGTTCCTCATGGTTGCGAGTCTCATCCAAAGGTCCATCTTTTCTTTTTTATCACAGTATAAAGTCTAATTCTTGCTGCATGAACTCTTGGTCAATGAGAACTCTTCTTTCCCCAACCTAGTGATGTCTTTGGTGAAGAAAGTTTACTTGTAGATGTAATAAAAAATCCTTTTTGTCATGATTTTTCCTGACATGGTATAATGCCACTCTACGTTCAATCAGCTGCCATTGGTTCTCCTCGGATATTTCCCAGCAGCCCCGTGCCAGGCACCAAAATGGCTCAGGGCTGGAGTTAATATTCTCCCACTTGTTTGACAAAGAGCAGTCACAAGTCATTGAACAAATCTTCCAAAACAGCTGGCCGAACTGAGGGAACTGAAAACAACCCATTCCTCATCCCCAGAGTCAACTGTTTTTCCCGAGAGGGTTTTCATTTTGGCTTTAAAAATGTAACAAGAGATTTTTGTTTTTAGTTTTTCCAGGACAAGGATATTCACTCCAACAAAAATAGATAAGAAACTAGAACGCAGTTAACATCCTTAAGAAGTCAACAATCGCATGAAAATATATGGCTAACTCAGCTCTTGATTAATGCCAAGTGAAACTCGTGGCTCCATAACTAAGAGCCCTGGGCAAAAGCAGAAAACTTTCTAGAGCTGTTGCCAGCTGTGTTATAAACACTAGAGAAAGTGCCATTTCCCCAAATGAGGCTGCAGCACGTTCGTTAGTCATGGAAGTGCTTACAGTTCAGAAGTCTCTATTTATGTTGCCCTGTGACTAACTGCATTATACACACCTTGTAGGGACCAGACAGCTGCTCCACAGCCTGTCATCTCTCTAGTAAATCACAGTGATCAAAATTGAAATGCCCTTTTCTTTCTATTTCTTTCCTTAAATGAAGTTTTTTGAAGCAAGAACAAAATACCAAGTGGGAGAACTGAAGTAAAGAAGTAACGGTCTTGAGCCACGCACCCAGCCAGTTTACAGCAGCTCAGAGCTGCTGCATAGAGGGGAGAGCATGCTAGTTTGCGTAGGCAAAAGAATCTGGTTCACCAAGGTCACACAATCTGGGTGATGTTCCAGTACCACCAGAAAGTTAATGGCTTTTGGCTGAAAGTCCTCACTCAAAGCCAAGGTTTGGGATAGCCGTTCCAGGACTCTCCTGTGTCCCCATTGCCTGCAGCCGTGGGGTTGGCAGTTTGATCGAGGTTTTAGCCACTCTACCTTTACAAAATACTCCGATTTGGGAAAAGGTCCAGAAAGACAATGAGGAAAAACACACAAGAGGAAAAACCAGTAGCTTTTCTTTTTTTCTCAGGTTATTATTTACTTACTATACACAATGGGAATACACACGGCTCTGTGTGTGAACGACTTTTTGGGGCTTTGTCCTACAAGCCTCTTCTTTTTTGAAAATGGGCCAATGGACCTCTTTCTGTTTTGCACGGCTTAGTAAGGATGATGCCCACTTCCAACCATCTTCATCTACCCTGAGTGCTATATGTTCCTGCAACCCTCACAGCAGGCAAAGCTGGGGCTGTCCCACTGGAAGGCAGGCAGGAGACAAAGGCGGCAGCCAGGGCCTAGCCATAGGTGGCTCGTAGCCTCAGAGCCACACAGACCCCAAGTGAGTTCATGAACTTGTTTTCCTCAAGCAAAACAAGAGCAGCACCCTTCCCAGAGCTGCCAGCAGCACAAGTGCCTATTTCAGCTGATTCACAGCCTGACGCCTCTGACCCTGGCTTGCAGACAGCGTCAATGCTCTAGATAACACATGAAAAAATATCTCAGAGTATTGAGAGAGACTGCTGTGTTTTCTTATAGCGAAAACCAGTAGCTATCTTCGGTGTAAAGAAAAACTGGCTGCTTCCTGCTCGTGAGCTCTCTCCCAGATGTCCTCGCCCTTTTTTCTGTGTTTGTGGTCCTTTTCCCCCCCGCCCCCCCATGGGTAAAAAGGACATTGTTTCTTTGCACTAAACATTAATGATTCATGTCTCTAAGGGCTGCACTGGAAAATTTCCTAGATTATACACCTGCCTCCTCTAGGAGGACTAAATGTACCAGCAGTGGGTGGGCTTACTCAGTCTCCTATTAAGCAACATCTGTGGGTGGTTTTTTAGTCCAGCTGTTAACATGTGACTTATTCTGCAGTTAGATCAACTATGTCAATGGAAAAAGTAGGCTTCAAGCCTGCTACTGAAGGGAATGATTATAATAATTACTGTCACCATGAAATATCTTCCAAATGCCAGCAGATAGGCTCAGAGCCCCACATGCCAGCTGAATAAATGAGATCTCGCTACTCATAGGATGTCAGGTCAAATGCTGCAAAGTGTTTTAAGACAGTCATTCGCAGACGGGGAATACCTACCAAGATATTGGCCACAATCACAGCAGCCACCTCCTAATTCTTCTATGGATTGCCACCTCTCTAAAGGACCAGGAGCTGGTCTCTCCTATAGGGTACAAAACCTCTTTCCATTTTATCGTCCAAGTAGAACGCACAAATTAAAGAGTCCAGGGTTAATTTGTCACTGAAAAAACAGGTTGAGGGGATATAAAGCAGTACTGAAGTCCCTGACGGAAGGTAACGTGTTGGCAGCCCAGCGTTCTCAGTGCTGAGCTGCTGGTTTCATTCTGACTGCTGACACTCAAGCACCCCGAGAGAGAAGGGACAGGCAGATGGGCATGGTAACCTCTTACACCTCTGCATTTCGGGTGCACAAAGTACAGCTGACAGTGCCGTCATAGCAAGTCAAGCTAGACGTATGCTCCTTTCTAAAGGGGAATGAGAACAAAGTGGCTAAATGTGGCCACAAATTAATTGAGGCTGAAATTTAGGAAGATTTGCAGTTATCAGGCAAAAAAAAAGTCAGTGACAGCAAATTCACCAACCAGACTTAAAATTTGATTGCACTTTCATAAATAGATTTTATTTCTAATTAATCAATGAATCTAATTATAGAAGTTATAGATTATTTAATTAATTATCAATCAATTAATCTTTCATTAACTTGCTTTTAATTACTTCCTCTTTAATTAATCAATTTGTGTTTTGTTTGCCTATCTCCGTAGTGTACTCCATGACACAGGACATCCCTTCTTATCTCCCTCCTCCAATCTCATTTTTCCTGCCCTGCTTTCCACTGACTCGACATTAAACTCGACTTCTTTCCCTGCCCTCACCAGCTCCTCTTCCATGCGCACGGTGGCCAGGGGCATCATATCACAAGCAGTGGGAGAGTCCTTCTGTGACCCCAGGAATGTGCCAGGCACAGCAGAGGCAGGGAGCTAATGCAGCAGCCCAAGCAGAAGGGTGAGGGGCTTTCCATGCCCTCCAGGAGCACAGGGACAAGGCAGCTGCCAGCAGCTGGGGTTGTCTCTGGGGATGGAATCTTCATCCCCTGCCCTCTGATCACCTCCCAACTCCAGCTGTGATCACCTTCCCTGCTGGAGTGGCAAAAAAGCTCCCTGGGGGAGCCACAGGACAGAACCTCAGACAAAGGGCTCATGCCAAGAACCTCCAGCAGCAGCACTGGGGCTTTTGGGGAGGTGTGATATGCAAGGAGAGGAGGGAAACAGGGAGGCAGTGCTGTAAGGATCCCATTTTCCCTGCAAACTGGGGAGATGCTGGGCTGTGATGACACACCAGTCTGGATTTAGTGTACGGCTAGTCAGGGTCAGTTTCAAAGCACTAGAGGAAATGCTATTCAGAAGTGTACTCAGAAATGCTAATTCTCCCTCTCAGACCTTTTACACACGGAGCATACAAGGCCCGGAGTCACACAGCCCAAACAGCCACGTCAAAAGCTCTTCTTACCTCTTTGCTCTCTTTTAGCTCCTCTAGCTGAAGGTCCTCTGGTTCCCACGCTGCTCAGGGTTGATGCCGTGCTAACTGCTTTCCTACTGCTCATCTGCTCTTCAGCCAAAGTACTTAACTGCTGCTCAGGAGGCAGGTTCAGGTTTGGAAACAGTTCTTTGTTATGCTCACTTATTTTTCCTTTTTCAAAACAAAGCACTGCACTTGTCCATGAAATCTGTGCTCTGCTCAGATGTTTCCTTCACTTCCCAGACTCCTGGCTGGTATTTGTGGGTTTACGGAGGACAACAGACGCTAGAAATTTGGTAAAGGTGGTAAGGATGCTCACAGTTTCTGCCTTTCTGATGCTTCGTTAACAGTCATCTCAGTAAACACAATGATACCCACACTGTGAACATGCAAGTGCACTCTCAAGAGCCTTCCATTAATCATTTCTGCTGTCAGGAATACCATTTTAATCCTTTCTACCCCTACAGAGATGCCAGACTTGCAAGTCCCTTAAAAAAAGAAGTAATATCACAGTTTAAACATCTACTTAAATCTAAATGAAGGGTGATATGTATAAACAACTCATTTAGTGAAAAGGCCAGCATAAAAAGTTGACAAGCAAGAAAAGCAATTGGAAAGATTAATTTGCCAGGATGCAAGTCTGGAGATAAGTCCTTGAGATGCAGCATCTTGTATTCAAGGATGCGTCAAAAAGTGATATGGCTCTAGGAATATTAATATTACTTAGATTGTACAGGAAAGAGCTATACTGTTTAAAACAAGACCATAACACTCAGAGAATCTCTATCTACATGTTACATTTTCTATCAGTGCTCATACTTTTATGTTTAGTTGAGGACATTGCAATTGTAGGGACAGTCAGGAGCACCAATCTGAAGAAATATTTTAAGTGAAGTTGTTGAATTGTAATAAAATCCTGAGTGGATACTCTTACTTAGAAGGAGAATGTCTGACTTTCATTTTAGCTTACTTTATGTAAAACGTATTTCTTATAGCCAAAATTTTTTTAGCAAAATCTATGAAGAGAACCCAGGTTGTCTTCCTAAATTCTGGGGTTTGTTCAGAACAAGCTCACAATCAGAGTTCATTAGTAGTAATATACTTTTGCATAACTCATACAACTATTGAAATTCACCAGTTTCCAGATAACTAGTCAGCATCACCCTGCTTTGAACAAATTATGCTGTTCCATTGCAAACACTCCTCTGCTGCATTGATTCGAGTTTGATTTTGATTGAGAAGTTCCTGATGGAAACTAAACATGTAATAATACAGTCTTGTTATAGTAATTTTTCTGATAACAATCACTCCTTCCAGAAGCCCTAAAGAAAATTAAATACTGCAGCAAATGAACCGTGCAAAATTATTTTCCCACCACCACTGATGACAGGAAGCATTTAAAACACTTTTAAATGTTTTATTGTATGGGTGTAATGGCACATGGGGCAATTGTTCCAGACTGAGAGCTCCATTGTGGCTATATTATTTATTATTACTTAAAGATTTGGGGAGCACTTCTTGCCAGAGTGGTTAGGGGCTTATTTACTCATTAAAGTTCATAAATTACATGGACTCAGAAATACCTACCCACAATGCTTGCAATTATATAAACACTGTAATTTCATCAAATTGGGTAGAAAATAACAGTAAAACAATAATCAGACAAAACCTAAACCTCGGCATCCTATCCACAGCTTAAGATCTTGATAGACTCAAACAGCGGCAGAGAACTTCAGCAATCTCAGTTCACTGGCAGCTGTGCTCGGCCCTACATGCCAACTCGGAGAGCAACCTTGGACCTGAACAAACAGGGACTGCATTGTGCCTTAAATGACAAGAATGGGCCCGGTCAAAGAGGCTTTTTTCTTACATCACCACTTGGCAGCAAATTCCACAGGCAGGGACTGCCACTGGGTCGAATGTTGTTTTGTGCAGGAAACCAGGTGTCCTCCCATCTGAAGCTCATTGCAGGACACAGTCTTTGCTTTTTATAAGTTGGATCAACCCATAGGACACCCGTAACTTCTGCTCTCCACAGCCCCAAAGGCCTCAGCAGGGATGTTGGGGCCCTTCTGAGAATTATTTGAGCCATTTTACTCACTCACCAAAAATGTAGATTTAAGACACAATGGATGCTGGATCAAGCATAGAAGCCCTGAGGCACTTCTATGAGGCAAGTAAAGTCTTCTTTGAGAACTTCATAAAGAATAAGCTATATTCAAAGTTATTCTCTGTGGAAAACCAGTTGAGCAGCTCCAGAACCAATGCAGAAGGCCATGCAGCAGACAAGTGATGAATTTGGCCTCAAGCCACACAACCACTCTCTCATGACAGGCTGCACAGAGATATTATCTCCTCATCTCCTTTTGAACTTGTTCCATTGAGAAGGAAAGCTCTTAAAGATTCATTAAGCTGTAAAGCAAGCAGAAGAGACAGGCCAGGGACCGGGAAACTCACCTGGGAGTGAAAAATCCTGGGTAGTACATTATGCTTTAAGGTCCTTGGAAGGCAGTGTTTAACAGAAGTCCTTAAACAACTCCGTCCAAGGCGATCCAGGGTCTTTGGGTCTAGGAAAGATTTATTAATGCAAAAGCTGTCAAAACTTGATGATGAAAATGAACACTAACTAAATAATCCAACACATATATTTTCCTGCTAATTAAAGATCATAATCAAAAGTGGTAATGGTTTTTGCAATCATAAGTTAAGTGTGTGGAAGGAAAAAGAACTCGCAAAGGGATTTTATTAGAATCAGTTCTGGGGTGTTGAAACAAGACTGAAAGAAACAGAACATAAACAAGTGTTAATTAATCAGGCATGCTGATAGCTCAGTATCTGCATTTTCATAAAATTCCAGACAACTCTGTCATTCCTTGTGCAAGACCTCCCTCACACATAGTGTCCCCCGGTAAATTTTGTCTCACTTGATGAATTTCCGAAGCTGGGTAACGATCTGATCATAAATGAAGATGTTCAAGGCAAGTGATTTTTTTCCACAGCAATCCAGTTTAACATCAAGATAAATAAAAGATTTCTTTGATTGTCTGAAGTGGGTGTCTAGCTACAAAAGCAAAGCGCTTCTCTTTTGTTTTAGTTAGACATACCATCGCCCTGCAAAATTGCCTTGGAAGGGAAGGGCAAGGTCAGAGGAAGCCTGAAAAGAAAAGGTATGTCTCTTCTTATCTTTGGCAGGTTTTGTTTAGGGTAAACGTTCAGTACTGTGGTCATGAAGAAAACAAAAGGGTAGTTAATAATCTCAGTCGTTCAGCCCTTGAATTCCTTGGAAGATACAACATGGCAATACCACAAAGAAGTATCTGTTGGTACCAGGTGTACATGACAAAACCGTATATGCTGCACAGAAGGAGGGAGACCATTCTCTCTTCTGTGGATCTATAAACTAGTCTGTTGTGAAAGGCACCACTGCAATTCACTTCACTCAAAAATGTCAGATGAATTCTGATGCACTTTATGGGTTATGATACTTGCTGATTTTAGGCTTTAAAAAATGAGTGGAAAGTATTTTATCTATCTTCTATCTATGCTTCATGCAATGTAAAGATGTCCATGTAAGAGAGAGAGAGAGAGAGCACGAGCTCACATTTATAGGGGCAAATCAGAAGTCCCCTGAGGGATCCAAACTCTTCTGCTTTTGTGGTTCCTTAATCTACCCATGTCCCCACTTGTCCTGGAGTGCTGCCTGGCAACGCACACAACTCCTTATATGTGTTGATACTGTCTACCGAAGGGCAACTACACTCTGCAAATGATGGAGTTCTCCAAAACTCTTGTACCTACAGATGAGAGGGAATTACGCACATCCAGAACACAGTTACCCAACTTATCCTTGGAGCATAACCCCAAAGAGTGCTTTCATCCACCTACACTTGCTAACATCTTATATCTTCAGACCTGAGGGCAGAAGTCACTATGTCCCTATACGGTTGCACCAGCCTCCATACTCAGCAGCAGATGTTCATGAGCACACACAGACACTTAAACCCCTCAATTAACCTATCCTTGGGAAACCCATTCCTGTTACCCAGTTCCCTTTGAAAATCTAAGTTTGTCTTGATGTCACTGATTCCATTTACAAAAACACTTTCTAATGAATTTTGAAAACCACTTCTTACTGTGCATGAGTGTTTTGAGTAATTCTGGGGTCATACCACTTACTCAGACTTGGCTGTTTTATGACTTTTTTCTAAATGAAGGTCCAAAATGTCCATACCAAGACTCTGCAAACACAGAAGAAAAGTGCCACACAGAAAAAAAAAAAAAAAAAACCAAACAAACCAAAACCAAAACTAAAGCAAGTTAGCTGGTTCGGAGTCATTACTACTGTTTGGCACTGTTCTGTATACTAATTTTTCCTACTGTTCACAAGTAGAGATGTTTAAAAGAGTACTTAAGGTCAGTTTGTAAGTGATTAACAGATTATGAAGAACTTGTATACAATTTGATATTTTTCTTTTCTGTTTGTGTAAAATCTTAATGAAAGTAAATGCAAAAATTCATCTTGTCAGAGAGAATATGGGAAAAAATAACAAAGACCGTCTCTGGCTTTTTGCTAGGCTTGTGTTTGCTTACAAAAAGGAAAATTGTTTTACACCAAGGAAATGATGATTTACTCTTCTGCAAAAATATTTCCTTCTTAGTCATCCAAGATGAACTGCAATTGAAATGCTAAGAAAGGTGGAAGAAGAAAGAATTTAAATGGGCAGAATGAAAATAATATTGGGTTATAGGAAGAATATTTTAGTATATGTTTCAAGCTTACTCATAAATTAGTTTTTTAGAGCCAGAATATATGAAATAGGAGGTTTTCTCATTAAGAATATGCAAAGCAGCATACATTACATCAGTCAGATGTTTGAATATCTTTATCTCTAGAAGCTAAAAATGGACCTCATCTGGATGCAATAGAGACTGACTTCCCTATTGCAAGAAGCTGGTGTATTCATTTCTACCTATGCAAAATGAATGCAAATCACTGCTGATGTGAGAAAACAGATTTTCAGAATGTTTTAGTGGAAAAACTGGTCTGGAAGGGATCTCAAGATGTCATCTCATCCTTCTTCCTACCTTAGGACAAGATCGACTCTACCTGAACTATTCCTTGCTGATATTTGTCCTACTTAAAAATGTTCTTAATAAAACTCCAGTGACGGAGTCAGTCAGTAGTAATGACAAAAGCATTGGGAAAGTTTACCCGTTTTCATTATGGCTTAATTGTTTTGAATCGTTAATAATTTTATTGCCTATATTCTTGATGGAAAAGATGCACCTAGGGAATTGTTAGAGGATATTAATTGTCTTTTCATTGCACTGTTGCACTGATTTGCAGAGGTGAAACAATCTCACAGTTACAATGCTGAAAACCTGATCCAATTCCTGGTTAGGCCTGATGACTGTCAGTGATATTAAAAGCACAGTGTGGTGGTTGACAGGCCACTCCGTCCCAAGACACAGCCACTCTTGCAATCAGCCTCAAGTCAAGGGAGACAGAAAGGACCATGCTCACTCACAAAGGTGTGAGCCATAAGAACCTGCAACAATAACATCCTATGAACGCTACAAAAGAGAGGAATAGCAATTCCTCCCTGCAAAGCTTGTGTTGTCCCAGTATTTCTTGCACACATTGGCAGTCCTGTTCACATTGATTGGGGTACAGAATCAATGCCACAACAAAATAGTTTTTTAAGGCATCTTGCCAGCAAGGAAGCAATGCTTAACCCTTCTCTCATTCCACAGGATAATGTAGCAAGTATTTTCTTTTGTGTGATTTACTGGGGCATCCAAAGTTTGAAGTTTCCATGGTCAGACTATTTTATCTTAACTAAGGATCAGTATTTGCTAGTCAGCTAGTAAGAATGGAAGACTGAAGAAAAAAATTGACATGGAGGCTGATGCACTGATGTAGCTGGTATTTATATAGACTTGTTGACAAAGGTCTAGGGTGTTGCTTGCTTCTTGTGAGGTTTCGTGGGTTGCTTAGGTTTCACATACAGGTAGCAAGAAGGCACATAGTAAGGACAGAAATAATTCTTGGTGGCAGAATGAAACATGGTGCAATGCCAAGTCACTGTTCCCATCTGTTACCATCCTATAGCACATGCTATAGGTAGCACTGGTTTCGTTGCAGTCTAAAATTAGTCATAAGTGTAAAAAATAAATGCTATGAATGGAGCTAGTATCAGTACCATTCACCTCAACTTGGCCTAAAAACACATTGTTCAGGGACAAGCAGCCTGTGGTGGGACCTTCAGAAAGATGTCTCATTCTCCCCTCTGGAACTGGGCAGCTGTAGCGATGCATAGAAAGATGTGGAGCTGACTTTCATGGCCTGAAAACAGTTTAACCGAAATGCTTTTACTCTAATGAATAATGTTTTACTTAAGGTAGTTGTCCAGTCCTTAATTACCTCTTTCATTATTTCTAGGGAACTACCTACAAGCCAAATCACATTCATTGAATTTAAATTGCTTGGATCTGAGAGGCTTTTTCTCTGGGCTGTTTCAAAGGTCTGCTACTTGCTGTGGAAGTTATCCTGTAAGAACAGAACGGGTGTGCTTTGCAGGAACTGTACCTTCTGATTATTGCAGCTCTTTTCCATTTGATCATTGGATGAAGACAGCAGAATCAAATGTAGAATTCTGCTTGACACTTGCTGTGTGTAAGCAAGGTCTTAATCACTGAGTCCACTGCTTGTAAATGGGCATTGTCTTTTCCTCTTACAAAATCCCCTGTATCTTCATTCTCTCCTCAACTATAGTCGCCACTCCAAATTGCTATTGATCTTAAATAACATCCATGTGAATATTCCTTCTCCTGAATGGCAAGTACTTGAGCAGTTTATAGATCTTGGGTTTGAATTCAGTGACTCCAAAAAGTAGAGAGACATCAGGGTCTTTCCTCAGGTTCAAATCTGAAGCCAAAAGTTTGGAGGGCCGTTCAGTCTCATGGCATCGAAGTGCTGAAACCTGGAGCGTCTAGACATACACCAGCCTTTCAACTCGTCTACAACTGCAGATGCCTACATGTCACGCTTGTGTTAAACACAACAACTGTGCAAGGGGACACCACGTCTCAGGTAGGAGGAACAGCTTCTAATTTCCATCATTCTCTTTGTTTTGCACCGATTTTCTTCTTGGCTTCATGCAAGGCAGCAGCCGATAGAGTTTATACGCTGATTGAAGTATGACCAGCTTCTCTTGCTTGGCTGAACAGAACAGTTCAGTCTGACCCCAGAGTTGAAGTCAATTAAGCAGCAAACTCTACAAACACAGCATTATTAACAGAAACACATGTTTCCTCAGAAGGCAGCTGTTACTACCCACTGCTACAGGCAGTACTTAACCAGCCAAAAATCCCAGTGAGGAGATGATTTATAAGTTCTAATTCCTTTGCACGGGTATAAATCTCCAATAGTCAGTGGAGACGTTTACATTTACCATAAATATGGATACACACACAAAAAAGACCAAACAGATTGCACCGTTTACCTGCACAGAAAGTGAAAAAGGTGCCTGATGAAGATGGCTTGTCCTCCTATGGTGTGGCCACAATATGGGGGAGATGAGCCAGCAGGAGGTATCAACTCCTCCTCATAAAAAAGGGCAAAGCTGAGGCTCTCAGGACTAGTGAAAAGATTCTTGATGATCTTATAACAAAAGCAGGTGAAGAATAAATAAGTAAAAGTGCTGGTGTCTTGAGAAGTCCTCAGGCAGCAGCCCCTGCTGCTTAGCCTCGTGCTATGCCATTAATATGGAAAGCTTGCAACATACCCTGTAGCACTCCACTAGCAGAAGGCAGCATCTCAGCAGCGGGGCTCGTGCAGCTGAGGATCAGCTCTGTGATTTTGGTGAGTTAACAAACATCACCAGCCCAGCAGGAGTCCCTTTATGAAGGGAGGGAGAGCAGCAGGGACTCCAGGCTGCAGCAAGGCGAGCATCAGAAAGCACATGCCATCAGCTGCTGGTGTGTGATCTGTCTGTCGGTGGGCTGGGATACCAACAATGTGGTTTTCTGTATCTCACAGCCAGTGAAACCAGTGGGGTTTGGAGTAGACCTGAACCTCCTTGCACGAGGCATGCAGGTGACCTTTAGTTTGATTTAATTTTTTGAGGTGTCCTGCTCAGAAGCAAAATTTGGGTCTTAAATCCAGTTTGATTCTCAGCCAAGCGCAGTCCTTGCAGATTTCAGGACTGCATTTTTGAGTGCTGGAGGGAAAAAAAAAAACAAAAAAAAAACAACAACTTGGCTTACAGAACAACACCACAGTCACCATTCAGTGGTAAATCATTGCAAGAGGCTGTCAGGACCCTGGTTCACTGGGTCTGAAGTAGGGCATTAAATATTTCTGTAAACTGCTCACTTGAATTAACAAAAGAAAGTGAGAATGTGGAGGCTGAAGTTAACAATGGCTGAAATCTTTATCAGGCATATAGACCCAGACCCACAACTATTTAGGCACTTAGCTCCAATGAAATCTCTGGGATATAAGCGTTTCGAACCTGATCTGTAGAGTCATGTTAACAGGTCAGACATAGATTCTTACACTTTTCCATGTGCAAACTGAAAGCCATGCTAGGGCAATAAGAAATGCCACTGTGGTGTAAAATGATAGTAAAGGAAACGAAATTGGCCCTGAGGCAATTGCCCCTCCAAGCGATTGCTCGTTTGAAGTAATATCTTGACAAAGCAGAGTTCCCTCATTCCCCATGTAGAAACCACAGGTCAGACCTTATTTTAGAAGGTGAATTAGAGCTTGTTTTGAAAGGTGAGTTCTCACATATCTTTATTTCCTGAAGCCTGAGAAAACATAGGTTTGCAAACACTGCCATGGTGCTTTCTTCAGCAGAGACAGCTCTCAAAAGCTCAAAGTCTGGTTCCTAAAAGCACAACATGGTTGGTCTCCCTGAATGCAAGCCAAAACAGAAATCTAAACCACCACTGAAAGAAGAAAAAGCTTTAGTGGAACTAGACGTGTTGGGAGAGCATCTTCCAGTTCTGAAGATACATGATGTGGAACCAAGGACAGAGGAGAAAACACAAAGCACGGAAATTCCCTCGTGCATGATGCCACTGAAAGGAGAGCATTCAGCTTCTGGGTAATATGCTACATTGTTCACTGAATAAGATAAAGGTGGAAGATACTATTACCCGTACAAGGTAGCAGGGAAAGCAGTGGTATGACTCTCCCTCCCCCAAATATTTAATTGCATACCAGAAAGGGCCAACTCAGTAGGACAGTTCCCAAACCAACGCAACTCCAAAGACTCATCTACAGAGGGCATCTACCCCCTTAATATCATACCCATGGAGCTGGTAAGGGTTTGATTCTTTTTTCATTTAAATTCCTTTCAGGGGGAATATTGCCCACTCCTATAGACATTGTCTTTACCGACAAACTAAAGCTGTCATTTTTTAGCCTCTCAGATATCAGAGAGAGACTTAAGGAAAAGGCTGGTTTGTTTACAGACATTTCTAACGTGGTGGTGAGGAGCAGCCACCATAAGAAAATCATCTTCCCTCCCCATTCTTATGTCCCATGACCAAAATTTGAATCAACGAGATTTCTCTCCAAGAAGATATGTAAGGTTCTGTAAAATGAGAACAGTGTCCAGATCATTCAGATGCTCTCAATAACTGCTGGTGACAGCAAAAATTCATGAAGGATGCATGTGCTTTGAGCATATCCAACAGAGAGAGCTCAGTCCATCAGTTTGGCGATTGTGCTTAATAGCCCGCCGGAGCATGAACTGCCCTTTGCAGTGCCACAACAAGTCTGCTGCATAACCTCCACCAGGTTAAGGGCACCCACAAGATGGCAAAGAGGAGTTGTCATCCTTGTGGCCAACACTGCTGAGTGTTAGAAAACCCAGCACAGCTCGGATCGTCAGCTCTCAGTGACTGGCATAAGCAAAGGCCATTCTAACCTTCAGAGATTGGCTAAATGCAGCCCTGAGACCCACGGAAACATTTGTCTATCCTTTTGCAGTCTGCACACACACATATATGCAAACATACTCTGCTTTCTATGTCCTCATCAGCTGTGTGCTGGACACCAGCTTAGGTAATTTAACTGAATAAATATTTCATCACCCATTCTGCTTAGAGGAGGGATGACCTGTCCCAGCTCCCAGGGAGGATAATGAAAGATGACACTAATCTGAGCTATGTTATTCTTGAGAAGTTGGGGTGGGAGATGAGACTAGCAGATGGATTGAGAACCTCATTAACTCCTTCTTCAGAAACATACTCCCTCTGAGCAACTTCCATGGATAAAAACACCCTCAGAAGCTGCTTTTTAAGCCACTTAAAGGAAGAAGCTGCAAGGGAACAGCAAGACTGAAAGTGCTGTATTACTCTGAAGGAATACTTGTTAGTCTTGCTTCATTAGTGCCTTTTATTTTGAAGGACTGCTAATGTCTTTATAAGTTGAAATACAGCCTGTGCACCAGGATCCTTTCACCTGCCAACCAAATGCAGCAGTTTAATTGCCTTC
This sequence comes from Burhinus bistriatus, assembly GCA_013397275.1. NCBI lineage: Eukaryota > Metazoa > Chordata > Aves > Charadriiformes > Burhinidae > Burhinus > Burhinus bistriatus. Next base: position 111,333 of record VYXH01000395.1, read on the forward strand.
ATCAACTACAAATGAGGCTTCAGGACTGAAAGCAGGGAAAACTATCAGCCATGATGAAACCTGAAGAAATACAGGTTATACTGTCATGTGCAATTGCAGTCTTAGGAACTGAGCTGATCTATCAGAGAAAAAATCCTGACTGTCAAGGGGAATCATATGGTATTAAGTGACTGACAAGTGTTTACAACTATTAGTTGACATGAACCAGTGAACAATTATGCTCCAGGGAAGGGTGGGAGTACAGATATGTCTCCTGGAAGCTGTCCTTCATGGGCTTCTGCTAAGCCTACGCAGATTCCTCCACCAGACCAATGTCCTTAATCATGACAGAACAGAAAGTCCCCTCCCTAACTTTTTATTTTTAGCATCTACAAGAGTCGTCACTTAATTTCTCACCTTACAAGACTCAAGACAGACACCGTCATTTCTCTTCTTGATCTTGTCTTTTATTAGGAGCAAGAACTCGGGATGACCCAGGAAGATCATGTAGTTCAGTCATCATCGTGTATTAAATAACTTCTGGTAGCAGCAAGACATGCATCTGTTTGAGCTCTCTCTGGCACAGCACATGATTTCCAAGCTGGAGCCCATGGACTCAATCCCGTGTGTTGATGGCTCTTATAGCAAGCCAAAGGCACCCAGCTGTGAGACCTTACTGTTCTACGTCCCGAAATTACCAAGAAACTGTAGGATCTACCAGACAAAAGAGATGTTGTTTGCTGAACCGTTAACAACTCAGGCTGTTTAACTTCCACCCTTAATTCTTCTTGGAGGCCTGCCAGCATCTCTTTATATCACAGTTACTCAAAATGTTTGCATAGAGAAAAAGATACTGGAGTATGATACACAGTCCTTGCTTACAGTACAAACTATACATGTTTTGTAAGCAAGAAGGGTTTTCTCATGATGTTTGAATGATTAAACTGAAAGAAGGAGCAGATGCAGCAGTTATATATTTTAGAGATGAAGACACCCTGGATTCACCCCGCCTCATACGCACAAGTTGCTGTGACAAGATCAAAGGGTTTTCTTATGCAACATCCTGATCCAAGCAATGAGGAAGCTGCAAGTTGATCTAGCAGTTACCGTTGTTCAGGGACAGTAGATTGCTAGTTGCATTGCAGATTGCAGCATCCTTTCAAACAAAGTGAATCAAAAGGCAGAGATTTTCATGCAGTCCTTTCACTCTCTACCTGCGTTGTCCCTGTTAGTCTTAACCAGTAGCTCCTGAATTAGCTACCTTTAGGGAACCTAGAGCAATTCCTTTCAAAACAGGAGTCTGACACTGTCCTTATTCTACCCTCCCGCCATACTTCTGGATTCTGGGTTGTCCTGATATTTATAGACAGTTCTGGATGCAACACACCTCCCATTTTTGTAAATAAGGATTTTTACAGATCTGAAAAGAGTTAAGCATTCAAAATCAGGCATACTTGCCTGCTTGAACTATATCTTGGATACGTAGTTATATACCTTGCACACATATACATTGGTACCTTTGTGGTCTGGGTCCAATAATGAGCTTCCCTGGTTCTGCTGGACAACTGTTGTGAAATACAGCACACAGTGTGGCAAAAGCACCTCTCTCTGTTGAAGGAAGGGGAGAGTGCAGAAAAATAGAGAGGGTTACAATTGCATTAGCAAAAGTAGCATGTTAAACTTGCAAAATCTTTCTGCCATTGACCATTTGCACAGTGCTGACACCTGAGGGTTCTTGCACAGAACATGAAGCTAACTTTGCAACAGACACTCATCACAACACAGATATAGACAAAACCAAGCTTTTCTCCTTGATCACAAGCAGAGTCTAGTTCCAGCATCAAGACTGAGAGAGTGATGATCTCTGCACAGGGAGGAAGGGACTTTTTTTCAGTTGTTGGGTTTTTCTTTTTTAAATGAAACTGTATCAGGAAAAAGCAAAGCTATAGAGAGATGCAAAATAAGGGGTTGGTGGATGTTCTGCTTTCTCCCACCCATGTTAATCAGGCAAGTTTTCTGGGTAGTGCTTTGCTGAGTGAGAACCAACTAAGAAACATTGGACTAATGGGTCCTGTGGTTAATTAAGTGGTTCAGCCAGAACCTAGTGGCCTGTACAGGCTCACATCGCCTTGTTGGATTTGGGATTTGTACTTTACACTGGTCTTGCACCAAGATTCATTGGCAAGTCTGTCTATACAAGCAATGCAGAGCAACAGTCCCTGTCCCTGGTTCTAGACCCTCTGGGAGGACTTTGGGAACATAGCTGTTGACGTCTGTGGGAGCAGGATCACATCCTGTGACCTTACCAACTTTCCTATGCTCCTTATTCTCGCCTCATTTAAAAGCCATTTATGAGACTTTACTGTAACTTTCCAAATAAATTTGCTTTTGAGTATAATCAAGCCTGGGAAAATTTCTTTTCATAATGGGAAGTTTGAGAAAGTTGGATGTGTGTGGAAAAAAAATACAAAAGGGTATAACGCAAGCGGTTATAAACTTTCACTCTAGCAATTTCTGTTAGCAACTGTTGCAATGACAAAAACAAAACCAAGGAACTATTGGAAGGAGATACTTGTAGGTATGAAGAAAGAACATCACAAGGAAATCGTTCACAGTTTTTGTGGGTTGGGATTTGTGTAGCAAGGAACATATGTTTGTTAGACTGCATGTGGAAACATTTTGACTGGATGTGAGGAGCAGATGTATGTACAGTGTGTGGCTACCTGGGAATAAGAAGCAGTGGCAAGAGAGGTTTTTTCCATTGCAATGCATCTTACTTGAACAGGCAGTTGTTAGCATGCTGGGTAACTTATAATACCGTTGGTTAGACACAAGGTAAATTTAAGGCCCCACATTTGATCTCCAAACACTAAGATGTTCAGGTTCTTAGGGCTCAACACTTTGACTAATATAAATAGCCTTGGAGGTAACAGTCAGTGTTTCATCTCCAACTGGGGAAATTCAGTGGTTATTTGAAAAGTCTTTTTTTTCATTTTATTTTGCTTTTCTTTAGGGAGAAGAACCTAATCCTGCTGCAGCATTTATTTAATATAAGTCTTTTAAAGTGGCTTCTTGCAGTTTTCAGGTTTGCTTGAGATTTAAAAATGTTAAAGAAAACAGTGCAGAGCCTTTTATTCTCTTTGTCAGCATGAGAAAAAAATCATTAGATTTAGAATTCTCAATGAGAAGATCTATCGAGGAGAAAGCAGGCTCCCAGTCTAAAGAAAAAGGATGCTTACATTCTTGGAAGGACTGTGGAAAAAAGTAAAAGCATTCCTCATACACAAATGTTTTAAGGCATTATGAATGGATTTTTAAAAGTTCATCTGAGTTGAATCCAGGCTCTCAAATTCCAATCTGAGGTGACTTGGATTTCTTTGTTAATTGCATTCAAACAAAAATCTTTTTATGTTCTCCTAAACTAAAAAGAATGGAAGAAAAAAGATTAGAAATGTGCAATTGCAAATGCTTTTGACCCTGAAGGGTCTTCAGCTTTGTTTTTAAAGAAAATCTAGCCAATACTTTTCTCCAAACGTGGTGCAATCTGTGATTAAGAGAATGACAGGAGCTCCAGGAATAGTGGTTTTGTATAAAAGCATGACTTTTTTGTCTTTACTTTTTTCCTACTAACTCGGACTTTCTTTTCCACTAGGACCAAACAGAGAGAAAGGAACTGAAGTTAATACTCTAGCCCTGCAAGCTCTTTCCCCAGGTTCCCACAGTGTCTAGTGGGAAGCTCACATACTGACTGCAGACCACTGCAATGCCAAGTGGCCTGGAAGTCCTGGGACCGCCCCAGCCAGCCAACATGCCCTCTCCTGCTCCACACAGCTGCAATGGGGATGGGGTGGACAAGCACAAACAATGGACAAGCACAAACTCCTGCTCTCACATTTCCAATGGAGGGAGCATGACCCCACTCATAAGCTATCAATGGAGGCTCTGAGTTCTGCTCCATCTGTCCCATCAAAGCTGCTAACCTTCACCTCTCAAAATAACCAGCATAATACTTTGCATGTTGCAGCAATGTGTAAAAAGCCAGTCCACTAACGGTTAGAAAGGGCCTGTTCATCATCTCAGTGTTTCTCTGATTGTTGCAGCCTAATCTCGGCTGGTGTGCTTCTCTCCAGGAGGAAAGGTTTAGGATGGGATTTCTTGGCCAGAGGTGTTATGTCACCTGATTTTGATTGCAAAGAGTCCTTATTGCTCCAGTCCCGTACTTCATCATAATGTCATAGCCAAAATCAAGTGCTCAGAGATGGGGAAAGGAGACATGGTATCTGAAGGAGGTGATTTTTCTCAAAAGTTATTCTGCCTGCAGTTCCTCGTTAGCTGCTAGATCATATCCACCTGATGGATGGACCTGAAATGGACCTGATTTGATTCAGAACTAAACTTTAACGTAAGTTAACATTAATGGTTTGACCCAAGTCTTGCACTGAACCTGTAGGAAATGTCTTGAACAATGAGAGCTTTGGCTGCTGGTCAAAAGCAGAAAACATGAAAGTCAAATAATATTGTTTTGCGTCCAGTTTTCTGCAGCATTCAGAACAGTTAAATGAATAGATGACTTTTCCCATGGAAGAAGCCAACTAAAGCAAGGAATCGGAAGTCTCTATAGAGCACATTCCCGAAGGGAACCACAAACCAGCAGCAATTGGCCTTCTGGTTTGGACCCAGAAGGAATAGTGATTTTGAAAGAATTACAGGTGGATTCAATTAAAATTTTTTCTGTTACCTGCATTTGATTGTCCCTCCATTTGCCACATACCGAGAGGTCCAATGAATCCCACTAGCCCTAGATCCTTTCTGGCTCAGTCAGAGGCAGGGCCTGGCAGTAGAAATGCAAGGGAATTTATTTCATTACATTTGCCAGTATATTGCAACACACAAGCCAAGCTGACAAGAATTATATCTCATAACATTTTCCCTTTGATTTGAATGGATGGCATTAGTTTTGAATTCTGATCATTATTATTGTAGGACTTTGGGGTATTTGCTGAAAGGAATCGACTTGAAATCCCAGAATATAGTTGCTTAGAGGCTATTTCTCAGTCCTTTTGTATCAGATGTGGGGAAAAAAAAACCTTCCAGAATTTAACAGTTACTTTATGTAATCCTTCTTACATGTTTATTGTATTGAGTTTATTTTGTTAAGATTAAAATAAATAAATATTTTTTAAAATATATATTAATATAGGTGTCTTTACTTGCATGGAGGTAGAACCTAAAACCAAACAAGCTTTAGCAAACTAAAGCTTCCTTTACCTGCTATTTCATATGTGACAGTAACCAGTTGCAGGTCCTTGCTGAAAGAGCATAAGAAACTAGACATACATACAGTGATTCTCTCTCTCTGGCATCTCATCCCCAGAGTTTGGGTTGCAGCTTTCTGTGGGAATATACACCAGAGAGATGCACAAATCTGGGCTTTATTCTCTCACTGTCTATTGGGAAAGCTCCTCATTAATTTAAATTCTCTGAAGTGTTCAGAGAACTGAAAGGAAGGCAACAGCCTTGGAGGGATTTTCTCAGACGCACAGCATAGCTACTTCATCATACCAGGAACTTCATCTTATATTTGATAAGGTATTATTAGATATTAAATATAAGATACACTTATTATAGGCAGTTTATTCATAGACACTAGTCTCCCATCTCCCATCCTGCTTGTTTTGCGCAAGCCCAACTTTTCTCCTTCTTGAGCCCCTCACCTTAGAAATATCCTAAGTCATATGTTCAGAATGAAGCACTGGTTGTGTGCATCATGTTAGTTATATATGTGTGCAACTAACTTGGCTAATGGACACACCATTAGATAGATCCAATTACAGATTTCAGATTTCATCACAGTGATGTATCATGGGGGTTTTTGTAACTTCCATGATTCCATCTTCAATTTTTTCTGGAAAGCCATAGCCTCACCTGTCAAGTACAGGGATTTTTCCCCAGCCTCAGAAAGATTGTGATGTCGTTGCTTTTTAACACAAGACATTTTATAAGAGAAAATGAAGGTGTGCTTGGATTACAAGCAAAATTGATTTTCTCTTAAGCATAAAGTACAAATTAAAGTGGAAACGTTTCAAAACTTCAGAAGTTTCAAAAGTACTATTGAAGAAGCACGGCCAAAAAAATAGAAAGCAGTCATTTTTTAAAACCATATATTACACAAAAGTTCTAAGCCAAACTTTAATAAAAAAATAATCGATTCAAAATAGGGAAATGGGTGCTCTTAAGGTGAAAATTAATATAATAAGGATTACTGTAATATTCCTTCAATATGTAAGAGCCAAACCATATTTAAGGATGGACTAATTAAGGCAGTAAAAGAAAATGTCTGACATTAAATAGAAATTAGAAAAGTAAATCAAGGAAAGTGCCTAAGAAAGGGAAGTTGAATAATTAACCGGCCTGAGATTGACCCAAATCCTTCTTATTTAATCAGCATTGTTATTATTATTTTTAGTTCTTCCCATTCAAATTGCATTAAACCCATACATGAAGTCTTCTGACAGGAAGTTCTACCTGTCCATTTTAGGGTGGGGTGAACAAATCCATGGAGCTGACATTATGGGAACTCTAGATGACTATTTCTCCATAAATGCTGATGGGATTTTAGGTCATCACTACTTTATGAGCTACCTCTGGAAGAATAGTGTCCCAATCACATACAGAAACCCTGCACATGCAGGAAATAGGCATGGTAACTGTGAGCAAAGAGGCCATCTGGGTAGCTCTGAATGGTTTGCAAGTGTGAGGATGTTGTTTGTCTGGGTAAGTGCAATGAGGAAGTGCAGGTGTACTTTACGTTCATTTACGTTCATGCAGTAGATATACACAGCACCAGGGACACTATCTTAGTACGTTGGTGAAGTTATTACATCTGAGAACAGCTGTTGAACAAAGTGCATGACCTAAGGCTAGATGTACCAAGCAATGTAAGCACCCAGGTCCTCCAAGACAGCTCTAAGATGCTGCCTAACCCACAAATTTCTCATTCCTGTTTGTTCACAGTCTTCACAAATGAAGTTTTGCAACTTCTCTAAATGCTGGTACAGGACATGTGAGCTACTGAACAGGATCAACAGAACCAGCACATTCCTGTCCAGGCACCCTTCAGGGCCGAGGGGACTATCTCAAAGCAGGACTCCCACTTTGGGCACCTGACCCAAGCTGTCCCATTCATTACTGCTCTCCCCAAGAGCTGGGCTCAAACCCCAGCTATAATTAGAGCAGGTGGGGTGAGATGTTGAATCTGAGCCCGGGTGACTCTGCATTCCTGGATAAGGGTACAGGATGAGAAGAGGTCTCCCCTAGTCACTGCATTTCACCCACCAGAAAAGACTGAGTTCAGACAATTCCCTTCAAGGAGCTACACATGCTGAACAGGGTGTAGGCTCCTTCTTACCCACGCACAGACATCTGAGCTGCCGGCAGATAACACTGAGTCCACACTTGCCTGCTCAATGTCTCCACCAGTATACGGCAGTTACCCATTAAAGGTGTTGATTTGTAACTCTCATTTTTTCTAACACACACATTTTATGGGCAATTAGGTGCCTAATTCAGGAAGCTAGAAGCACAAGAATAAGGCTTAACAAAGTAATCTGTGGGGCTCTACCCACACATCCTTCACCGATTTCCCACCTGAAATGTTCTGGAAGCATCAGAAACAGTCTGGGCTGGCTTTATGGCAGGAGCTCTGGAGTCCATCCACAAACTCTGCCCTTAATCACAGAACTTCTACATACTGATCCTGAGCTCATTACTGGAGCCAAAAAAATCCGTGTTTGTCAAGGTCCATCAACTGGTTTTGTTAAGCCCAGATCCTTGCAGAAGACCTGTTCAGAGAGAAGACAAATCGTGGCCTCAGACAGAATCACAATATTTTGAGTTCTTTAATTCCTCCCCCATAAAACTGCACTGTGAAACAGAACGACATGTCCAAGAAAGTTCTCCATGTTGATTTCCCCTTTGAAATAAGGACTTAATGAGAAAATCAAGTGTCCCTTCAGTGGAATTACATTTGAAAATGGAAGCACAGCAAGGCAATTTGCCTCAGTAACTAATTTCTGATGTCTGCAGCTTAGAAGCATCAATACTTTAGCAGCCACTGGTTTGGATAATTGGAAATATGGGTGATTCTTTCACAGAAACTGATGTGAAAGCTGACTCAGCCTGGATTTCCACTCTATGGGTTCATTTTCAGTGTCAAACTGAAAAAGACTTGAGGAAGTATTCTCTACCCATGAATCAGAGGAAATAATTCATTATTGAGTCCAGCCCATGAAAAAAAAATCTATTACAAAAGTAAGAAGAGGTAGGGGACTGTGTTTAATTTGAGGAAAGATTGTTCAAAGTTTGTTTAAAAAAGAAAAGCTTAAACTGTTCTAGACTTTTCAACCATTAAAAGTTCATTAGCGTTGCCAAGGTAGCCTGAAAACTTAAGGGTGCACAGTGTCTCAATTTGGTTATGTCTGAACACTTTTGGCAAGCTATGTTATCTCTTAGTGACTGGCTCTGTTATCATTTATTACCCACTGAGTGGAAAACATTACATAAGCTGGCAATGTGTGAAGCAGTGTGAGTCCCAGAGTGTTGTTTTGCAGAGCATATATGAACTTTTCCCTCAGATTATAGTACGTGGAAGTTCAAATCCTTATGCTTCCATAGGACTTTGATAGAGTGAGGCTGAGAAAACTTGCAAACCGCAGATTATTTTTGTTTATCTTTCTTTCTTAAAACATAGAGAATTCCCATAACAGAATAAGCCATTAATATTAAAATGGAGGTAATCAGCAACATAACCACTAAGAAAATAACGTTGTCAGATCGTTGGATGCTATATTCAAAGTACTATAAAACCGTCACACTTGCTGCTCTTACAATCCTGCCTTTTTGAAGCAGCAGAGCAGAAGCGTACACAATAGGCGAGGTAGCAGCTACTCTATTGCAACCCTGAATACTCTTAAGAGGAGAATATTTTTCTTCCTAGTGGCAGCTTTTTTTCTTTCAGGCTATGGTAGTGACAATGTCAGCACATCTCCTGCACAGAGGGAGGTCTGGAGAAGCTGGCTCCAGAGCGTTCCCATTCTCCAAAGATCAAGGCTGTGCTGCTGGGTATTTCAGTGGGCACTTGGAGCAGTTTCAGCAAGGAGTAATGGGAACCATCAGTACTGTTCCCTCTATTCTCCTTTTCTACTATTCTGTTATTCACCTCTACATTAGACCATGGTTTGCAGATCTGCAGTTTGGCCTGGGGTACTCTTTCCTAGTGCCTTGCAAGTTAATGAAACGTTGCACATTGATAGTTTGCATCTTTTGACTACTGGGGTCTGTAACACGTAAACGCGGCTTTACCCAGAGGGAGAAGGCAGCCAGAGGTCAGTGTCCTCCACACTAGCTCTCCTTGAGGCCCCATGGGCTTGAACTCACATCACAAGGAAGGGGTTGTCCTGATGAATAGTGGCCCTTATCAACAATGAAGTGACCCCCACGTTGGTACCGGTGTCCCCACACATATCAGGTGCTAGAGAAAAACACGCCATTCCAACACAAATCTACACGGTCCAGTCACACTTTAGGATCAGAGGTCTTTTCTTATCATCCTGAGGGCTCCCTGGATTTCGTTTTGTTGATGTTTCACAGAAGACACCTCAGTTACCACTGACATTTCAAATGTAAAACAAATGGTGTGCAAAAGACTCAGAATAAATCACCCTTCGAATACAAGTGACATAAAATTGAATAAGTCATGGCTAAAGAACAAGCTGCTCATTTTTTTTATGAGCATTATCTGCATGAATGTCAGTAGATACATATTTAAAGTAAATATTATTTAATGATTTCTCATTTATTTATACAGCATTATCTTCTATATCTGCAATGAAGAGACGGTATGTTTTCGCCCTAACTATATCATGTTCAAGAAAGATCCAAGAACATGGAAGAGAACTTGCTTAACAGTTGTAGGTTTGACTCCAGTAATTTTTCAATCTGTCTGTCTCCATCTGAGTATTTATAAAACATTAGTCATGGTAGGCTGTAGAATCAGTTCATGCATTTTTGGACCCTGCATTTTTTCTGAATTTAAAACCACTTCAAATTAAAGAATACAAGGAACAAAAGTACTATTCCTTTAACATTTTCTTGTTTCTGTAATCCCTGTGATTTTGCTAGCTATCACATAAGCAATATGCTAGCTATCACATAAGCAATACCTCCACAGAAGCTGAGGTAGGAGAAACAAGCCAAAATGCTCCACCAAGCATAATGCATTAACAGCGAATATTACCACCAACAAACAGAGCAGATACCCTTTGTAGAGAAATGTAACATCACAGATGGCTGCAGGGCTCTGATTTGGTGGGGGTCAGAGCAGACCTTGCTGAAGTGAATGCTGATAAAATGTACTGAGAGCACTAGGAAAGAGTGATTTTCATACTGGGTGATCTCCAATACATTAGTGTAGGATTTTGAAGCTCACTGAAAAGCTCTTGATATCAGTGACCACTGCATAAAACCGAGGCCTGGTCATTCCCAGGGCTACTACAGAGAAAGCTCAGTCCAGCCTGGCTGATGGCTCCCATGCGGCCATATGTGAGTTCTCTCCAGTGGGTCCTGGTCGCTTTTGCCAAACCTTCTCTCAGGAGCAGTACTGGCTCCATGCACTGCTGCCTGTATTGCTCTCCTGAAACCCAGCTTCCCTTATCATTTTGGCAAAGCTCATGAGCATATAATTTGTTTTCCCTGAACTAAGAAACGAGATAAGAAATCCTACAGGCTTTCCAGCCCTAGGACCACATATTTCCTGGTCCTTCTCCCTAAACCATAAGAAGAAAGACATTTTTTACAATGATGATGGTGAAACACTGGAACAGGTTGTCCAGAGAGGTGGTAGATGTCCCATCTCTGGAAACATTCAAGGTCAGGTTGGATGGGGCTCTGAGCAACCTGATCTAGTCGAAGATGTCCCTGGTCATTGCAGGGGGATTGGACTAGATGACCTTTAAAGGTCCCTTCCAGCCCAAACTATTCTATGATTCTATGATACACTTCTTCCAGCATCGCAAAGACTAGATCCTCTAGTCTAAATGAGCATACATTCCGTGTGCATTGCAGTATTACACTAACCCAACAGGGACGCAACATGGACCATGTGGGACTTACAAAGTTATGCTGAAGGGAAAACGGCAATATCCAGATTCACATCCATATACTCAGTGTTATTTAAGCCTTGTAAAAGCAGGATTCACCTTTTTATTTTGCAAGGAGATGCCTTACAAAATCATACTTTTTGCTGAAAGTTTATATTGGGTGCATCATTGTTGCATCTCTAAAGAACAGCTCTCATTAAGCGAAAGTGTGAACGGACAGATGCCCTAATAATAGCTTGATTTGAAGTGTAAAGTGGGTTGAAGTACTCAGCACGCCATCTTCTAATCAGGAATGAAGGTTTTAATGCAAGGCTTCCTGACAATCACAATTTTGTAGTGCTTATATAAATGACTCTGTAGATGCGTGCATGGTTTTTTTAATTTAGTGCGTGGGGAAAGAAATGCATTTCCTGGTGATATAAAATAGGATCTGACCACAAATGCAGCAAGGGATATCTGCTCCTGTGAAAAATTTTAGGTGATCACATCAGAAAGCCCCCTCATTTACAGAAATACCTAGCACTCTGGAAATTATTTGTCCCACCAAAAATACAGTTGAAGATCTGTTGCCTTGAATGTCATCCACAATAAACTGTGCATATACCAAGGCAGCACTCCAACTGCTTGTACCCTAAAGTGACCTCCATTCACCTTGGACTCTTAGGGACAGCTCGTGTGAAAGGTCCCAGGAGTTCAAGTGCCCTTTGACCTTGTGTCCTCAGGAGACAGTCAGAGGGGCAGAAAGGACTCTCAAACCTGGGAGATGTTCTTCATCTCACTCACCTTTAAACACGTCTTTCTCTCCCTCCCCCTCTGAATATTGAAAGGTATCTAGAAAGCCAAACCAAGAACTGATTTGTGGTTTTTCCCTCGGCCACACTTAGCTGTAGTGTCAGGTCTCTAAAATTTCCCGTGAATTAGGTATGAAAAAATTGTTTTTCATTACATTTGTGCTAATAGAACAACCAATAAGGATGGGGAAAATGGGACAGATGTTGCACCCCAAAGTATTTTCAAGCTCAATTTCTGCTAGGTCGATCCAACTCTCTTCCAGAAGTTCTGTCAGGTTTAACTGACTAATATTCTGGAATTCCTCTAAGGATGAAAGGAGCAAGGTACATGCCGTGTGGTCATCCCATTAAAGTAACTCAAGAAAAATCAGTCGCAGCTCCACAATGTTCCTCCTGGTTAATGGTTAGTCAGGAGGAGAAGTCTGACTGCAGGGTCTTTGACCCATGAACATATCCGTGGTAATTGGGGTCATGGCACTTCCTGTAGCTAGTGCATTTTAGAAGGCCGAAGCCAGTAACCCCTGTTTAATTGGGACTGTTACTGAGCAAACAACATGCTTTGAAACAATGACATTATATCAATTATGTGGGGTGAAATCTAGAGGTGAAAGTTTGTAGGAACAAATCAGACCTAAACAGAAAACCTGGGATAAACCATTACAAATTAATTCCAAAATCCCAGATTTGGTCAGTTTATTGTTCACCAGTAACTTGAGCTCCAGAAGAGACCCCTGGAGAAATCAATTTTGACACCCCAAGCCATGAAGCAAAGCTATGCGGCAGCAATGGCACCACTTCTGCCAACGGGAGAGGGGAAAGAGAGTGCTGCTAACCAAAACTCCTCCCTGTGGGGTGAAAGGCTGTTTTTAGTGAAGTCGGGTAGGAGGCAGCACAGCTTTTGGTCACAGCTGCACCAAGCTAACACACCCTGCCAGTCCAGGATCTCCTCCCTGAGCGCAGTGTTGCACTTCAACCACTCCAAAAGAGCAGTCGCAAGAGCAACCAGGACAAGGTGCGCAGTACCAGTGGCTTACCTTCAGCTCGCTGCTGGAGGACATGCTGCATACCAGAGCAAGGAAATAATCCAGGTTTTAAAAATCAACCCTCCAAAAGAACAAATGTGTCCCCAAGAGCATAGTATTATAAAGAAAATAGCCATGCATTTCCATCAAGAAATTAAATCAAACCAGCCCAGCAATGCACTATCATATGAAAAAAACATATTCCCATCCCCAGATCCCGTTTTCCTAAATTTTTGCAGAGCTGAAATGATGCCACAGCTACTTTGATAGATGACAAAAAAAATCTGGAGTCACCTTTTTTCAAGGATAAATTAATTACTAACTATAGTAAGGAGAAATTGCAGCAGCCAACGATTGTTTTATTCTCTCAAGTCCTATTCATAGTGAACATGATACTGTATGGAAATTTAACATGTATAACAGTAGACACATGCTGTCTCAAAGTGTTCCAATGCACTTTGGAAACAGCACAATATTGGCTCAGATATGGGCCAAAACACGGCCTTTCTACATCTGCAAGGTAGTTACCGTGGCTTTATGTCACTGTTCAGATATCATAGAATGGTTTGGGTTGAAAGGGCCCTTAAAGATTATCTAGTTCCAACCTCCCTGCCATGGGCAGGGACATCTTCCACTAGACCATGTTACTCAAAGTCCCACCCAACCTGGCCTTGAACACCTCCAGGAATGAGGCCTCCATAACTTCTCTGAGCAACTTGTTCCAGTGCCTCACCACACTCACAGTAAAGAATTTCTTCCTAATATCTAATCTATATCTACCCTCTTTCAGGTTAAAACTGTTACCCCTCATCCTATCGCTATACTCTCTGATAAAGAGTCCCTCCCCATCTTTCCTGTAGGCCCCCTTTAAGTACTGAAAGACCACTATAAGGTCTCCCCGGAGTCTTCTGTTCTCTAGGCTGAACAACCCCAACTCTCTTACCTTGTTTTCACTGAAGAGGTGCTCCAGCCCTCTGATCATCTTCGTGGCCCTCCTCTGGACTTGCTCCAACAGGTCCATGTCCTTCTTATGTTGGGGGCCCCAGAGCTGGATGCAGTGTTCCAGGTGGGGTCTCACCAGAGCAGAATAGAGGGGCAGAATCACCTCCCTCGACCTGCTGGTCACGCTTCTTTTGATGCACCCCAGGATGCGGTTGGCCTTCTGCACTGTGAGCACACATTGCCAGGTCATGTTGAGCTTCTCATCAACCAACACCCCCAAGTCCTTCTTCTCAGGGCTTCTCTCAATCCATTCTCTGCCCAGCCTGTATTTGTGCTTGGGATTGCCCTGACCCACGTGCAGGAACTTGCACTTGGCCTTGCTCAACTTCATGATATTCGCATGGGCACATCTCTCAAGACTGTCAAGATTCCTCTGGATGGCATGCCTTCCCACCAGTGTGTCAACTGCTCCACACAGCTTGGTATCATCAGCAAACTTGTTGAGGGTGCACTCAATCCCACTGTCCGTCGCCAACAAAGATGTTGAACAGTTCCAATCCCAATACCAACCCCTGAGGACCACCACTCATCACTGGTCACCACTTGGACATTGAGCCATTGATTGCAGCTTTTTGAGTGCGGCCATCCAGCTAATTCCTTATCCATGGACTGGTCCATCCATCAAATCCATGTCTCTCCAATTTAAAGACAAGGATGTTTTATGGGACAATGCCAAATTCTTTGCATAAGTCCAGGTAGATGATGTCAGTTGCTCTTCCCTTATCCACCAATGTTGTAACCCCATCATAGAAGGTCATCAAAGTTTTCAGACACTATTTGCCTTTAGTGAAGCTACGTTGGCTGTCACCAATCACCTCTTTATTTTCCATGTGCCTCAGCATAGTTTCTAAGAGGATCTGCTCCATGAGCTTGCCGGGCACAGAGGTGAGACTGACCAGCCTGTAGTTCCCCAGCTATTCCTTTTTTCCCTTTTTAAAAATGGGGGTTATGTTTCCCCTTTTCCAGTCAGCAGGAACTTCACTAGGCTGCCACAACTTCTCAAATATGATGGATAGTGGCTTAGCAACTTCATCCACCAGTTCCCTCAGGACCTGCGGATGTATCTCATCAGTCCCATGGACTTGTGTACCTTAGATGGTACCGAACTTGATCTTCTCCTACAGTGGGAGGTTCTTCATTCTCCCAGTCCCAGGCTTTGCCTTTGCCTTCTGTGACTTGGGCACATACAGCTATGTCAGAAAATCGTTTGGAGCACTGGCAAACCTACAGGGCAGAGCTTCCTACAGAGGACTGTCACTCTGGGGCCAGATGAATTTGGGCCCCGCAGCACGCTCTGTTGTGACACAGTAGGTGAGCGCACACTTCAACAAGCCATTCCCATCTCTCACCACATTACAACAAACCATTGATCTGTGGGTAGCTACTCTACAAACTATGATTTAAAGCATATGATTTAAGTTACACAACATTTCTTGTTCAGGGTCTGCAGTGGAGCTCTTTTCTTTCATCTTATGTATTTCTTACTATACTGGAAATTTTCAGGCAGAAGGCAGATGCCGGAGCAAAGATCACTGCGTGATGTGCAGTGAAAGAAAGATGGACAGGGGTAGGTTATTATATAAGTAAATACATATAAACATAAGCACCTGATGTAGGAGTAGTTCCCAGATGTATTTCTCCACAGAGTGTTCATTGTATATAGCTCATTGGCCGACAATAGATTATTGATCTATTACACTTTGAAAGGATCTTTTTTACTTGCATAAACTGTCCCCTTCTGACTGGGACAAAAGGTAATATCCATTCTTCCCAGTGAAGAAAGGCTGTGGATAAAGCCACGTGGATCATCCTGGGTCCATCCCTGCACCGGCCTTCCCAGGTGGCTGTGTTTTGCTGTGGCCTTTGCCTTAGCAAACATGTGCTGTAATGGGCTTGGTTCAGAGCAGCCCAGAGATATTCCTCTTCTTTCCCTCATCTTTGCTGATAGATTGACCCACTGACATTCACCTGTGAAGGAGTCAGCAAAAGACCCCTCGTGTTACAAATGACCCCCACATCTTCCATTTCCACCTCTCTGGGTTTTGACATCAGAGCTGAAAGAACAGTGGTGAGATTTGCTTTTACATGTAGAAAGACTGACTAGAGTAAGGTCATTGTTTCCCCACTTTTCCTTAGTAGAAATAGTTCAAAGGTAGTAAAAAAAAGCATATCTGAATACTTAATATTCATAAGAGGTTTAGTCTTCTTTCAACAACCTTGAATAACTGATAGAGAACGTGATAACACTGTAGTGGCAGCTTATTCTAATGATCAAAGCAGTCCATCTTTGGGGAATAAATGTTCTACCTAAGCAAAAAAATTGTTAATCCCTAAAGAAATGTATTACTTAGAAGGAAAATTCACTTAAAATTGTCCCATTAACTCTATAAAAAGAGAGAAGGTGGTTTATATTGTATCATAGACTTTCTTACAGTCCTGCAGTATATTTAGCTGAAACAGCTTGAGTGAAAGCTGTGAATAAACATTAGTTTCTGCAGCTTGAATATCATTGAGGCGTTTTCGCAGCTGTACAGCGCAGTACACAGTACACCCTGTTCACAGTACTTTGCAAGCTTCTTCCCTCTGAAATGACACATAAGCTGGGAAAAGAACTGACCTTTAGTTTAATTTACATAGAGGACTGATCCATCTTCTCCATCTCAAATCCTTCGGTTTTTGACCTACCAACCCAAACAGCTCCTTTGTACATTAATCAACCCTTATAGCTTGCCGTCAGCTCGCTGGTGAAGTCACTACTCACCTTTCTGTGGGCAGCAAGCTCTGCAGATTTCTCACCTCCTGGCCAGTACTTCAAGCTCCACTCCCACCTTAACAAGCATTTTAAAGCTCTTCATTCCAGAGAATCCCTTTGCCCAAACAGAGACCCCCAAGAAGCATACGCTGTCCTCAGCCTTCCAAGATACACCTCCAAATCTTTTAGAAGGAAGCACCTTACAGTCTTCCAGCTATAGACCCTTGATCTTTTCATTCTTACTTCTGTCTATTCAGGGGTGGCATCTCCTTTGGAAATGCCCCATTTGTGTATTTGTGATCATGCCTGCAGCACCTGGCATCAGAATGATTTCTCCTTGTGTCTCACCTCAATCTCTATTTTCTATAGTGAGGCAGTACACTGTTGGCTTTTTTTCTGATAGACGATATTTTGTGAAGGAGAAAGCTCCACTACTGGAAAAGAATGGCTGGAGAATAATGTCTGAGGTGGCTGGTGCAGATTCTTAATCACTTGCAAAATCAAAAAAAAGGTACAGTTCTGGATTTTAGTCCCCCTTATTTATTGAGACTGAACTGAACCCAATTAATTTTATAGAAACTGCAAAATAATCTGCAGATGAGAAATACTTAAAACTCTCTGAGCTGAGTATAGACATAGCCAGAAATTTTTTTTAATTAGCAAGTGGATGGTTGGTTGGTTGGTTGGTTGGATGGATGGATGAATAACATCCTGCAAAAAGCTATGAGCTTCTGAAAATCTACCTAAACAAAAAAAGGCACATTTCTCTCTGCTCTGATAGCTTCCTAGTCCATGTTCCATGCAGCAGAAAACCCATGTAAAATCCACGCATCCAGAACTCGGTCATTTGTTCTTGGTATGTAGCGCACACATAATATAAGATGACCCATTCCTACTCATAACAATATAGTACACCACTGAAGCATTGTGTGAATTAAGGACAAAATGAAATTATTCATCGTAGAGAAGTACAGAATTTCCATAGCACAGAAGACACAATGCATGGTTCTTTACCACTCTTTTTCTAATCTAACCAAACAGTTGCCATGCTATTAATTTGAACTTACATAGAATCTTCCAGTTGGTTTTTATGATGCCTATTGTTACTGATGCTGATCTAACCTTCACTGTGTTTCTCTAGGAAGAAAATACAGAAAGTGAGGAGCTGATACCCATGAGAACAAAGATAAATTACTGGGAATAAATTATCCAGTTTCATGTATCAAAGTTTATTGAAAATAATAGGAAGAACATTTATCAAAAGGTCTGGAGAACATGTGATCCTTGATTGTCAGCCTCTATTAATTTAAAGAAGATTTATCATTCTCAGGGGGATTAATACATTTTTAGGGGCACTTGACTAGCTAGTCATTAATCATTGTATATTTTCTAGATCTTAACTAAACCAGAAATTCAAAAAGTAATAATTAAAACTTTTCAATTATATCCATATAGGTCTTGATTCATAGGGGCATTTGGGGACATGCCATAGTTTGTTGATTTAATAGGTTTGCTTATCTACCTGATTGGAGTTAATCACCTTTCTGAAAATCAACTGTACCTTTCAATTTCATTACATAAAAGCAACTGGATCCAAAGACTCAGTGAATTCACTAGTTCCTTTTCACTGACTTTAATTGACTCTCTGGCACTTTCAGTACAGCAAGTGGTGAGGCCACCCATCTCACAGACTGAACAGTAGTCCTAGAAAATAAACAGAAAAGTCTGAGAAGGATGGATGATTTCTATACGCGGAGAGGATGAATGACCCAGGGTCTCTCGAGCTTGGAAAAGAAATAAGAATATACCTACAGCTGCATCAGTCCTTATAGGCACTGTTGTTAAAATGTTTCCTAAGCATCCTTCCCTGACCCTGATCAGAGACAAGATACGCAGCTAGATGGACCTCACTGACACTTGCTTGTATGTTGTAGCCAGCCTTCCTGCAGAAATCGACAGGTCTGCTTCTGTACTGACCCAGGAATTAACCGAGAAACTTCCTTCTTTGCAACAAGCTTCTTGACTGATTTGTAATAAATTTTGAAGAACAATGGGAAATGATGCTGTGTGAAAATTATTTAATTTTTTAATGTATTTTCTGTATTATTTCTCTATCTTTGCCTGTCTTTGCCTGTCTTCAAAATGTGAGGACTATTCCTACCAATGTATGACCCAATGTATGACTTCATTCTGTCATTATCTTCCCTGACGTTAATTCCTAGCAAAGAGTAAAGAAATCAAACATTATTATAAACACGATATAAATTATAAGCATTGTTGAAATAAAACAAAAAAAACCCTGTTCAGTGCTACACATGGATAAAAGGCCCCTACTGTAATTAGTTTGCAGTGTAGACAAGAAGCAAAAATTAGCAAAAAATACAACAGAGGGGCTCAGAAAGGAACGGGAAGACACAGTATGTAATGATGCTTAGGTGCCAAAAGTCTTTGCAGAAGGGATTTTTCTAGGCAGAAAGAAGAGTATTGGAGCACTCCTGTGTTTTGTCTAGGGACACCAGCAAAAAGTCAATCCATCTGTTCTTTTTTGCTCTTGCTGGTACATGAGGAGAACAATACAGACTTCATTAGAGTCCATCTCTGTTGGAAGATACAGCTAAGAAGCTGTGCACCCAACTAGCATTAAATCAGACATAAACTTTAGGCTTTCTACAAGCAGTTTTTTCATGTCAATGGATGGAGCCAGACTCTTTTCAGTGGTTCCCAGTGACAGGACAAGGGGCAATGGGCACAAGTTGGAACATAGGAAGTTCCATTCAAACATAAGGAAAAACTTCTTTACAGTGAGGGTGACAGAGCACTGGAACAGGCTGCCCAGGGAGGTTGTGGAGTCCCCTTCTCTGGAGGCTTTCAAGACCTGCCTGGATGCAGTCCTGAGTGATGTGCTCTAGGCATTCCTGCATCAGCAGGGGAGTTGGACTACTTGATCTCTAGAGGCTCCTTCCAACTCTAAAAATTCCGTGATTCCGTGATTCCATGATTCCGTGAAAGCCAATTCTGGGTCAAGTAGCTTACAGTTCTGGAAAGCTGATCTGAAATTCTGGATTTCACATGCCTGTGTTTATCAGGCCAAGGCAAATTAAAAGCACTTTATGCAATTTTTAAAAGCCACATCTCAGAAAACTTCCAATTGCCCTATTTGCCACACCACATCTAACGTATTCCTGAGCCATAAAGCAACAATATGAAAGGAAAACCTTTCCTTTTCTGAGTTTTTTAAATATTTAATACCCATTCTCTGAACCAAAAGTGTTCTGGATCCCGTAAGAAGGAACATATAGTGGAAAATCCATGAATTTCAACTTTGTACAAGCAATTGCCGTTATTATTTTCCAGTTTAATTTCTCTGCTTCATTGTAATTGCAACACACACACACTACTTAGTAGCCTTGCTGGCGTTACAACAAGCCATCTTTTGATTGATTTTTTGATTAATCACATTTGTATGCTGAAGTCTAAAGCTAGTTAAACACTTTCTAAGGAAACACATCTTTCTGTCAGAAAATGTGCCAGATTAAATTTCTTTCATGGGAACACATTGATTTCATTAAAACTGAGCATCAAAAATGGAAATGGAGCATGGGAGCATCTTGTGCTATAAGAAACCAAGTGATGCAACATGTGAATTCAGAGATAATATTGGAAAAGCTGAGATCCAAAGTCATAGATTTTCAAAAATGTTGTTCTTCATGAAATTTTGAAATATGTTAGTCTGCTGTGATTCGAGATTAAAAGATGTCAAAATTTCAGAGCTTCTCATGAAGTAGACAACTATTTCCTTTTAAGTCTCTTGAGTGTAGAGTTTAACAAGTCTCAATGCCATTAAAGTTCCTACATTCACTGCCGTCCTCCCACTGCTTGGGGTTGTTGGGTAACAAGAGCCACTGCAGATAAAACACTGGTAACCCTGGAGTGAGCCACATAAATGCTCTGGACTCTTAGGAATCATTTAGCTTCAAGTCAGAAACAAGGGGAATAGCTTAAATTATGCAAAAGATCTCTCCAGTATCTCTCCAACTCTCCCTCCTTTGGCCCATTTTGAGAATTAAACCTATGTTTAATAAGTACTCAAGCACGTGCTTTGGTCTTTAGGGTTTGTGCTTTTATTTTAGATTCTGTATTTGTCACCAACCTTGGGTTAAACAGAATCATTTCTGCCTATCCAAAGTCCTTGCCATGGCAGCTTTAATGCCTAAGTTCTGTTCCTGTAGTCACTCTCTCTGTGTTAACCTGCTGACAGCTACAGGGAAGGAAAGGCTCAGATTTGCAAAAGTCAGTTATTTGAAATTCTTTGCATTCTCTTTCTCATAACCCTATTACACTGTTGTCAATTTTTACCAGCCTTTACTATATTTTACTATATTTTTCTTTCCAAGCAAATGTAATTATCAAGGAACATACCCAACTGGCAAATGGGGAAAATGAAACACACTGTCCAAAGAATAAGGTTAGCAGTGTTATGATCTTCATATATTTGCATCATTAACAATGTGCCACCAGCCGTGGTGGCCTAATCACCCCAGGTCTGGGTGAACCTTAGGAGCTTTTCCATTCTTGACTTCCCTGAAAAGACAGGTAAAAAACACATTTTCCACTTGTGCTCGGTCCTTCTGTCATCTGGGCAGACCTTTCTCCACAAATAACCAGAACAACATTGCTCACCTCCTCCCAAAACCACTCATCAGATTGGCAGCAGTGTCTAACGGTCTCCTCCTAGTAGACATTGAGCTCAGAAGGATTTCTGCTGCTGCGGGCAGCCTCTTGAGAGAGCACTCAGCATCTTTCACGACCCAGTCATACTGCTGCACGGCTGCACTAGAATTGAATTTACACAACACAGCACTGTATCATCACTTGTTTCTATACTTGAGCCTGCCATGTCCTATATATTTGATCCCTCAAAATATTTGGCAGTTGTCCTCCACAGCATGCTTAACAACAAGGTTGCAATGGCACCCAATCGCCCTGCTGTGAATCTGGTTTGGCCACAAAGACGTTTTGCTTCCAACTCAAGAAGGAAATTTAAGAAGTGATGAAAAAAAGTATTTGCACTTAATGAGAAACAACACTGTAACCAGTACTTCTTCAGCTCATAAGAAAGTTATGTTTTTGACTGGAATAATGTCGTTTGTCCACAATGATATCTTTTGTCTGCTTTTATCCACACATATTAGGATTCTAGGATCCTTTTTTCTGAGCGAGACCAGTCTATACTTTCTGCCTCTAGCTTCATTAATAACACCCATGCAGTATTTTCTGCTGTGCTATACAAAATGTGACAGCTTCTTCCCACAGAAATCAGTTAGTCTTTCATATGTTAAGGAGAAGCAGGAGCTGTCTTTCAGTGTGTGTAATAGTCTGCGTAACAACTATATTTCCATTTAAGTTACTGCTTTCACTTAAAGCTAAGTACAGATGGAAAAATCCCCCATTTTCTGCTTACAACCAATGGGCTACTGTTGTATTTTTGCATTGCTAGAAGTGTTTATTACATGCTGTCTCATATGCGATAAAATATTGTGGCATCTGAACTTTTAGCACAAACGCATACAGAATATAAGTGCACGGAGTTACAAAAGGCCTATTAGCAACTCCGATCCGTCCCCTAGGCACTGGGGATTTTCCTAGCAGCAACCTCCTTCACTGCAGGCTAACCTAAGGGTGCAGGACCCTGGTAAAGCTTATATTGCCTGCCAGAAGCTGTGTTTCTGGTCTCTCCTGCCCACCGCTCTGCCTCTGGTGCACATTCAACCCTATGGCAAGTCAATTTGGGATCAACACTGGCATACAACTAAACCTACTGAGAAGAAGCAATCCAGATGCTAGGTGATATGCTGTAGGCTGTTACAGCTATGGTTGACATGCCATGGACCAAGGTAACCTCCAACAGAGTTTGAATACGGGATATTAATACACAGCCACGTCTTCTGAGATGGATGGCACTTGTTAAAAGAAATGAAAGACTCCTGTAACGTTCCTCCTCCACACAATGCAGCTGCTCCCTTGCCTGTTCTGCTCTTCATGAGAGGTGTGGAGTTCAGAGAGAAGGAAATTTGAGAACCCAAATAGCGTGCCAAGATTTCTCTGCAAAGACATTCTTCCTCATAGCAATGCCACTGCAGCACGCAAACACCTTGAGGAAAGGCAGGAGCACCAGCTGTCACAGCACATAGCAGACATTACCTTACAAATGCGAACAGTCACCTCCCAAAAGGATCTGACGGTCCCTGGCTTTGATGAGCAATGCCAACAGAAAGGGACAGGTGAGACCGAAGCAATCTTAACCCTTTCTTGTCTCTTTGTAGGACTGAGGGATTTCAGCCAGCTGGAATCTAACAGACAGACAGAGGGATGTGCAGATCAGCTGTTGATTTTGCAACCTTTCACAGAATTGGGGGAGACAACTTTAGGCAAGTGTTTGCGTCATGTAAATTGTTGGGAAGCAGACACAGATAAGGTTTCTGGAGAGAGCTGTCTATTGTTTTTTCATTGTTTGCATGTTCTGATTGTTTTGGGAACAATACACTGAAAAGTGCTTGTCCAGGTTGCTAGCCAGAAAATAACTGTAAGAGATTGATTCTCAATTTTTTGATCCTTCCCCTTCCCCAGGGAGTTTTCTGCTCTGGATTTATGGATTGGAGAGGCAGAGTGCTTCATCCTGCGGTCTCTGGGGACCATGAAAGGGGAAGGGACAGATTACGAGCAGTGGTAAGAGCAATACTCTGGGAGGACTGACGTGGAAGTCGCACCACAAACCAGAGATCAGGGCACCTCCGCTCATAGCAACAGCCAAGGTCCAAGCATTTAAAGAAGAGGTTTTCAGACTCTGACTCTGAAAGTTTGATGTAAATAAAAATGCAGCAGGCTGCTGAGCTGGCATATGTGAATATGTGAGCTACCTTCTTTTTCAGTCATCTCATTGTCCCTTTGGAAATAGACCACAGAGGTCTGCAAACAACTGGCTGGAAGTCTAAGCAAATACAGTCAGCCAGAGAGGTCAGCACAAGTTTTTCTCTCTGTTTGGCCTTTGGGCTATCATCTCTAGAGGCTCTCGGCCTCTCCATGAAAATGGTCATCCCTGAGCTCCTGGGCTGTGGATCCAATTCCATTTTGCGTTGCTCATGAGGAGATGGCCTCGAGCAGCCGCTCATGGGTGTTTCTGAAACCATCTGTCAGAAGGTTTTGGTACAACTAACCCTGCTCTTAAGGTCTTTTCATTTGTTCAGTTCTCACTACAGCTTTGCATTTGAGGGTAATGCTGCTTGAGTCAGTTTAAGCTGTCCCTCAAAATCTTTCTGGCTGCTCTTTCCTGTCCTCGTGCCTCCCCTTCAGTTGAGTCTGAACAGCTGTTTGAGCAACGCATGGAGCACCACATGAGGAAAATTGTTTATCAAAAAAATAATTCAGGAAAAAAAATATTCCTGCCAACATAGCAGAGACACAGTTCAGGGGCAGACAGGCTTTCCTCTGCAGATGGAGCCCAGGTCTCTAGGACACAACTTAAGATCCACATTTAGTCCCTTGGCTTTGCATGTCCCCTTCCTGTGTTATCAGTATCTTTGCAGATCAGCCTATTCTGTGTAGCAAAATTTGAACATTTCAGCAAATATTCCTGGGGAAAATGTCATTCTGTGACCTCTCTACTGAACCTGCTCAATCATTTACATATAACAGCCCCGGTTTCAAAGCAGGATCTTAGCCACCAGAGACAGGTATTTTGAGTTGATTTTGGCCACAGTTTATGTGTGCTTTTGTGTATTGAAAGTTACAATCCTTGGAAGAACCATTTCATCAAATATCTTAAGGATCTGATCCCTCCCTTGTTCAGTGGTGGCAGAACACCCACTGACACCATGAGAACAGGATCAAATGCTTAATCCTTTACACAAAGCATGAATGCATTTTCTTAGCTCCTAAACTGCAAACAGCACCCAGGTTACTGCATTTTTCTGCTGTGTGTTGTTTAATATTTGCCCAGTCTTGGGTTTGCTATAGCTTAAATTTAAATCCTTTTAGAAAAGGAAAAAAAAGAAAGGGGAGGAAAGAGGAGAGGAGAGGAGAGGANGAGGAGAGGAGAGGAGAGGAGAGGAGAGGAGAGGAGAGGAGAGAGGGGGTGGAGGTGCAGCTTTCATGGCTTTTTTAATGATGAGAAAAATCATGAGTTCATCCTGACACTAAAAACAATTACTGTAGAAATTATGACCAAAGAGGATGCAGAGAAAACCCCATTTTTTTTGCAAAGAAATTTGGAGGCCAGCATAAGAAGTGTCATGTAAAAGAAAGCGGGACAATATACTGCTAAAGGGAAAAATGGGCCAGATCATATCTAAAACAAATTAGCCCAAGTTCAATTGACTTCAATGAAGTTATTACACTTTACCTCAGTTTTGGTCCATCTACTAATTGCTCAGCTTATGAATAACAATGGGATTTGAGCATATTATGTTTAAATGATGTTGTTTACACAAATATTGGCTGGATTTTTAAAGCTAATATCAATTTGAATTCATACCTACCTTATACAAACTGCTGGCAATTTAGCATAAATACTAAATTCTGCCTGGAAATGGGGGGGGGAAGAGAGATTAAAAGATTTACATCTTTTTAAAAGTCTCTTGGAATGGCATATAGCAAATACACCTTAAAAGAAAATAGGAATTGAGGTAGGACTGTGAACTCAAATATAAATCTGGAGTAATTTCCGTATTTTTAGATTTTCAGCTTAAAGTCTTTCTCTGACTTTCCAATGTATTAAAAGCAAAGATGTTCTGGGTTTTTTTAGATCTTCAGTTGCAAAAACTTGGGAAATTGAGGCTGACAGCAAATAGGTGAAAGCAGCTGATTTTTCATTTTAAAAGTAGTACATTTTATTATAGCTGATGTTCAAATTATCAAATAGTATTTTATTTCCTTTGCTGAATTTTCTTCTGAATTTTTATTTTTACTAATCAAACACCAATTGACATTTCCTGGTGAAGGACAGAAACCTTCACAGCATACAAGCAACCCATCCCAGCTGCCTGGGAGTGATATCTGCTCTACAGCATATGGGCACATCTTGTAGCAGTTACGGTGTTCTCACATCTATGGCTGCGGAGACAGTGAGAAACACCCAAGGAAGAAGAATTTGCCAATTCAGTAACTTCAAAAAGTTGTGTGAGGACACATGGAAGAGCAGCAGTGTCAAAGACAGGAAAATACCTACCAGATGTCTGTGGCTGGCAGCGCGCTGAGATTGCCCAACTATGTTATGTAGCACAGCTCCATATCATACAGCGCTGGAGCAGGAGCTTGATTCCCTTTGACAGTCAAGTTATGGAGTTTCATTCCTGTCCTCTATGAAACGGGCTTTCCTATCTTCATCCCACTTCGCAGCATGGCCCTGATTTTCAGCTGAGATAACTGTCCATAGTTCTCACCCACAGTTCTTGCCCATTGCTGTCATTGCTGCGCAGGGGGTGATAAAAAACCTGTGTGTTGTTATCCTGCGTGAAACACTCCATAAGGTCTCGGCACCATGAGCATTGCTGCCTGGAAAATGGAATCTGTGCAATTCCTATCTGGTTGTCATGGGCTTATTTCATCCACCAGAGAGAAATGTGACCCCAGGTACCCCAGCTACATCTATGACTCTCTGAGGAGTGATGAAAGCTCATGTCGATTGCCACTTGAGTATTACTATGCAATTGTTCCTAGGTTCTGTAAAGTCCCAGGAATGGGACACAAGGTCAGTATCTCCTCCTATGGTACTGCCATCCACCTCACCTATTCAGAGGACCTTTTCCGATAACCTTGTAGAAGCCATCACACTAGGATGTTTTCGTGACATAAAGGAAAAAGAATGTCACTCCCTGGCATCCTTTCTTCTTCCCTCTTTCACTGTACTTTGTGGATAGGTCAGGACCCTTCTGTGGCTTTTGAAATGCCAGCTGCTGGGACTTTAATCAAGCACCTGGCTCCGTTCAAAATGAAAATCATAAAAACAGTTCTTGAACATCTCTTCTGCCTCTTCAAATGGAGTTTTTATGTCTATGAATGCTCTTTCATGCTTCTTTGCGTTCAGACAGAAGGGAGCTTGCCTGGGCAGGCTACGGATGCACAGTGAAACTCAGTACATGTTTGTGTGATGTCTGGTCACCAATGTTAGTGCTGTGTCAAGTCATTTCTGAAAAGAAAGTAAGAGAAAATAACAAGCCAATCCTAAAACATAGCTGTAACCATTCTTTATATGGCACCTCAGGTCAGTACTTGTCCCTTTCCTGTGTAAATTGGCAGCATTAGTGTCTCATTCTGTGATGACACCAGGAAATTCCCTAAAGTCACTGGTATTCCCTTAGAATAAAATTAGCAGGGAGATTGAAGGAGGCCTGTGGTGTGCTTTGAAAAATGGAAAGCACAGCTTTGTTTTTGTTTTTATTTGAGCTGGTATAATAATACACCCCAGCTCAGAAAACACCCTCCACCCTTGTTTAGACAAAAACAGAGAAGACCCGGCTTGTGTAGGATTTGCACCTGTTCAGCTGTAGAGACAGCAGGTTGGGTGGCACTTGGTCCACCCGAGCAAGACCAAGAGCAAGAGTCCTCGCTCTCCTCCTCCTGGCATGTTCCTGAAATGCCACGGGAACATGGATCCTCCTGGTGACCCCAGCATTCCCTCCAAGAACGAAGGCACCAGAAGCACATGGCTGACCTTGGCAGGACAGCAGGGTTTACTTCTTGCCTTGTTTGTTTTATGCAGGCTGTTTCCAAAGGCTTGGATTTAGTGCTGAGATCCATGTCCTTAGGGTATTTTCTTACTGGAAGGGGAAGTTTATGTGTATTTTGGGAAAATATGTTTTGATTTAGTTTGCTTGTTGTCCCTCCTTCAGGGTCTATTTTTTCCAAGTGTTAGAAAAATAAAATGCTGGGTTTCAAAGTGTCCTACAACTGTACCAAACATGATCCAGATGCCAGAGAGAAGAAAACATCCACTGTATGAAGCGGTCAGCTTTGGTTCACCCAGCCACAACTGCCTCAGCAGCCTTCCCCATAGCTCACTTTGTCCTCTGCAGCAGATGAATAAAATGCCTGTGCCAAATGAGTTGCTGATAAGATAACAGCACTTCTTCCTTCCAAAATATGCTTAACAACACAGAAAGCCAGTCCAACCACTGTACTCAGGTTGTTCCTGGCATTAAAAAAAAAGGAGGGAGCAGGAACCTTTAAGCAGAAAGGGGCACAGCAGAGTAGTGCTCACTCCAAGCGGAAAGCAGCCTTAATGGAGAGGCGAATGCTATGGACCATTGCCCTGGGAGCTGCCTGGCACACTTCTGAGGGCCCTGCCCCGATGTTCTTCAGCACAGCGATTAAAGAGAGGCAAGTGGGAGTTAATAGCTTTGACCACTCCCAGATAGAACCACGAGCAGCATGTGACAAGCAGACTTCTTGGGAAGGAGGGAGAACGAGCCACATCCGTGTGCCAGGCTGCTCCGCAACAAATTCTGTGCTCTTCATCTATAAATGTCCCAGGGTTGCTTAATTTCTTCATCCCAAACTTCTGAAAGCCTTGAGTCCTGATACCACGCACCCTGATCACTTTACAGAGATGGATGGAGAGCGAAGTTCAGCGTGTACAACTTTCCCTGCCTGGCTCTGCAGCTCTCCACCTCCAGCTGCAAGCTCAGCAGCACTAAGGCTTCGAGCACGGCAAAGCGCTGTGCTGCAGCTGTGCCCAGCAACACAGGAAAGCACTTCCACTAACTTTTCCTGTCAGTCTCAGCACTTACACTGCTGTTGCTCCCCTCCCCAGGAGAGCAGAGCTCCCACTCAACCTACAAGAGCCACCTGCTTTCCCCTCAGCAAGCTGCCCATCTTCTGTCATGCATCTTCCTTATGGATGAGATTTGGTTCCCCCGGCCCTTGCTCAGGCAGGTAGGTTTGCATTGTTAGGATAATGAGCTCCATTTCAGGAGGATCTTCCCTCCAGATGGATCCAAAACATTTGGCAAACTGTTACTTAATTAAGCAAGCCAAACCCAGCAAGGAAAGCTCTCCTTAACACTGCACAACAAATCCCTTTTGGATGTCAGGAAGCAGATGTTTTACCGCCAGCCCAGCACGAGTAATGAGGGCTATTGGTAAAGAAACTCAGACTGGCGAGAAAATATCTAAGTGTATCACAGGTACCAAGTTAGATAATTTACAATTTCATCTAAACAAAAAGAACCATGAAAGGGAGGCTGGTTCTCTTCCTCCAGTGCTCCCAGGGAGGGGTTGCTCCAGACCTTCACTGAGCGCCTGGAGATGAATGTTCAGGTTCTTGCCTGCATGTTCTGAGACAGACCAGTCAACGGGGAACAAGTTAAAATAAGTTACTAAAAGGTTTTTCTTGGTTTTCAGGAAGAAAAGTATCAGCAGAAGAAAAAACCTCTGCAGATATAAAATACTCTCACTCCATTGGCTTTGGTCATGGGATGTGAGTTATACAAGTTCAGGACGTGTCCTCAGATTCTCTTCTGACTAATTCTTTGACATTGCTAGTGATGAATAAGGCCCTTGCTTACCAAACACTGTGCTCTTACCTAATGTAATCACACAGACAAAGCCTGCCTGGATGCAAGCCCACATTCAGGAAAGCCATGGAATCCACCAGGTGGGAAAACTGGAGAACAGCATAGGCCAAAATGTCCACTTACCTCTCGCATGCCCATGTCTCCCACCACTCCCCAGGGACAGACACACATGAGATGCTGGCCAGGAAGACTGGACTGAGGTCCCTCCTGCAATGTCAAATGCCAGGAGGGCAAGCAAGAGTACTGTAAGGCAGAGTACAGAGGTTAGCTACCCTTATAACACTGAGGAAACCCTCACCCAAACTGTCCCTGTCCCAAAAACCTAGTGTGGAGGAAGAATGATGAGATTTAGCTGGCCACCAGAGGCCAGCTATGGAGATAACCAAGGACTTTTTGCCTGTGCCATGAGGTCAAGGACAAGTGGAGGTTGCTGCAATTTCCCTGCCTAGGAGGAGTTGCAACACTGACAGTGCCAAACTGAAACAAGGCTGCTTTTATGCCAGGATGGGACTTTACCAGTCATGCTTGTATCTGATTGTGTTCCACTTCACGTTTTCCAGGCACACTAAAAAGCTGTGACTAAATAGGTAACTTCAGTGTGGAAATTTCCATTTTAAAACTAGCATCCTTCCAAAAAAGAAAAAAACTTTGGAAAATAGACAGCTGCCCAAAGGCTATCTTATTTGCATAATGAGTGCTCCCCATCAAACAGAAAAATTAAAGCCCTTTGAGTTCAGATTTAACATTAGCTACATTCTTGAAAACTGCCCCAGGGTGCAGAAATATGCATAAGTGTTTCTACTCTGGTGCCAGAAGTGATTGTACCTTCAGGAAATGCTTTTTAAACCAGTTTTTGACTCTCACTCAAACTACTTAAATACCTTCTTGCAGTTCCCATGCTGAGTTTTGTTACAGATTGCATCATAAATGCTGAGTCCCAAACACCTCTCAAACTACACCCTTTGAAAAGCATAAGAAGTCACACAGGGATAAGGGATGCTCATTTCCAGTAGGATCTGCCACAAACCATAGACCCCCCTATATCTGATGGCTTTCTAAAGTCCTCTCATTCACATAATAATGGCATTGATCTGCAAAGCTCTTTGATGCTTGGGAGGCTTGAAGAATGGTTAGAAGTCTTGTTTGGGAAGTTTTCTTAAGTTTCTCATTTTTCTACTATTAAGGTTTGTATAAAATGCAAGGTAAGAAAATTGTTCTTTGTGTTTCATTATTGAGAATGCAGCCACCACTGAGAAGCCACAATAAGACTTTCTCTCTCTTCAGGCAACAGCCCACTAGACAAATTTAACTCCATTATTTCTACAGAGTTCCCATTTATATGGAATATTTTCAAACAGTCTCATAAGCAGCAAATTTTAGAACAAGACTTTACAAAATATGAGAAAAAAATGTGATTCCTGTCTTATTTCCCTGCAGTCTTGAATTTGGTTTTAAAGAAAAAAAAAAAAGAAAAAAAAAAAGAAAAAACACCAAACATGAACATAGAAAAAGATGTAGCTCTGTTTTTCATAAGGATTAAAAAGAAAAATAAAACAGATAAAACCTAGTAGTTTGACTTCTATTTACCCAGAATTTTCCAAATTCTGTGAATGAATTTCTAAATTCGAAATATATCGAGTATGAAGACAAAGAGAGAATGCTTTCCTCTGAAACTTGTTGACGAAAAGCACATGGTCCTCTTCTTACATTGCATCTCTCTCTGAACTGACACAGAGAAGTCTCAGGACATGGTGATCACTTCTATCTTTTGCATTGTCAGCTACAAGAAAATCTAACCAGAAAGAGGACTTGGTTAGGAAGAAGAGCATACTCCTCATCTCCCTACAAAACATCTGCTGAAGTAGGAAACAACATCTTTTCCTTGGTGAAAAGGAGGGGGGTTGCTTTTTACAAGCTACAAATATGGATCAAATATTGTTCTGTTTTCTAGAGGTTCACCATTGTCTCATCAGTAAATCATACACGATTATTTAACAGTAAGGCTGATGTGGGATAAGAACAATAAGCAAAGGGAATTGGTGAGCTTTCTGTCTCTTGGTGTCTTCTGATTAAGACGAGCAGATCTAGAAGCTCTGCTTTGATGAAGACATGATCTATTGGACTCCAAACACGTGTAAGCAGAAGAAAAACTGTGGTGGATGTAATAAAGATATTAAAAGGTCCATTTTGATCTTAAAATCTCACTTGACACCTGTTGTGTTAGCTTGCAACTTGAACTCATGCTCAAGCTCAAGCCCTAAACCTTTGATTCACATGATGGCTCTAATCTGAAACTTGCCAAGTATCTCATCCGAAGCTCCCACAAACAGATGAAAGGAATTGGCTTGAACTGAATTTGCTCCCTAACCGGGGGACATGAACAGTACAGAGGATTCAGGTATCGTGTTGAATGAAGATCAAAGCTTAAGAAACCCAGCAGGTAGGAAAATGTTTGCAAAAAATCTCAGCGCTTGCACATTATGATCAGGTCTGCTAAATAAACAGATCAGCTCTACATAGACTGTATTGCTAATTGCTATTCCTTATCCCCATATCAAACATTTCTGTCACTTGACTGAGAAGCAGACTTACTGTCCTGTGGACTAGCTGGCCAGTCACACCCCAGGAGTAACAACTGAGAAATGGCGCGGTTTAAGATCTCGCCACTATTTCATGTTTATTTTTAGAAGATTATTATACAATTACGGGCAGCGAATAGACATGGAAAACAATCACAGCCTGAGCATGGAGAATTTCTGTACAGACAAAATGATTGCATTTACAAAGTATGTCATTACTGACACCTAATTTAGTCTGTCAGAGTGGCACTGTGAGGGACTAATTAAAGCAAAATCAGAACAAATGCTTGCACTCAAGAAAAACACCAGGGAAAACATGGACAGAGTTTACAAATTTGCACATGGCTCATGCCTGTCAGTGTGAAGTGTTTCTGAGGTGGTACATTTTACCTGTTTTGAAGCAGAGTCTGTTCCACTAAGACAGCTCTCAATTTCAAAAGAGCCGACCACTGGCCCTCACTAATTGCCCAGACATGCTTCCTTGACCAAGCTTAAAATTCTGAATTTTGAGCCTCCAATCACATTTTTAAAGTTTTCTTCTGCTTTTCATGGTCCCAGAAATCTATATCCCAAATATGATAAACCTTCCATGCCAACAATTAGGGAGGGGGGGAGAGAAAAAAACAAAACAAATGACAGGCAGGATGAGGAGGACAGGGGAAAGAGGTAACATGGTATACCAGCAGAACTGTTGGACCAACTCACTGGCAGTTGCTTGTATGAAGCAAAACCCAAAAACTACCAGGGTATTTTGCAGGGCATAAAATTCATCCAGTGCAGGGCTGTAGCAAAGGGAGAAGTAAGCTGTCTGTATTTGCTCGTATGAATGTCCTTTTGTAGACATTCTTCATAGTGTCTCTCTTGCTCTTTTCCACACACCCTTGCACCACCCAGCCAGCCACCATCTCTCAGGGATGGTGGAGAGAGCAGCCAGCAGAGAGCACATCTGTCAGGCTTCCCCTTGCTCAGTGCTGGGCAAAAGTCCAGTGGCCCCTTCGCAAGAGCAGTCTTGTATACAAGGAAGAAGGTACAAGAATTTGAGTACAAAATTACTAAAAATGCAAAAATTAGTATTTTTCAGGCACTTTTGAGCCCTGCCTAGATGTTCATTTTTATCACATGTATTCACGTGTTACGGCAGGACAAACGCATGGGTCTTGACTGCATCGGTCAGGCTATTGAAGGGCACATAATGCAGAAAGATACCCCCGCTGCATATCAAGCAGGGAGACTTCTGGGTTGCTGAGGTTGTTACATGCCAAGCACCGGGTATTGCGGCAAATGAGGATCTTTCTCTCCAGAGGCTATTATTTTGAGGATGCCCTGAAAAGGCCTGTTTTAAAATTCACTGAAGCTACAGGACTTCAAGACCACTAGTTACAGAGGGAGCTCATCTAGTGACTGGGCTTCTGTCCACAAATGCATTTCTGATCATTGTCACGCTTGTCTTCATCGTTTCTGGCTGGAGCCAGGTACTCCTGAATAGCTGTTTAGTGCTCGCACTACATGTGCAGAGAGTAAGAATTTGCAATTACTCGTGCTCAGTGCCTAAAATTACCTCACTTTTGCTATCAGCAGTTGGGATGTGGAACCTACAAGGCCTCAAAGAAGACAACATGTTTCTGTTTTATGCTTCCGAGGTTCAGCCAGGGAACAAGCCCGGGAGACAAGACACAAAGCTGCACATCCCAAAATCCACCACTTTGCCACATCAATCAGCTATGTGACATTCAGTGGCAGTTCCCAGCATGGGCTTTGGCCACAGAGTGGTGCAGCAGTGGCGATAGCTCCAGGGTAGAAGAGCAGCTGGACTAAGCTCCAGCAGGGATGGCTTCACCCTCTCCTGCAGGCAGATCACTTGAATGGCAGAAAACAGGCCATGTGTGGTGGTTCAAGTTAGGGCAGTGACAAAGAGGTTTTGTGTTTGCATAGGAAGGCTTGCAGAACTGAGGTATGAAAGACATTTTAACACAGTCAGCTAGGAGCTTAAAGAAGATGGTCAGTCCAATGCTGGCTTTCTTTCTCAGCTCAGCTGCAGAATATTTTTCAAAGTCCATGCCTTTCAAATGATTCCTGTGGGCCCACAAGTTTTCCTTCAGCAAGGCAAAGCTGGTCACCACTGTTGTTTCATTCACAGAGAAGTTCAGAATAATGTTATTCCCTGGGCATTTACTGGATTCCTCCCCCTTGTTTCATGCTAGAGATGCTCCTAGCAGTCTCTTTGGCCAGCTCGATCCATTGCTTAGGCCCCATCAGCATTGCAGGGGTTGCTCTAATGAGGTTATCTTCCTCACTCAGAAAGGCAATTCAGGGAAACCAGCCAGATCTCGTAGTAGTCAACGGCCTTGGAAAGGTGCTGCAGCCACTCGGCTGTTCATCAGCCTTGTTGGCTCTGTAAGACCTGGCCATGCTTTCCCAGCGCAGCTCTCTCAGTGCAGTACATTTGTACCCAAACCCAAATGATTCTCCACTCTTCGGGCTCAAAGTCCTTTCCAAAAAGGAGGAGAAACTTTGTTTTAAAGCTGGGAAAAACAGAACAGGCTGAGGTTAACATACATATGACCAATTTTGCCACTGGTCCTGGTGTCTTGGGGACTTTCAATCCCCTGGGCCTTTCATTTCCGACATGATGTGCTGTCAGTCTGAAAATGTGACAAATGCCCTGAGCAGTTGGGGAGGTGCCTGGAGGTCGGTACTAGGGGTGGGTGTACAATCTATACATCCAGGCAACATACCTTTGCTTTCCACAACACCAGCCCAGCATGAAGGGGCAGTGGCTGTTTTCAGAGCAGTCCAGCTCATATTCATCTTGAGACGGTTTTCAAAGAGACAGGAGCTGAGCTGTCTTAGAAGAATAGTCAGAGGCTGGCGTGCAATTACACTGTATTACCCTCAGTCAGATAAATCACTTTTGGGGAAAGAGGTTCATAACAATTCCAGACATGCCTAATAGTTCCACCGTGAGTCTCTGGACAAAGCCCAGGACTGGAAACAAAATGAAATCATTATATAAAATTATTTGTACCACTATAGTGCTTGAGAGCCCCAGTTGCAATGAGACCTTGCTTTCTAGCGGGTGCTGTGCAGAGCCAGCCAGAGGCTGTCCCTGCCTGAAGGTTTTGCCGTGCCAACGGAGAGGAGGAGGACAGGGGGGCACTTGCTCCTTCTCTTTCTGCAGACATGGGGCCGGAGGAGGTCTACGGCCAGCTGAGAGCAGAGAGCAGAGGTTTTGCAACACTGTGTAAACCAGTAGATTGCTGAGCCTTAATTTTATTGTTGTTATTATTAAATACATTACCAGAGCCTCCTCAAGCAGTGTAAACCGAGACGATTTCCTCAAGCTACGCTCCAAGAGGCATATTACACCCCTCAGCAAACTTATTGAATTAAGTGAAGTATGCATATTATCTTTGCTTATGGTTTTTAAGGCTCATGGATGCTATTGTAATTGTTTTCATAACACAGATCAGTAAGTGCAGTTAGAATAGGCCCTGCCTGCCTCAGGGGAGAGGCATTAAGAGCAGCTGGGTAACAGCTTTTTCAAGAGATCTTTCTGCCCACCAAACGAAGGGAACTCACTTTAAACTCTCATCTTCTCAGGAAAAGATCTTATTTGCAACTCAGTCTTTGAATTGCTTTTGAAACAGAAGTTGGCAAGAACTTTCACTTGGAATTAAGGAATCAAGTTAACTAGACAGGTTTTTTTAAAGAGTTCTAAATCTTAAAGCTTTTTAAATTAATCCACATTTAAAAGCGCAGCCCGCCCCATCAGTGTTGACAGGTTTCGTGTGTCACTTGGATGCAATCAGAGATCTGCTAGATACTCCACAAAGATCATGCAGGTAAAGTTTGTGTCAGCTTCACTGGTGGACAATATGAAACACAAAAGATACCAAAGGACAATAAAATAAATGAAAAAAATCCTCATTTCTTGCCAGGATGAAGAAATCTTTGAGTGTGTTTTTTATTTGTTCCAAGATTAAATATGCCTTGCTATTTATGCAGCAAACTAGCATATTTCCGAAGACATAAATAAAAATATCAAGGTGAAACACTGAGGAGTTTATTAGCTTAGTTATTAAGAGCTCTTCACACTTAACAACCTAAAGCATACACAGAGCAATTTGTAATCAGCACTTTTTAAATTCTGAATAATCCATTCCTTAAGCAAGCCTTCCTGCTTCCGGGAAAACATCTTTCATGTCTTCAAAACTTCACTGAGGAAAGCCAAATTCATTAAAGCAACTTCTTAGCTGTGCTTTTCTTTCTCCCCCTCATTCCATCCTATCTCCTGTTCTCAAATGAGTTAATTAATTTGTAATCAGAGCTACAGAGCCTCCCGCCAGGGTAGGGCTCAACCCTGGGAGAACATCTCACGTGGACGGGATCCAGCTGGGTAAGGGACCACCACATCCAGCAGCGATGTGACCACCAGTAGAGCTGTTAGGAGGAGCCTGAGACACTTGTTCCCCCTTTCCTGGTTACAACATCTCCTCTAACTAGAGATCTCCTCCTTCCACTGGCATCTCCTCTCCCATCCAGCCTGCGTTCCCCCATTGCTCTACTTCTCTCTGATACAGAAACTCCCATCTTCTCCCACCTCCTTCAGCTCTGCGAATCACTGCAGTACTTGTATACCTTCTCTCCCTTCACTAGTCAGTTTTTTCCTTCATCCTCCTTTTCTCTTTTTCCTTTTTCCTTGTTGGCTTTCTCTCCCTTCAACATAATCTACCTTGAAAAAATATTTCTGACTAGCATCTGTGAGATGCGCTGTGCTTATTCGAGCCTTGCACACACATAACCCAGTTTAGGTTAATATATTCTCTTAATCATGTTGCTGAATGGTTGCAATACATCATCTTAAACCTAACTAGCGATATGCAGTGCACCTAAAGATATCTCATAGAAAGTAAACGAACATACAGTTTCTTGCAATGACCATGCAAGTGAGACACCTTCTGGCAAGGGTAACATGAAACAGACAGGATAGCTTGCAAATACCACCCTTTTTTTTAAGTAATCCATGAAAACATTCCCAAGACAGAGATGAGTAGGATCAGAGAAGCAAAATTCATGTTCAAACATAAATCTGAAAATCTGTGGCATTTTTACAGACTTACCTTACATCTGGGAATCATAGCATAGGCACTTCAGCTTCTTTCCCCAACTGTCTGTTTAAATGGCATTTGTCTCTCTCTGGACTGGAATGCTTTAGGGATCATCTCATAGCAGTTGCTTAAATTTTCCTCAAATTCAAAAGGTGAAGAATACGTAAGTGTCTGTAACACCCACCTGATAGCTTTCAGGATAGTTACACCACCATCTGGCACAACAAAATTCTCTGTGACGACTCCTATAGGTTTTGCGTTCGCTTGGTCTTGGTGTTGTCACCATTAATCTCAAATAAATAATATTAGACGGAGAGCATATGGTGAATCTAAGAACCTAATACAGACAGCCAATTCAATTACAGTCAGCAGGAGAAGGGGTGGCTTTGCAAGAAGACAATGAGAGAGGGAATCAGTACATGGATGAAATATTAACAGTGTCTACCATGGACCAGGCTAAGGATCTGTCTCCTACCAAAAAGCATAACTAGAGCTGTACCAGGGAATGCTCTGGGCAGCACATTGTTTGTCTTGGCACAACAATGCAACACCAAAAAGACACACTGTAACACACAGCTCTTTTGATTGTTTTTAAAATCTATATACTTACTTTCCAGTCTTTTATGAACACAAGTTCTGAGGATGGTGAAGAAAGAGCTTTGTTCTGAAATAATGCAGTATTTCCCAAATCTGCAATGAGTAAAAATATTTTCGTGAAATAACTTACTTAAATTTTGAAGGGAAGACCTTTAAAAAAAATAAAATAATTCCAATCCAAATAAGGTGCTAATGCAAAAGCTCAGGTTAAAAGTGGCATCAATGTAAACTAAAGGGACCACTAAAACAGGTCTTTGTTCTTACATTTCTATTGCCAACACTGAGATCAAATAGGATCATGCTGGCAGCAATGTAGAGAAAAATAAATTGTTATGAAAAATCCAATCCTAAGCAGCCAAAATGCAGGATACATTATTCAAACAGAAGCTGACACATACATAGTATCATCATTGGAATGATTTTATTTCATTTGACAACATCTTAAGTTATTAGGAAACGTGGATAGGAAATTCCAAAACACACGTCAGATTCCTAACCTGTCATAACCTCCTCCTGACCTCATGAACGTATTAGACATATACAAGAAGAGTCTATTCAACAGATTATAAATAGGAAAAGAACAGATTTTGACATACAGCTGTGTTTGCTATTTAGGGACATGATTGAAAACAAGACCTCCCTTGTACTGTATTTGGATGATTGAGTCGTACGGTCCTTGTTTGTATTCTCAGGGTCTTGGAGACCATTGGATCTGAATGCAGGAAATAATTTTCTCCCTGTTCGGATTCATTGTAACTTAGTGCAGAGAGAGGGAAGGACAACATTTACCTTTTTTTGCAGCATGGGACATATTTTGACAAGCATTTTCCACCCTTTTTTCCTCCCGCAGACGTTTTAAAGCGTTCTTTGATGGCATCTTTTTTCCTTGCTGGTAGTATCTGCTGGAGATGCCTAGTTAATAGAAGGCTTTACACAAAACCATCAGTAAGCAAATTAAAATGATCTAATAATCCTTTCTGGCTTTACACTTTTTGAAACCGTTAAAAAGAGAGACAAGCATACCTGTGCCACTGTAAGGAAAAAAATCCTATAATATTTAAGCTGCTTGTGGTTCCTGTCCAATGATGTATGACTGCCAGGGCAAGACAGTATTGTCTCCCTGGGGACTCCACTGGAGCGGGGCTCCCTGGTACTTCATCAGCCTCCACTGCACAACGCCCTTGTGCCTAAGGTGGCTTCCCCTGAAGAGAGACTGCAGCGAAGGGGGTTATTTGCAGCCTTAAACTTAGGCAGAGACTTAGGTGTTTTGCAGGAGCAAAGCACAGAGCACTACAGAAGGGAGTAAATATAACCCCTATTTTATAAAAGAAAAAGGTGACTGGTAAAACCTTGTCTCGTTTCTTCTTCTCCACTAACCATTTTTCCTTTTGTAACAATGATTGCACAGGTCAAAATAAAAAACGTGGGGTGGAACAGCCTATTGTGGCTCTAATATTGCCTGAAGGAAGGATGCCTGAACTTTTAGTTTTCAGAGACAGTTCAGCCAAAGGCTGGTTTTGTCCCTTTACTTTAAAAAAAAAATGTCTATTTTCCACAGAAAAGAAATATGAATGGGATTTTTGTAAGAAAAACAATTTTTTACAGATTTCTTCTGGCTGAAACGATAAGTTCTTGGGGCTTGGGTTTCTGCAAGAAGCCATAATATTATCTGGAAAATCAACCAATTAATAACAGGTAACACCATGGGAGCAGCTTCAGTGCAAATCCCTCTTCCTGGTGTATGGCTCTTCAGAAGATGTGCGGAATATATCCCCTCCTCCCACAGAGAAGAGGGACCTGGATCATTTCATTCCTCCCATTCTTGCCTTCTAGAAACACCCACAAGCTGAAAACTTCTAAGGAAAAAAAAAAAAAAAA